>JAYESD010000008.1:117043497-117576429 GCA_036927565.1 Tuctoria greenei
GCCTCTGGACACTTTCAGACTTGTCCGCTCCTATGCGGACTAGTCCGGTGTTCCAAGAATCCTTGAAAATTTGCTAAGTCCCTGGACTTGTCTGGACTAGTCCGGTGTTCCAGCGGACTTGTCCGTTTTCCTCTCTGACTAAAGTCGGACTTGTCCGATTTTTGGCCAGAGTTGTCCGATTTCTCTCAGGACAACTTCAGACTAGTCTGGTCCTTTTCGTACTTGTCCGATATTTCGCGACTCTGAGTTGACCTTTTGTTTCACGACATGTTTCTTGGGTTTACGTTAAGTGGGCCTAGGGACATCGTTCCTAACTCTTTTAGATCCCATATGGGACTCTAATCCGGCCTCTACTCCTCTCAAACTCGAAATCCATCTAACCCTAACATCCACCTCTATATAAACAACCTCACCTCTTGGCTTGACATCTATTTGCCACTTTTCCACCCCACCCGAACCCTAGTTCGTGGAGAGACGCCATCAAGGAGGGAGAAGGATATCCAAAGCAAGAAGAAGAAGAGGAGGAAACGAAAGAGGATCAAGATCTCCATCAAGTTTCGTTCTTCATCACCAATTCATCTCCAAGTTCATCACCAACCCTAGATCATCAAGATCCAAGTGTTACCTCCAAGTTTCTTGATGGAGTCCTAAACACCTGGTATATCTTCTATTATCTTTTTCTTACGTAAATTCAACCCCTAATCTCCAAATTCACGTCGATATAAAAAACCTTAGTTTGTCAGATTCGCGCAAGTGCGGACTTGTCCGGTCCCTAGCAGACTAGTCTGATTTTCCTGGTTAAATTGTGTCAAATTAATTCTAAATTTTGATCAAATAAACTCCAAACCTGTGTAAACTTGTTAAAAACAATTAGAACTAGTAAGTGATCATTAAAAGCAACTCATTAACAAGTTCTACCTTGAATTTGCATTAATCATGCATGTCATGTCATATTGAGTAATATTTGTGCACTCTATGATTGTGTTTCTTGTCTTGTATGTTTATTGTGCGGATTATACGAATTTGCGCTAGAGAGTGCCACTGAGGATCTCCAGCACCAAGAGTTTGAAGGCTTTGACCCGAATCAATCCCAAGAGCAAGGCAAGTGTCCTTGAAGCATATTGTTCTTGTTTTAAAATAAATGTTTTGTTTGCAAAATTTCATGCTTGTGTCAATTTGATGGGAATCCTATGATAGGAAGTTGACTAGCTTTGTTTAACCACCCTTGTCACCTAGAATACCTGGTAGAGAGTCAAAAAGGGTTTTTACCTTTTGCATTGCTTAATTAATTGGCATGGGAAACCACTATATTAAATTAATTATGCATTAATGATATATTGATTAACATGAACTGGTTAAAATGATGGGTGATCTAAGCAAGCGTGGTTGGTGGATTGGATTGGATGTTATGGTGGTTGCTTGCTTTAGATCTAAGGTGTTCATACGAGAATAAGCCAGGACTACAGTGCCACCAAGAGGCCAAGTATGGGTACGACGTAGCTGATTAATTAGGGATTTGCCAGTTCTATTTGGACCATTAAAGATGCTCGGAGAAGGGGTAGTCGGATTGGGTTTGTTGATGATTGGTGGGACTGCCCTGGGATCCGAATGGCTCAAGAGGGGGCCCTTGGTTGAAGATGTGCTCAGTTCGAGGCATTGCCACCGGTGAAACCTTAGTGGGGTCTAAATAGGCTAGTAATCCCTTTGTAAAAGCTATTTTGTGATCTCTTGGCCATACACCAAAGGATGTGTAATTGGCGTGAGGGAGGTTCTTTAGTCGTCGACAGATGATGAAATCACAAACATGTGAGTAAAGCGGTACAAACTCTGCAAAGTCTTAAAAACTATCTTGATAGCCGTGCTCCCGGTTAAGAGCACCTGGACAACTTCCATGATTAGAGGGAACATGGTATTGGGATGGTTTTTGGGATGGTTATGGTTTGGTAATGGATATGGCTGGTTATGAATTAAATTCTGGTATCGAATATGGTTATTGGTATATGATGATGGATATGAAATATGGATTGGTATTATGATAACTACATGGCTTATGATGGGTTTATTTCATATACATATAATATATTACTTTTCAAATGTTTTAATGTACTTTTCAGCACTTAGCCATTATTATATCATCGTTTGTATCAGCTACATTCGAGAATATTTTGAATTTGTAATAAAAGTGGTTAATTAATCTTGTCTTGTGGTAATATTTTGTATACTCTTTTGTGATTGCACTCGTGTATGTGTGTTGAACGTCCTAGGCACACATATGCGTTCACTTGGTTCATTTTCGGAACCGGGTGTCACATGGGTGGTGGCAGTGCAAGAAGAATTGAACAACTTCAAACGGAATGAGATGTGGGAACTAGTCGAAAGACCTAAGTTTAATGTCGTCGGCACCAAATGGGTCTTTCGCAACAAGCAAGACGAACACGGGGTGGTGACAAGGAACAAGGCACGACTTGTGGCCAAAGGGTATTCACAAGTCGAAGGTTTGGATTTTGACGAAACCTTTGCTCCCGTAGCTAGGCTTGAATCCATTAGAATATTACTTGCATATGCTACTCACCATGATTTCAAGCTCTATCAAATGGATGTGAAAAGTGCCTTCCTCAATGGACCAATCAAGGAGGAGGTGTACTTGGAGAAACCCCCTGGATTCGAATATCAAGAGTTCCCCGACGACGTGTTTAAGTTGCGTAAGGCTCTCTATGGCTTCAAACCAGCTCCTAGAGCTTGGTATGAGTGTCTTCGAGATTTCTTGATTGAAAATGGTTTTAAAATTGGCAAAGCTGATTATACATTATTCACGAAGCATTTTGATAATGATCTCTTTGTTTGCCAAATTTATGTTGATGATATCATTTTTGGTTCAACTAACAAATCCTTCTGTGAAGAATTTAGTAAGATTATGATAGATAGGTTTGAAATGTCTATGATGGGAGAGCTAAAATATTTCTTGGGATTCCAAGTGAAGCAACAAAAGGAGGGGACGTTCATAAGCCAAACCAAGTATACTCAAGACATACTCAAGAAGGTTGGAATGGACAAGGCGAAGCCCATAAAGACTCCCATGACAACAAATGGACACTTGGATCTCCACGGAGACGTACCAAGCGTGGATCAAAAGGTATATCGCTCCATGATTGGATCCCTACTTTACTTATGTGCATATAGGCCCGATATTATGTTGAGTGTGTGCTTGTGTTCAAGATTTCAAGCCAATCCTAAGGAGTGCCATTTGACAGTCGTAAAGAGAATCTTGCGATATTTAGTTCATACACCCAACCTAGGCCTTTGGTATTCTAAAGGTTCCAAATTCAATCTCACCGAATACTCTGATGCAGATTATGCCGGATGCAAAGTCGATAGAAAAAGTACCTCCGGTACATGCCAATTTCTAGGTAGATCCCTAGTTTCTTGGTCCTCCAAGAAACAAAACTCCATTGCCTTATCCATGGCCGAAGTGGAGTATGTTGCAGCCGGGAGTTGTGCACAACTCCTTTGGATGCGACAAACTCTAAGGGATTACGGTTACAATATGAGCCGTATTCCACTCCTTTGTGATAATGAGAGTGCCATTAAGATTGCCCATAACCCCGTTGAGCACTCTAGGACCAAACATATAGACATCCGACACCACTTTTTGAGAGACCACTCAATGAAAGGAGACATAGCCATTTCCCATGTCAACACCGAAAAACAACTAGCCGATATATTCACCAAGCCACTTGATGAAAAATGTTTTTGCGAGCTCCGGAATGAACTAAACACCCTTGATGCTCGGAATGTGGCTTGAAAACTTGCATACCTGTATGGCTTCTTAAAAATATGTTGAGTATGTTGCGAAAATCATCTCTCTCAATTTTCTTCAGAAAACTATTTCAATTACTTGTTCTTGGTGAATTATGGTCATTGCTTGATTGTTGTATGCTTATTGATCATATTCATCAAGATTACTTGATTGTTTTTGCCCCTATTTTCTCTATAAGAATCTTTGAATATATACGAATGGGCTAATTATACCTGTTCTGGTGACCACGAACTAGTCTGTGGTTATCCAGACTAGTCCGCACACTGTAGACTAGTCCGTAGAGGTCCGGTAGTCCGGACTTGTCCGGTTGACCACAGACTAGTCCGATTTTTCGGCTCCATAACCCTATCGGCCACCAAAACCTAATCTCCTTCACCCTCACAACTCACCTCACATTCTCTCTGCTCGCTCGAGTGCTCCCAAGGCGATTTCTTTTGTTCACCATCAAATCCCTCTGAGTTTGGGTGGAAATTGAACTCCATTGCTAGGGGTTTGAAGACCACGGACTTGTCCGCGCCTTCAACTCCTCCTTCGTCAAGAATCGAAGAATTTCGGTAAATTTCCCCTCAAACCCTAGAAACTTTGATTCCTTCTTTTTTTGTATCAAATAGCTTAGTTCCTTTCATCTAATACATGCTTCCTTGCTGTATTACATCTATGTTAAGCTAGTTTTGCATTGAACAACACCATTTGTATCATAGTTATGGTTTGAAGTGATGAATACCGGACTAGTTCGATCCCTGTGCGGACAAGTATGGTACCCCGGACTAGTTCGTACCGGAACACCGGACAAGGCCGATTTTCATCTGAATTCAACCCTAATTTCCAACTACTCAATGCACTTCCTTGCCATCAATTCTCATCCATACATTGTGTAACCCCTTCTCAGGACAATGTCGAGCTGCAATGATGAAATCTCTGATTATGAGGCCGAGTTGGACCAAGACTCCTTCCATCGGTCCTCGACAGGCCAAGGGAAGAAGAGGCAAGAGCATCCCTCCGAGCCTGCACCTTCCCCACCTCAGGTGTGACGCAAAGTGCTAGCCAAGAAGCCTGCGTCCAAGGCCAAGGATGCAGCCAGCCCTAGCTTGGTGGCTTCTTGCCAAGCTAAGGGCAAGGGAAAGGGAATTGCCTCGAACCCAATTGGCCCCCTCAAGATGGTAGCTCCAAGGCAGGGGAACAGGGGTCCCTCTGAGGAGAAGTTCAATGGCAAGGGAAGCGATACGACTTCCAAGCTCAGATTTGTGGACTGTTACAACCGACCAAAGAAGGCAGCCGATGCCAGGTTTTGGAGTAACTTTGTGTACCTCACCATGAAGACTCCAGTTGTCCGCAGCCAGTGGATTGACTAGAATCACTTTGAAAGGAAGAGTTGTGGTGCCTTTGATCAAGTGGTGGAGGCTGCAGCAAGGCATGGACTGAAGGACCTGTTTGCCTTCAGATATAACTGGAATGATGAGATTATTGCTCAGTTCTATGCCACATGCTTCTTTGCTAGTGATGAGGAGGAAAGGGTGACTTGGATGACTCATGAATCCAAGTACAATATTACTTATGATGATTTTGCAAGACTCTTTCACCTAGAAGACACCGGAAACAATGAGCTGACTATCCACAACATTGGTGTCTTGGGAAAGGATAAGATGGACTTCCTCTATGATACTAGCCTGAAGTACACCCCTCCATCGACCAAGAACATGAAGCCCTTCTTCATGGTTCTTAATAGGGTGCTGAGGAAGATAATAACTCTGAAGGACAGAGATGCAGGAAGTGTGCAAGGGTACCTGAGGACCCTAATGAAGGTGATTAGCAAGAACCAAAAGTTTGATGTCTTTGACTATATCTTGAATGATATGGTCAACATCTCCTGCACACCAAATAGATCCTGTGGCTATGCCGCCTACTTGATGTTTATGATTGAGAAGGTCACAAGAATCGAGTTCGTGAAGGATGTGGAGCACACTCCTTTGAGGCCCCAGAAGCCTCCCAAGCCACTGTCCAAGCTGCTCCATCTCCAGTGTCCAGTGAAGAGGCTCCAAGGAGAGCTCGAGGAGATGAGAGGACTGCTCCCACCACTAGGGCCCCTCCCCAAAAAGGGTCTCCTAGTGGAATCTTGAAGTACTTGGCAGCCATTTTTGGCTCGTGCAAGAAGGCTGAGGTAAAGCTTCACAAGCTGAACAAGGCGAGGAAGGCAGATATGAGGTATGTCAAAGAAAATGTCAAGAATATTTGCCAGAAGCTGGAGATCGAGCCCATTGGATCATGTTATCTCTGAAGATTCAGCCTCTGATTTCATTGAGCTTGGACCTTTGACTCCCTCCGAGCTTGCTTACTTTGGCATTGGGGGCACTTCGAGTGGATCCGCTCCTCCCCCTCCTACCCAACCTGAAGATGAAGATGAAGATGAGGAGAGGACCGACAACGAGGAATGATCCACTAGATCCCTCCTCTCCTTCTTTTTGGTGTCTTGATGCCAAAGGGAGAGAGATTGAGGGGGAGTCACTAGATCCTAACTGTAGGTTGAGAGATGAGAGCTTCTTTTGTGTATCTTTTTGTGTCTCTTTTGGGCTGTAAATCTTTAATTCTGTTATCTCTACCTTTAGTATTGTGGTGTGATGGAATGACTATGTTTATGCTTATGTTATGAAATTTTAGATGATGATTTGAGATAATCTGTGATTTTGCTTTGGAATTGACATACATGCTTGATATTGGTGTTTCCATGTCAATAATTTCATTCTCATCATGATTATTGCTCACACTCATGTAGTTTTACACCCCACCATAAAGAGTGCACATATGCCCTATGTTTTCATTGTCTAACTTGTACCAAACTCATATGTGCACACTTTATGAAAATTCTGTATTTTTATCATATTTTGTGAAATCTCAATTAGTTGTTATCAATCACCAAAAAGGAGAAGATTGAAAGTGCATCTAGGCATCCCTTGTGGGTTTTGGTTGATTTATGACAAACAAGTGAGATCCTAACCAAATTGTTGAGATGAGCGCAGGTTTTAATGAAATTATGAAGAAAGCACAAAAAGAAAGGAGAATGAGGATCTATATAGAAAAGAGCTCAAAAGATGAATAGATTAGATCATTGTGCATGGAGTGTGTTGGAGAAACACACCCCAAGAGCTCAAGCACAAAAAACCTCATTCACTGCACAAATTTACACAGGACTGGACTAGTCCGATATACCCCGGACTAGTCCGATAATCCCTCTGTTCAAAATCGGACAAGTCCTCCCAATGCGGACATGTCTGCACAATCCAGTTTTACACAGACCGGACTAGTCCGATATCTTTCTGACTATGATCGGACTAGTCCTCCCAAGTGCGGACTAGTCCTCAACACTTCACAACTTTGTACGACATCAGACAAGTCCGATAATATCCGGACTAGTTCGATAACCTCTCTGACTAAAATCGGACAAGTCTTCCAAGTGCAGACTTATCCTCAATTCACTAAGGGGTTCACCAAAGCCAGACTAGTCCGATAATGACCGGACTAGTCCGAACTCTTCCAGAGCCTTAATCGGACTAGTCCGCCCAAGGCCGGACAAGTTCGATGTTCCTGAGAACTTAGGGTTTCCTACACGCCGCACATCGGACTAGTCTGGACTCCACCACAGACTAGTCCAGACTCTCGAAACCCTAACGGTAACCTTTGGAAACCTCCATATAAATAGATGTGCACAACCCTACTTTCACCTCTCTCGACTCCCAGCACCGTCACACCCTCCAAGAGCCTACAAAACACATCTCTCCACACGATCCAATGCAAGAAAGATCAAATCCTTGATGATTAACTTTGGATCAAAGGAGAGACACGATTCTCACGTCTTGAGCTCTTGGGTTTGACTCTCTAACACACTCCTGTTGTTTTATTGTGAATCTTACGAGTGTGTTCTTGCTGGTGTTTGATTTGTAATCTTGGGGAGCCCTCAACATGTGAGAAGGCCCCTTGAACTTGGTGATTACCCTTTGTGATTAGTGGAAGAGAATCGGCCTCCGTGGCGATACAACGAGGGTAGGGTTGGAGAGGACCCGGTCCTTTCGTGGGCTCCTCAACGTGGATGTAGGTTGCCTCTGTGGGAACTGAACTACGGGATAAGCTCTTGTGTCAATCTTGTTCTTAGTTTTTCATATCACATTCTAGGGTTTACTTGATCTTGCATATCTTACGTTAAAACATTGAAACCAAAGTTAGTTTGTGCTACATTTGATTTCATTGACTCAATACCTTCAAGTTACATACTATATTCTGTTGCATAGCGTGTTGGTATTGAGATTATTGATCTAACTAGATCAATCTAGTCCGCACGCACCAGACTAGTCCACACTCTACCGGACTAGTCCGATTTCCTAGTATTTGATCAAGTTGCTAAGTGTTGAAGGTTCCGACTAAAAATCAAAAGGGCCTATTCACCCCCCCTCTAGGCCACATTCAGGTGTTGTTCGTAGTGCGTCCAGTCCTGTGGATCTCTATTGTTACAATAGTGGATCCATCGCACAAGCAAAGAATCCTAGATCACACAAGCGATCCAAACATATACTACGACGCTATCACCTCATTCGAGAGATCATTGAGGGAGGTGATGTGAAGATATGCAAGGTTCACACGAATTTGAATGTTGCAGATCCATTGAAAAAGCCTCTTCCACAATCAAAGCATGAGGCACACACAAGATCTACGGGTATTAGATACTTACATCAGTGATCATAGTTTGTAATGGGAGACTTGTGTCATAGCTATGTTTATGTACTATTAAATAAATTGTTATATGAGTAATCATTATTTACATTGATCATCAAGTGTGTGACTTGTTCGTGAAACTCTTTGTTAATAGTAATGTTACTCTGAAAGATCCCTAGTCTATATCATTATATGATATAATGATGTCACGAAGACTAGCACATGTATTAATTGATGACCTCCTTTCACGGATCATAGATATGGAGATATCAAATTAATAATGTGAACACATGTCAGTGAACATGGTGTTGGATTGATCCACTCCGAGACACTGCTGGGATTGTTATTTCCATATGTGCCATCAGTTTGTCTTAAGTGATACACCTGCTAGAACCTTACACCTGAGATCGCCATTGTTTCTTGTTGTGTGTAGTTGTGTAATTTGAGACTACCAAACGCTACTCCGTAACTGGGTAATCATAAAAGTAGACCTCGGGTCCATAATGAAACATAGAATGGGATGTGCGCGGATCAAGATGGAATTTGCCCCTCCTTAATAACAGGAGATATATCTCTGGGCCCCTTGAGATAGTTGGATTTGAAAGTGCATGGTCATGCCAAGGTGATTAAAGTTTAATCACAATGACTAAAAGTTAGTCATGTAATGAATCCACTATTTGATCGAGTGAATGGTCGAGCTTTCACAAGGATGGCACGTATCTCACCTTGAGCTTGACTGGTATCGTGAGGCAAAGGGATTAGCATGTTGAATGTATCTAGGTTCGGCCGATATGATCTTTATGTACATTCGGGAGTTAGTACGTCCTGCTAGTTACCTCTACTGACTTGTGGTTGGAAACGCTTTCCATTCACAATCGACTTCACATGGACCTAATGCGTCACACACTTATGGGATTGGAATATTAAAAAGCTTGGCTAGATGATTGTCTCTAGTGCAAGTGGGAGATTATTGGTGATATGCCCAAGAGGCAATCATAACAATTCGGCTTAAGGTCTGTTGGATATTTGATCCATAAGCAATTAGGGTACTAATGGGCCTGCGACCTAAAAGCCCATTAGTACGCCTATAAATACGAGGGATAAGGTTAGAGGCTAATGACTCCACCACATGATAGCTCTAGCCACCACCCCTCGCATACCTCACGCTGAGACCCTTGCTGCACACGCGGTGCTAGCACACCGCGCACCGCGTACGTGTGGGCACCTTGGAGGCGCTGCTGCTACTGTTGCGTGATCGGCTATGACGATCGTGATCGTCTACCTACTACCGTTACGAGGACGAGGAGGAGATGAACGAGATTGTCTGCTTCCCCTATACCGATGCACGTCTACATTTCGCTATGTTGCGCGTCTAGTGTTAACGATCTATGATCTTTGACTCGCATGTTTCCTGGGTGATACGGTAGAATTGCTAGAGTAGCGTACCGTCGATTTCCCAACAGTTTAGTGGTCCAACACATCGAGCACGGGCAAACCTCTGGCGATACCAGAGTGACTCCTTCTACAAGGCTGTGCATATCGAACATAAGGGATCAGGGGATGAACAGGGCTATCACTACCACCTACCCCTACATCCCGTGGCACTACGAGACACAACACAACTTAACTATCCAAGAACCATGCTTGCATGCTAAGCAGATACCTTAAGAGCTGCAGTACAAGTACCTTCCTAAGGCAATGACTAACATAAACATCATTGAACCAGTGTTAGGACCAAACCCTATATAATTCATACTAACATATTCATATTATACTCTACTAGACTATAGTGGTGTAAGTGCATCTAGGCATTCTCTTGTGGGTTTCGGTTGATCGATGACAAACAAGTGAAGGAGCTAATGAAATTTGCTAAGTGAGAACAAGTCACATAGAGAAAAAGTTGATTAAAGCAAAAAGGGAAAGGAACAATTGTGTTTTGACCATAATTTTGGAGTCTAATTTTAATCTAGACCCTGATTTTGAAATTTTGTGTTTTTGCCATAACTTTTTTTATCTGAACCCGCCATTTATCACAACTTCCTAACACCATTACTTGACTTTGGAATAAACAGAGTAAAAAAAGAAAATCATTTCAAAATCGGAAAAGGACAAAAATGCCCCTGTCGTTTGAATCCATCTGGTTGCACCTAATTTTCTTCTTCCGAGCAGTGGCGGGCGTGACCGGCGAAACTTTAGCAGAGGCGGCGGACGCGGAGGCCCGTGCGACGACCGAACGTCGGGACGCGGAGGCTGGCGCGGCGTGGCGGCGGCAGGCGGGCGCGGCGCGGCTGCGGCAGGCAGGCGCGTGCGCGATTGCGACAGTTCAGAGCGGCGCGTCGGCGGCAGTAGGTCCACCTTTCTCTTCACTATGCGGTTAGTCAGGCACCTGTTCAATCTTTTCTAATTAGATTTATCTCCATTTTTCAGTGATCTTGGAAATGCTGCACTATCAGGAACTTTGGTCCCGCAGCTTGGCCAGCTTAAGAACTTGCAGTACCTGTAAGTTATTGTTCCGTTGCTAAGTTTTCTAATGCCACACTGACTGAAGATAGTGGAATATTCTATTATCTTTCTTCTCCATTAACTTCAGTTACGATTGCTTACATGAAGAAATATTTTGTTCACAATTTTTTCTTTATGTAATGACTAAGGAATTGTTCACCCAGTTGTTGCATGTTATATAGATGCAAGTAGGCTTTAACCATTTTCACTAACTATATGATGCTGAGACCAGTTTTCACATATTCGTAACAAGTGCTGAAGCATGCTTTTGCTTGCCAAAATAAGTGACTGTAATCTGGTATATAAATGACAAGCATTATAGTATATGGCTTGATATAACACGACAATGTATTTCTTACTATTAACTGTCATTCAGCTCCATTAGGCTTGATGTTGGTATCTATAGAATTCACATGGTCCAAGATGGGCCTAGAATATATAGAGGGATATGCATACTTCATAGTCATCGCCTTCAGAGGCCGCATCAATCAGCTGCTCATCCTGTCATAATCAGTAACTTTGGGTATGCTGCCCCCCCCCCCCCCCCCCCCCCCCCCCCCCTCAATGAGTCACTGACTTCATTTTTCTCCAGTGAGCTTTACAGTAATAACATCAGCGGCACAATTCCTAATGAACTTGGGAAACTGACAAACTTGGTCAGCTTGGATTTATACTTGAATAACTTCACTGGTCCAATACGCAATACCGTATTCATTGGGGAATCTACTGAAGCTACATTTCCTGTGAGATTCTCTATTGCCTATATCTGGTACTCACTACAGGGTAGGAATATGTTACATGTTAGAATTGGATTGTTGTAGTTGTGCACATGCTAGGTCTATTTCAGCACATAATTGGTTACTTCATAGCTTCAATACACCTTCTACTGATGAAAACAAGCAGACAAACACTATAATTGGCTAGGAGGGAGACAATAAAAAGGAAGATACTGTGCAGTCACAGGTAGGCGGTTGAACTCTGGAAGGATTCGTGTCCCCAAGGTCCTACTCGCAGCGGCAAGTGCAGAGAGCAAATTGAACAAACCCAGTGCAAAATATAGTTGAATGTCTTGTCTTGATTGTATATATATTGGTTATTGGTTCTTTTGTTGAACAAATGATTTGCACATGTAAAGGGGTCATCTAATTTCTGTTGTACCATGGTTTTGTTAGATTTAACTGTTGCATATGATTCATATTTGAAATTTATGTGAGAAATATGTCTAGAATCCTGCTGAATTACTGTGAAATTATGTTTAGTTTTTTTAAGGTTTTTAAAATAATTTAAGTCCAGATTTTAAAAGTCGGCGAGAAAAAAATTGATTTTTTCTGAATTATATGTAATTTTGTTCTACATGTCAAAACAATATCAAAAAATTACGTTAACATCAGAACTATGGTAAGATCACAAACGGGTAAAATTGTCTTTTCATGTCAAAGTTTACACAGTTATGGACACTTAACGGACTAGTGGTAGTTTTGAGGTTTGAGTGAAAAAAGTTATGGTAAAAATGCAAAATTTTAAAATCAAGCTGTATATTACAATTAGCCTTAAGAACTGTGGTCAAAACACAATTGCTCCAATGGGAAAAATGTGGCTTTGATGGAAAAATTATAAAGTTAAGGGCAAAAGGCTTAGCCTAGGAGTTGTAGTCTTGGTGTGTGTGTGAGTTATCCTCTCAAGAGATTAATTGATGCATGAGAAGTATGAGAGGGGTAATAAAAATTAAAATTGACACACATACAGTGGACTAGTCCGTTTCATACTGGACTAGTTCACTCTTCTCAAGCACTTCACGGACTCAACCTTTTTTCCCAGTTATTCACTCACCAAACTTGTCCATTCCTGAAAGGACTAGTTCGTTATATGCTACTGTAACACATCAGAATAGTCTCACAATACTCACTTTAGTCTGAAGGTTCTTACTGTATCAGATCAGACTTGTCTGGTTTTACTACGGACTAGTCCATTTTACCTTACTGTACCACTTCGGACTAGTCCGGTCTCATCATGGACTAGTCCGCTCTTCTAGGGTTTTTATCACCCTTCTTCAAATGTGGCGGCATTAACCTAAACATGGCACATCACCACACCGAACTTGTTCAGGTTACACCACAGACTAGTTCGGGGTCACCAGAACACAACGGTCACATTTCAGGACCCCTATAAAAAGAGGTCCCATGACTTATTTCACAATAATCACGTACCCTAGCACCATCACTGCATCCAATAGCACAAAAACACTCCTCTCCACACATTATAAGCCCATAAAAGTGAAATCTTTGTGCGTTAGGCATTGAGAAAGGGAGAGTGATGATCTCGTCGCAATTGATCTTTTAGGTTTGATCTCTCTCACACTCTTGCTGATTCTTGTACATCTTTTGAGTGTGGTTGATCAAGTTCTTCGCTGTAAACTTGTGCGAGCCCTCAGCTTGTGAGGTAGGCCCATAAACTTAGTTATTACTCTATTGATAGTGGAGATCAAGTTGGCCTTTGTGGTGACTTGAAGAGGAAAGGGTTGGTTAAGACCCGACTCTGTGTGAGCTCTTCAACGAGGACGTAGATCTCTTGTGTGGGCAACCGGTAAAAATTGGTTGTCTTGTGTGTTTTTGATTTGCACTTTATAATTCCATCACTAGTTAGGGTTTAACTCGATCATACTTGTTACTTATTTTAAATATTGTGATCCACGTGTTAGTTATACCTCATAAATACTTGTCAAGGCTATTTAAGTTGTTAAATACTTTCCGCTAAATTAAATTTGAAGAAAACACAAAAATATTCATGTTTAATCACTGTATTGCTACACCACGGACTAGTCGGAACTCACATTGGATTAGCCCGCACTCTGGTATTTAACTGCTTTTTGACTAAGTGTTTAATAATCGGAAAAAATATATTCACCCCCTTTAGGCACATTCAATTGGTACCAGAGCCAAACTCTCGATCAAGAGACTAATCGCTCCAAGAGACGATGGCCAACGAGAAGCAAAATAAAATTTCGGAAATGCCTATCGACGGAGATGCTCAAGACATTAAGATGTTCATGTGCTTAAGGAGTATGAGCATGATCCTGAAGAAGTCTATCAGCTCAAGGCACTTCTAAGGAAAAAGCTCATGAGCCAAAGGGCAAGAAGAAAGATGAGAAGACAAAGGCAGTAGTCATCAAGACTATTCCCAATATCTTTTTAATTATGATAGTTTAAATTGTAACAATCATTATCTTTCTATCCCCATGGAGAATCCTCCGCATTTTGATGGCAGTGATTGTACAATGTGGAAGTATAATATGAAAATGCATCTCATATTCTTAGACCCTAGTCTTTGGCATATTGTGTGCACATGTATAGATATCCAGGACACGGACGCTGAACTCACCCGAGAGCAAGCTCAAGCCATTCACCGCAATGCACAAGTTGTCACGGTGATCATTTCTTCACTAAGTTGGGAGGAGATCAACAAGGTTGATGTACTCGGGTGGCCAAAGACATATGGGACACCCTGAAGACGACACATAAAGGAAATCGTTCCATCCGCGAAGCCAAAATTTAGATGATTGAGGGGGATCTAGGGAGATTTTACATCAAGGATAGTGAAACTCCCCAAGAGATGTACAACCGCATGAAGGTTCTTATCAACAAGGTCAAAGCCTATGGAGGCAAAAAGTGGACTTACCATGAGGTTGTCAAAAGAATTATTAGAGCCTTCATGCCAAGGAATGTGACATTTGTGCTCCATGATCCGAGAAATCCCAGGATTCCATAAATTGACTCCGGATGAGCTTTTGGGCAGAATCATCAATCATGAAATGATGGAGAAGGAAGTCCAATATGCGAAGAGCCTGATCGAGCTCACCTCTTCCAAAAAGAAGGAAGTCGCACTCAAAGCACTTACAACCAAAAGGAAACGAAGACCATGAGGTACAAGATGATGAAGATAGCGATGTAAGTAACGACGTGGATGGTGAAGAAATACTTCTTTTCATCAATAAGTTCATGCGCATGTTGAGGAGAAGAAGAGGTGACAACTCTAATGAAGGCAAGAGCAGAGATAAAGGAAAATCCAAAGTGCGGCAAACTTGCTACAATTGTGGACAATATGGAAACTTTATGGTTGATTGCCGATACGAAGATAACAAGAAGAAAAAGAAGGAGTCCAAGTCACAAGACAAGAAAGTGTTCAAAAAGAAGAAGCAAGATCATCAAGCACACATTGGAAAGGAGTGGGACTCAAACGACGAGTCTCCTCCGAAGATGAGGACGGGGTGGCAACCATTGCCATCAAGAAGCCTTTTGTGAAAACCAACCTTTTACAAAAATTGGGAGGATGGAAAGACTGCAACAACACTTGCCTTATGGCTAGGCAAGGCAAGAAAAAGGTTAAATCTAGACCATCTTCTTTATCTTCTATTCATGATGATGATTTTCATAGTAGCGATGCAAATGAACATATGCTTAAGGATTTAAGTAAAAGTGCACTTGCTAAGATGAAAAAATTTGTCCGAAGGAAGACCTTATCAACCGATAAGAAGATATGCTCATCCTTCAAAAATAGAGATATATTGAGGTTGAAAAGGCTCTTGAACTTGAAAAGGAAAAGACTAAAGCACTTGAGTGTGAGCTAGGTTTGACCAAGGAAACTTGCTCCAAACCTAATGATTTGAAAGTGCTTAAGGATGAAATTATTAACTTGACAAAGATAACAAGACTCTTCAAGCACAAGTAGAATCACTCAAGCAAAGCGCCCCCTCATCCTCTAAAATTTCACCTTCTTCAAATATCAAATCCATTCCAATTAAGAGTTGCAAGTTTGATAACTTAGACTATAATTTGATGAATGAATTGAATATGACAGAAACCAAGCATCCCTCCTAAAATGGCATCTTTGACAAGGAGAAAATCAAGTATGCACGTAGTGCATATATGATCACAAGACCTCCCAATGTCAAAGATGGTCTTGGGTATTCTCAAGGTAAAAATGCTAATATTTACATAAATGAAAAAGGACACATTGCTTTTGTTAAAGAAAACTCACCCAATTATATATGATTAAAACAAAAATGTTGATGATCTTCTCTTAAAGACGAAACTTGAACAACAAACTTTGTTTCATACCTTTGATGCATCATATGTACTAAGGAGAAGTAGATTTGGTCTCATTTATGGTAAATATGTCGGGCCGCCCCACAAGAATCCAAATTCTTATGTGTGGGTGCCCAAATCACTTGTAACTAACCTCCAAGGACCCAAGCAAGCTTCGGTACCTAAAACCAAGACATAACTCTATTTTGCAGGCATATTCCTCCGATGGTTCAAAATGGGTGCTTGATAGTGGATGCACCAACCACATGACATGAGAGAAGAAAATGTTTATGGAAGAAGATAATCACGATCCAAGTGAAGGTATTTACTTTGTTGATAATAGTTAAGGAAAGGTGCTCGGAATTGATAAAATAGCTAATCACCTCATCACACTCTCTCTCAAGTTTACATGTTTATTCATTAGATTATAATTTTTTGTCCATATCTCAACTATGTGGCAAAAGTTAGAATCGCTTGTTCACTAATGAGGGTGTGACCCTTTTTTAGAAAAAGTGATAACTCGGTTGCATTGAAGGGTCTGCTAAAGGGAAATCTCTATCTCGTGGACTTCACCATGGATAAAGCTCAACTTGACACACACTTGATTGCAAAGACCAACATGGTTTGGCTATGGCATGAATGGCTAGCACATGTTGGTATGAGAAATCTGTAGAAACTTTTAAAAGCGGATCACATTCGAGGTTTGAATAATGTTGTGTTCGAGAAAGACAAACCCTGCAACGCATGCCAAGACGAAAAGCAAGTTGGAGCACCTCACCCTGCCAAGAACATTATGGCGACTACAAGACTGTTGGAGCTACTACACATGGATTCTTCAGCCCGATCGCCTATATTAGCATCGGCAGTAACAAATATGATTTTGTAGTTGTAGATGATTTTTCTAGATACACTTGGGTATTTTTCTAGCATGATAAGGGAGAAGTACGAGGTGTCCTCAAGAAATGATTGAAAAGGGCTCAAAATGAGTTATATTTGATAATTAAGAAGATAAGGAGCGGCAACAGCACCGAGTTCAAAAATACCAGAGTTGAAGATTTTCTGGAAGATGAAGGCATTAAACATGAGTTTTCGGCTCCTCACTCGCCCGAACAAAATGGAGCACCCGAAAGGAAGAACAGGTCTCTCATTGAGATGGCAAGGACAATGCTCGATGAATACAAGACCTCAGAAAGATTTTGGGCAGAAGCGGTAAACACAGTGTGTCATACAACAAATCAACTCTATCTTCATCGTCTTCATAAGAAGGCTCCATGTGAGCTTCTTACCGGTAACAAGCCTAATATTTCTTATTTTGAGTGTTTGGAAGTAAATGTTATATACTAAACATGAAGCCTAGAAATTCAAAGTTCGCTTTGAAATCTGATGAAGGTTTCTTGCTTGGTTATGACTCAAACACTTACACCTACCGTGTAGGCAACAAAACCTACGTGATTGTTGAAGTAGCGCATGACGTAATGTTTGATGATACTAACAGCTCCCAAGTGGAGCAAGTTGATATGTGTGTGCTAGGTCAAGAAGAAGCTCCATGTTAAGATTTGAGGAGGATGACACTATGTGATATTCGTCCACAAGAACCACCAGAAGACTCAAGTGCAGAAAATGTACCACAACCAGAGAGCATTGATCAAGGGGGAGCTTCTACACAAGATCAAGCACAATACGTACAAGATCAACCTCAACAAGATCAAGATGATCAAAATCATGATGGAGGCAATGATCTAGGGGGGATTAAGAAAATGAAGAAGAAGAAAATACAAGATCACAAGTTCCTCGCCTAATAGTATACCAAAGTGTACAACAAGATCACCCCGTTGACAACATTATTGGAGACATTGCAAAGGGAGTAACCACTCGGTCTCGCAGTGCTAATTTTTATGAACATTACTCATTTGTTTCCTCTTTGGAACCATATAGGATTTAAGATGCACTGCAAGATCCGGATTGGGTGATGGCAATGCAAGAAGAACTCAATAACCTCAAGAAAAATGAAGTGTGGGAACTTGTGGAGCAACCAAAAGCGAACATTGTGCGCACAAAATAGGTGTTCCACAAAAACAAGAGGAACACGACGTGGTGACAAGAAATAAAGCATGACTTGTGGCCAAGGGGTACTCACAAGTCAAAGGTTGGATTTCGATGAGACCTTTTCTACCGTAGCTAGGCTTGAATGTATTTGAATATTATTGGCCTATGCTCCTCACCATAATTTTACGTTATACCAAATGTATGTCAAAAGTGCATTCCTCAACGGTTCAATCAAGGAGGAGGTGTTTGTGAGCACCGCCTGGCTTCGAGGATCAAGAATTCCCCAACCATGTGTACAAACTGTGTAAGGCTCTCTATGGCCTCAAACAAGCTCCTAGAGCTTGGAATTAGTACCTTAGAGATTTTTAAATTGATAATGGTTTTAAAATGGCAAAAGCTGATTACACATATTCACAAAACACTTTGATGATGATTTATTTGTTTGCCAGATATATGTCGATGACATAATATTTGGTTCTACTAAGAAGTTGTTTTGTGATGAGTTTAGTAAGATCATGATGGACATGTTTGATATGTCCATGATGGGTGAGCCAAAATACTTCCTAGGATTTCAAGTGAAACAACTCAAGGAGGGTACTTTTATTTGCCAAACGAAGTATATACAAGATATCTTCAAAAAGTTCAATGTGGACATAGCCAAGCCCATCAAGACTCCATTGGCAATTAATGGACATCTTGACCTCAACGAAGATGGTCCGAATATTGATCAAACGGTATATCGTTCAATGATTAGTTCATTATTGTATCTTTGTGCATCTAGGTCCGTATGTATGTGTGCAAAGTTTGATGCCGCTCCGAAGGAGTGTCACTTGATAGCCGTAAAGAGAATGCTAAGATATTTAGTTCATACACCCAACCTTACACCCAACCTAGGTCTTTGGTAGCCCAAAGAGTCGAAATTCGATCGGATACTTCGATGCAGATTATGCCGGATGCGAAGTGGATAGGAAAAGCACCTCCCGGACTTGCCAAATCTTGGGAAGGTCCCTAGCATTGTGGTCGTCCAAAAAGAAAAGTTTCATTGCCCTATCCACACAACAAAGTGGGGTATGTTGTAGCCAGAAGTTGTTGCGCACAACTTCTTTGGATTCGACAAACTCTAAGGGATTATGGTTACAATATGAACCATATTATGCTCCTGTGCTACAACAAGAGTGCCATACAAATAGCCCATAACCCCATTGAGTATTCTAGAACTAAACACATTGACATCCGACACCATTTCTTGAGAGACGACTCCATCAAGGGATATCACTATCTCACATGTTAGAACCGAGAAACAACTAGCTGATATTTTCACCAAGCCATAAAATGAGAAAATATTTTGTGAGCATACGAATGAATTTAATATGCTTGATTCTCAAAGTGTGGCTTGAAATGTTGCATACGAATTCTAGTAGTATAGAACTTCAAAATACCTACATGATTTCGAAAAATTCTTCCCACCTCATTTTGACTCTAAAACTATTTCAAATATTAATTCTTGGTGAGTTATATCCACAGTATGATTGTGAATGTTTCCTAGAGGGGGGGTGAATAGGCTAAACGACCTGAAACGACTTAATAAAACAAGATTAGTACTCAGGGGGCAGACTAGTCCGGTCCAGGGGCGGACTAGTCTGGTCCTCCTATAGGGAAAGCCTAAAAAGGTGTTTCTAACAAGTTTAGTTGTATTTTCGTGATGCGAAGTATGTTAGGATGACTTAGTGAACCTTAACAAGTTATGAAGTAAGTGTGAGACTAAGGATCACGATGAAACAAGAGTGATGATCCAAAATAATAAAGCTAACCCTAGAAGCAATGTGCGATAAGTGGTAGTAAAGAACTCAAGGGACACAAGGATTTTACCCCGAGGTTCGATCCCACGAAGGAATCTATGTCCCCGTTGAGGAGTCCACGAAGGACCGGGTTCAACAACCCTTCCCTCACCAAGTTTACCGCACGGGCCTAACTTGGTTCTCCACTATCACAAAGGGTGAATACAAGATTTGTTGGGGATTCTCATAATCTGATGCTCCCACCACAAATACAATCTCAAATCACAAAGATTAACTCAAGCCACAGATCACAAAGATTCACAAAGTGCAAGAGATGAAACCGAGAGCCAATGAGCGGTGTTCTTCCTCTTCTTCACCTCACCAAACCCTAATCCACACAAGAATTGTTTTAGAGGGAATGTAGGCAAGAAGGAGGCTTTTGGAGGCTCAAGGTTGCTGTGCTAGATCTAGGGTTTCAACTTTCTCAAGGATTAGTTCAAATAAACCCAGGGGTCCTCTATTTATAGAGGTTCCCAGCCCATACTGCTAACTTCAGTAGATGGGTAGACTAGTCCGGCCTAGGGGACCACTGACGTCCCTGACAACTGTCGCACTGTGCGGCAATCGTCACACTACCCGCCAAACATCAAATTCAAACGGTCAATTCAAAACGGACTAGTCCGGTCACAACCGTACTAGTCCGATCTCACACATAACCTTTTGTTATGTGTGAAAACGGACTAGTCTGAAGACCACAGACTAGTCCGGCCCCCAGGGCGGACTAGTCCGGTCTACCCAGACATAGTCGCTGAAGCACCGACTTCTCTCAAACCCGGACTAGTCCGACCCCGAGGGCGGACTAGTCCGATCTCAGTCAGGACCTCTTGGTCCTGACCAAAACGGACAAGTCCGTGGTTTTGGGACTTAGTCCCCAAAACCCACTCCACGACTACACGGACTAGTCTGTCCCACTACGGACTAGTCCGAACTCAATCAGACCCTTCAGTTCCGGCTGAAAACGGACTTGGCCGGCCAGGAGCGGACTAGTCCGGCCACGTGCACGGACTAGTCTGGCCACTCCTGCCAGACTACTTCCAACTCTCTTCTCTCAATAGGTTTGATCTCTAAACCGCTTTGAGATCCCAACTTGATCTCAATGCACTTTACACACACATCCTCACACATATTTGGCTAGTCTAAGCTCGACACACTAGAAACCCTAGATTCTCCTTTTTGAGTCGACATTACCGTTCTCATCCTTTTCCTTTTTGAGGGATTGTGCTTCTACTTGAGTCCACACCTGTGCTTAAGACCACTGAGCTCATTAGCTACTTAATTGTCGTCATCAATCATCCAAAACCCACGGGGATCCTAGATGCACTTTCGATCTCCCCCTTTTTGGTGATTGATGACAACACATTAAGTCTTCACATATAAGAGTACAAATTTGTGGTTTTCATAACGTGCGGGTGTATGAGTGACTACCCCTCAATGAATGCATCATAAAAGAGAGATTGAGGAAATCCTTCATATACACACACGTTATGGTGGGGTGCCTACGTGTTGTGCTCAACAATTTGTGACAAGACATAATAAATATGAATATGATTAAAGGATAGACATTCATAGCATCATATTGATATTGAACATTCAAAACATAGTCTTGCACAAATTTAAATATTCGACATGACATAAAAATTACAATAAGGAGTGCAACATGTCCAAGGATCCAAAATAAGGGCTACACTCTACACAACTAAACCTAACTCTCCCCCCATCTAACTCCCATCTAACTCTCCCCCTTTGGCATCAAGACACCAAAAAGGAAAAGAAGAAAGGAACAACGATCCCTATCACTAGTCGTCGCCGTCCTCACTATCATCTGCCTCAGCGTCGGAGTCGCTCTCCCTGGCCTCTGGGTCCTCATGGTCGTCATCGTCGTCGGAGGCACAAGCCGATGCAATAGCCCGGGAAGAGCTCCCATCCTCTTGGAGCTGGGCGAGCTCGTCGGCAGTGAAGCCGGGGAATGGAGTGATCTCCCCGTCGCTCGCCTCCGAAGAGTACATGGGAACCTCCAGCTTATCACACACTGCCTTGAGGTACTTCTCTTGGCGCTTGTGTGCCCTCTGATTCTGGATCTCATGCTTCCGGCAAGAAGTGAAGATCGCCTTGAAGCACTTGAAGAAAGCGCACATGGATTGAGGCGGAGGCGGGGAAGGAGGCGCCATGGGGTGAGGAGCAGGCATCGCGGAGTGAGAAGGAGGCTCCGCGTTCTTCCGGCGCGGAGGAGGCGGCACTGCAGAAGGCGTTTGAGGATGGAGCGGGCGATGAGTCACATCCTTGACGAAGGTCACGCCCGACACCTTCTCAATGAGATACATGATGTAGGGGGATACCCACAAGCACGGTTGGGGGTATGCGAGATGTTGAAAATGTCGTCGAAGATGTAATCGACGAGATTGAACTTCTCCTCCCCATCAATAAGAAGTAGCAGGTGCCTCAGGTTGCCTTGGATCACCCCTGCATCACCATCCTTTGGTGCTATTGTCCGCCTCAGGATCCTTTTCAGAATGTTGTAGAATGGCTTGATATTGTGAGCATGCCCGACATCATACTAAACATGACTCGGATACATGTAGGTCGGCTCATCTCGGTCTACAGCCTTGAGGTTAGAGATGATGATCTCATGATCCAAGTGAGCCTCAAGACCTAGAATCTTGGCAAACTCCTCAAATGTGACTGAAAGCTGCTCACCATGCGTCATCCATATGATCCGTCTATCACCTGAGGTGGTGAAGTAGATGGTGGAATAAAACTGCAGGATGACTTCAACGTTCCAGTCATATTTGAATCCCATGATATTCTTGAGCATATGGCGCTCAGCTGCTTCAATGACCGCATCAAAAGCAGAATGTTGCTTCTTGGCCATGTACTCCCAGTCTACCCATTGTGCTTCAATCACAGGTGATGAGTAGGTTTAGGACCGATCTTCCGAAAGGTATGTCAATTGGGGTGGAGAACTCGACGTTGATGATCTGCGGCACTCGAGCGGTTCGAGTACCCCTGCAATCACTACACCATGGCTCCATTGGTTATCAACCGTGCTGCGCATGCTTGACCTCGCCAAGAAGGCTAATCCCTGCAAGTGCAACCGAGAACACGAGCAAGAACGTCGAAGACACGATCGAAAATTGCGAAGTTGGGGTCAAACAAACCGTAGAACGGCGATATTATTGATCTAAGCAAAACCCACCGAATATGACCCGCGGCTGCAGTATTTATAGGCTAGGGTTCGACCAAAACACGATTAGACGCGTCCCTAATGGACTCTTACGGGATACAAGGCCCAAAGGCCCGATTCGGTGGCGCAGCACCGGACAGAAATCTGGACTCGACTTGTTTCGACGATTCCCAATGCCTCCGGAGGAATTTTGAGGTGGGACAAGAACCATTGGAAATTTATCTTCTCCTCTTTCCGTGCATATGTAGAACGTCGAAAACGGAGTCCGTATGCCTCTTGGGTGTCCGTTTTAAGGTGGACTGCTCTTGGACTCCGAGTTGAACTCGAGTCCGAGTTGTAAACTGTTTCCATCAACTTGTGGACATCCCAGCTGGTTATCCATGCTCCCAAGGCCTCCTTCCTTCGCTTGTTGATCTGCTCCATTATTCCTAATAACAATTAAATCATCACATAGCAATTTATTCTCAAACTCACATGCAAAAGAAGTTAGGAACGAATTCACCTGCTGATTTAATAACCGTGCTCTTGCTCTTGTGATTGGTCCTTGCAGTTCAATGTGCGTCTCCGCTGTTGTGATGTCCTCATCATCCTCCCCCTCTTGAATTGGAGTCGTCCTCGACTCAAGTTCATCTTCTTCTCCCAAGTACGATCGCAAATCTGAAATATTAAATGTAGGACTAACCCCAAAATTGGGAGGCAATTCAAGCTTATATGCATTATCATTAATCTTTTCAACGATCTTAAAAGGACCAGCAGCTCGCGGCATAAGTTTATATTTTCTCAAGTCGGGAAATCGGTCTTTTCTCAAATGTAACCACACAAAATCTCCCGGTTCAAGTTTTACTTCTTTCCTACCTTTACTACCTGCAATCTATACTTCTCATTCATCATTTCAATATTTTTCTTTGTAGTTTCATGCATCTTAAGAATGAATTCAGATCATTGTGTAGCATACAAATTTATAGTTTCAGAAGGAGGCAAAGGTAGTAAATCAATAGGAGCACGGGGATTGAAACCATACACTACCTGGAATGGACTTACCTTTGTCGTGGAGTGAACGGATCTGTTGTAAGCAAATTCTATATGTGGTAAACACTCATCCCACAACTTCAAAATTGTTTTCAAGACAGAACGCAACATAGTGGATAAGGTACGATTAACTACCTTGGTCTGTCCATCCGTTTGTAGGTGACATGTAGTTGAAAACAGCAACTTGGTTCCCAATTTATACCACAAAGTTCTCCAAAAATGACTTAAAAATTTTGCGTCATGATCAGAAACAATGGTATTTGGCACACTATGTAAACGAACAATTTCCGTCATAAATAAATCAACAATGTGTGAGGCATTATCATTCTTATGACAAGGTATAAAGTGTGCCATTTTGGAAAAACGATCAACAACTACAAAAATACTATCCCTACCCCTCTTAGTCCTAGGCAATCCCAAAACAAAGTCCATAGAAATATCCTCCCAAGGTACACTAGGAACAGGAAGAGGCATATAAAGACCATGTGGGTTAAGGCGAGACTTAGCTTTGTTGCAAGTAGTGCATCATGATACGTAGCGCTCGACATCACACCTCATCTTTGGCCAAAAGAAGTGTGTGGACATCACGTCTTCAGTTTTCTTGACTCCAAAATGTCCCATCAAACCTCCTCCATGTGCTTCCTGCAAAAGTAATAGACGAACAGAGCTAGCTGGAACACCGAGCTTGTTAGCACGATAGAGGAGACCCTCTCGCAGCACATATTTATTCCAAGTTCCTCCTTCTCTACAATTTTCAAAAGCATCTTTGAAGTCCAAATCAGTAGGATATAATGCTTTTATTGTTTCCAAACCAAAGATTTTATGATCAAGTTGGGACAGCATGGTATAACGCCTAGATAATGCATAGGCAATGATATTTTCCTTCCCTTTCTTATGCTTAATGATGTATGGAAATGACTCTATGAACTCAATCCATTTAGCATGTCGTTTATTCAGATTGTTTTGACACTTAAGATACTTCAATGATTCATGATCAGAATGTATGACAAACTCCTTAGACCAACGATAATGTTGCCAAGTTTGTAATACACGCACTAAGGCATACAATTCCTTATCATAAGTAGAATAATTCAGAGAAGGACCATGAAGTTTTTCACTAAAGAAAGCAACGGGTTTACCTTCTTGTATGAGAACGCCTCCAATACCAAGGCCGCTTGCATCGCATTCTAGCTCAAAGGTCTTGTCAAAATCAGGAAGTTGTAGCAATGGTGCTTGCGTAAGCTTCGATTTGAGAGCATCAAAAGCGTGTTGCTGCTGTTCGCCCCACCGAAATGGCACTCCCTTCTTTGTTAGCTCATGTAGAGGTGCTGCAATGGTGCTGAAATCCCGCACAAAGCGCCGATAAAAACCTGCAAGACCAAGAAAACTACGAACCTGTGTGACGGTTGTTGGGGCTGGCCAGCTGGTGATTGCTTCAATTTTTGCCTCATCCATCCTAATTCCCTGCGAGGAAACGACATAGCCAAGAAACGAGACTCGATTGGTGCAAAATACGCACTTTTCGAGGTTACCAAACAAATGTGCATCTCTCAAAATAGTAAAAACAGCACGTAAATGATCAAGATGTTCATCATATGACTTGCTGTAAATGAGGATATCATCGAAGTAAACCACCACAAATTGTCCAATGAAAGCACGTAAAACCTCGTTCATTAATCGCATAAAGGTGCTGGGTGCATTAGTTAAACCAAAAGGCATGACTAACCACTCATAAAGTCCAAACTTGGTTTTAAATGCAGTTTTCCATTCATCTCCTAGTGCTATTCTAATTTGGTGGTAACCACTACGCAAGTCAATTTTTGTGAAGATGATAGCACCACTCAATTCATCAAGCATGTCATCTAATCGAGGAATAGGATAACGACATCGAATGGTGATGTTATTAATCGCTCGACAATCAACACACATGTGCCAACTACCATCTTTCTTAGGAACCAAAAGAACAGGAACAGAACAAGGGCTAAGGCTTTCACGAATGTACCCGCGGTCCAAAAGATCTTGGACTTGTCACTGAATTTCCTTAATTTCTTGTGGATTCGTCCTGTATGCTGCACAATTTGGCAAACTTGCTCCTAGAATCAAATCGATCTTGTGTTCAATGCCTCTCATCGGTGGTAAACCAGGGGGTATCTCGGAGGGAAACGCATCCTCAAACTCCTGCAAAAGGTTAGCAACAGCAAGGGGCAATGCAATAGACAATTCATGAAGTGAAAACATGGCTTCTTTGCAAACTAAAGCATAGCACATCCCCTTAGCATCGAATAAATCAGCAAGTTCAGATTTAGTTGCGAGCAACGATGGTGATTTTAACTTAATAACTTGTTGTTTTTCAGATTCTAATTTTGTTGCTTTGCCATCACAAATTTTACTCTTCTCAAAATGCAAAATTTCAGCAGGAGTCATGGGGAGCAAAGTGATTTTCTTTCCCTTATGCATGAGAGTATATTTATTGGTTCTACCATGATGAATAGCATCTGTATCAAATTCCCAAGGACGACCCAATAAAAGAGAACAAGCATCCATAGGAACAACATCAAAATCAGCAAAATCATGGTATGAACCAATTGAAAAATGTATTCTCGCTGTTTGTGTTACCCGAACCTTACCGCTGTTGTTGAACCATTGAATGTGGTACGGATGAGGGTGTGCTCTTATTGTCAAACCGAGTTTCTTGACGACGTCCGTGTTCACCAAGTTATTGCAGTTACCTCCATCAATTATAGTGTGTACACGGCAGTCCTTGACGACGAGAAACATGTGGAAGAGGTTGTGTCGTTGTAGCTTGTCGTCGGTATCCACTTTGGAGCTCAAGGCACGCTGCACAATGATGCTCCTATAGTTCACCGTCGCCGCTGTACCAAGTACCTCTTCTTCGGTGTGTTCGTCATTTGGATCTGTAAAGTCAGTAGCAAGAGAATATTCATCTTCAACATCCGAAGTACTATCATACCCACTGTCGGTACCCTAGAAACCGTACACCCCTTGAGGTTATAAAGATTTCAAAGGAAAATCATCTACTTGGTTTGAAGACCCTCGAAGGCCCACATGTCAGACATAACCGGACCCGCTTCTCCAACATGGTTAATCCCTGGGTTGCCACGTGTACTACCAAACCGGAGTTACCGCCCACAAGGGGGAAGATCCAGGCCATGTACCGAAATGGCACCTCCGGACTTAGCCCCAGACCGAGAGAAGCTCCGGACCTGACACGTGTCGGGTCGCCTCGGAGCTACCTGTTTCCACAGTATGCTCCGGAGCTGCCACGTGTCCAACCGTCGGATCTTCAGCCTCTAACCTCCGGAAGACCCCACAACGGCTCCGGATCTTCAAAGGGGAATCAAGGACTTCAAGACCCGATTAAGTGTCATTAATACCATATTAATGACACTTAAACGGACGATCTTAACACCAATAATGGTGCTATCAAAGCCCGTTACAGGGTCATTAAGAGCAATTAAATGTGTTAAATAAGTGTCAATACTAGTAACCACCGGGGCCACATGTCGGGCCAGGCTAACTTGTAACGGCCTGCCCTTGTATTATAAAAGGACAGGCCGATGACACGTTCAAGGGGCTAGAGAGAGAAACACAGGCCATTGACGCTAAAAACAAGCTCATACAGCTAATACAACAGCAACACATCCGTGGAGTAGGGTATTACGCTCAGGCGGCCCGAACCACGTAAACTCTGGTGTCTCGTGTGTCAATTCCTACTCACCTTCTTGAATCTCCGCGTACCCATACCGAACATCAAACTCCCCTATCACTTTAGCAGTGTAGGGAGATCTGCCGGTTCCAAATCACCGACAGTTGGCACGCCAGGTAGGGGCGCCTGAGATTTCGAGAATAGTGAACTCAGCTGCTGGATCATCCAATGGTCATCCTGCTATTCAGGCTGTTGGAGGCAATCCCTCCAGTAGGCAGCCACCAGCAGGAGCCTCAGCACCAGCATGAGTCACACTCCCACCACCACCGTCTCCTCCAGCAAATCGTGCTCGACAGTGTGATGGTGCGGCGGCGTCAATCATTGCATCAGCAAATCATGACAACCTGGAACACGCGCTTCATGCAGCGCGTGCTCTTCTCCAACGCCCACCACCTCCGGATGCATCCCGGGATGCACTGGAGCAGTGGAGGGCCGATGTGGATCATTTGGTGGCAGCAGCAGCCGAACGCCTCAGCAACCAGGGTCCTCCTCCTTCAGGATGAGCCCCGTCGCAGCGGCGGACTTTGTCTGGTAGACTTGGCCCGCACGTCTCCAATAGCAGGAGACGTGCTGCGTCACAACAAGTGACGTCATTTCCCTCCGGGGCACGACGTACTCACACGGTATCCAGGCTTTCGACTCATGATCTTCGGGCAGAGCTTGATCGCCGATACCGCCAGCAGGACGGCCGAGTCCATATTGAGCATGCCCGTGAAAGACGGGAAGCTCAGGACCTTTCTACTCCTGATGGAGTGGGAGGAAGTTGTTCAGCCTTAGCCATGCACCTGCGCTTGGTTAGGTGGCCACAGAAGTTCCGGCCTCACCTGCCGGAAAAATTCGACGGGACTATCAATCCCGCCGAATTTCTTCAGATATACTCCATTGCAATCTTGGCAGCTGGAGGAAACGAGGTCGTGATGGCCAATTACTTTCCAGTGGCCTTTACTGGGACTGCCAGGTCCTGGTTTATGAGCCTTCCACCCAACTCTATCAACAGTTGGGAGGAGCTATGCCATCAGTTCACTGCCAACTTCAGGAGTTCATACACCCGACCAGGCACTGAACTAGACCTTTTTGCGGTCGTGCAAAAAGGGGGAGAATCCTTGTTGTCATTCATCCAGAGGTTCTCTCAGGTACGAAACACTATCCCTTCTATCTCTAGCGCCTCTGTCATTGTGGCATTTAGACAGGGCGTACGGGACAAGAAGATGTTGGAGAAACTGGCGATCAAGGAGATCACCAGTGTCACGGAACTCTTCAGCTTGGCTGACAAATGTGCCCGAGCTGCGGAGGGCCGTGAGATACACTCCAAACCAACCTCGGAGGGTCATAAGAAATCCTCCAAAGAAGAAGCCGCTACCTCCGGGGGTGGCAAGAAGAAAAAGAAGACCAACGGCAAGAAGAAGCCGTCGGCCGGCACATCCAACGTTGCAGCTGCTGCAGCTCCGGGTGGCCGGGGGCCACGCCCCGAGAAGCGACCTCGATCGTCTTCTGAAGACGGTGGCAAACCCAAAGTGTGGTGTCCCATTCACAAAACGGGCAGCCACAGTTTGGAAGACTGTCGGGAGGTCCAAAACCTTGCCGAGCGCTACAACAAGCGCCGGGAGGAATCTCCTTTCCGACAAAGGGAAGGAAAGCAAAAAGTCGACGAAGCTCCGGCAGAAGAGGAGTTGGGGTTCCAGGATCCCAAAAAGGTCCTGAAGGCCGTCTACACCTCCATCGACGATGATTCTGATGTCTCTGACAACGAGCGTCGGAAGACCATGAACACCATTTTTGGTGGATCATGGGATATCACCTCCCGTCGCGTCATCAAGACTATGCGTCAGGATATGGCCACTGTAGCTCCTACAGTCAGGCTGGAACCTCACCGAAAGTGGATGGACACAGCCATCACTTTTGATGCTTCGGATTGTCCCCGGAGCATGGTTGGAGCAGGACAGTTACCCTTGATGGTATCTCCTACCATCAACAACATCCAGCTCCACCACGTCATGGTAGACGGAGGTTCGGGGCTTAACCTCATCAGCTTCGAAGCTTTCACTAAGCTTTAACTCCGACCTTTGGATCTCCACCCCTCTCGACCTTTCTCCGGGGTAGGTCCGGGGGCCATCACCCCACTCGGAGCTATTACTCTCCCTGTTACCTTCGGGACACGAGAGAAGTACCGCACCGAGAAGTTGGTCTTCGACATCGCGCAGATCAACTTACCCTTCAATGCCATCTTGGGTAGACCTGCCCTGTACAAATTCATGGCGGCTGCTCATTATGGCTACCTGGTGTTTAAGATGCCAACGCCAGTAGGCGTTCTCCGGATCCGCGGAGATCGCACTGCCGGAGTAACTGCACTGGAAGAGCTCCATGGGCTCACCACGGCGCAAGAGGAGGACTCCAGGTAGGAGCAAGCTCCAAAACCCCCGAGCATTCGTCAACGAGGCTCGGCTTCTGCACCTCGAGTGCAGCCAAGCGGCGAAACCGACATTCCCGTCGAAGTCATCCAAATTGGTTCCAATGCCGCTCAGACCACCCGTATATCGGGAGGATTGAACGACAAATAGGAAGTCGCGCTCATTACTTTCCTCCGGGCTAACGTCGACGTGTTTGCTTGGCAATCGTCACAAATGCCTGGGATCCCCAGGGAAGTAATTGAGCACAATCTGAAGATCTACCCCGATGCTCGGCCTGTGCATCAGAAGCCTTGGAAGCAATCCGTAGAGCGACATAACTTCATCCGACAAGAAGTAAAGAAGTTGCTCGAAGCCGGATTCATCCGAGAAGTCTTCCATCCAAAATGGATGGCAAACCCAGTCGTTGTGCCCAAGGCCGGCGGGAAGCTTCGGATGTGCATCGACTACACCACACTAAATAAGGCATGTCCAAAAGATCCATTCCCACTACCTAGAATAGATCAGATAGTGTATTCCACCTCCGGGTGTGAATTACTGTGTTTCCTAGATGCATATTCTGGATATCATCAAATCAGGATGTCTAGGGAAGATGAAGAGCATACTTCATTCATCATAGTAGATGGATTGTATTGTTACACAGCCATGCCCTTTGGTCTCAAGAATGCAGCTTCAACTTTTGTACGAGCTATGTACAAAAATTTTAAAGAACTTATTAGAGACATAGTGGAAGTGTACGTCGATGACATCATGGTCAAGGTCAGGAACAAGGAGTCACTCCTTGACACCTTGCAGGCTGTCTTCGACAAGCTACGGGCCACCCGCACAAAGCTAAACCCAGACAAGTGTGTCTTTGGGGTTAGCTCTGGAAAACTTCTTGGTTTCCTGGTAAGTCACCGGGGCATAGAAGCTAATCCGGCAAAGATTAAGGCCATTGAAGACATGCGGCCACCAACCCGCATCAAGGACGTCCAAAAATTAACTGGATGTCTAGCAGCCCTCAGCCGGTTCATCTCTAGACTGGCGGAACGGGCACTTCCCTTCTTCAAGTTATCGAGGAAGTCCGGACCATTCCAATGGCCCGAAGAAGCAGAAAAGGCATTCCAGGAGCTGAAACAGTTCCTCACCACCCTACCAATTCTGGTAGCTCCGAACCCTGGTGAGCCTTTGTTGCTTTATGTTTCAGCTACTGACGAAGTCGTCATTATGGTTCTGGTTGCGGAGAGACCAGAACTACCCCATACTCAGGAATCCAGACCCCTTCGAGAGGGTCCGGAGGTTCCTGAAAGCGAGTCTGGGTCCCAGCTCCCAGATTCGAATCCACAAGAAGTCGCTTCAGGAGACCTAGACCCCTTCGGGAGGGTCCAGGTCATTTCTGAGGAAGCTCCGGGTTCCTCCAGCCAGAACCCGGAGGTCCCTGAAGAAAATCCGGACTCCTCCGAGAGGATCCGGGTCAGTGAACAGGAAGCTCCGGACCCCTCCAGGAGGGTCCGGACCATTCAGCTCCCAGTGTACTTCATTAGTTAAGTACTACATGATGCCAATACTCGATACCTAGAGGTGCATAAGCTGCTCTATGCAGTTCTTATTGCCTCCAGGAAGCTTCGCCATTACTTCCAAGCTCACAAAGTCTCGGTGGTGACCTCTTACCCACTTCGAGCAATTTTGCATAATCCCAATTCAACTGGGAATATTGCAAAATGGGCAGCGGAATTGGCTGAATTTGATCTTGAATTTATTTCAAGGCAAGCAGTCAAGAGTCAAGCATTGGCAGATTTTGTGGCAGAATGGACTCCTTCTCCATCAAACCCTGGGGGCCCCAGTGAGCAGAAGACGGAGCATCAAGCTCCAACCTTCACCGAGCCTCACTGGACCCTCTACTTTGATGGCTCCATGCAGAAGCAGGGGGCCGGAGCTGGAATCCTTCTCCTTGCACCGACTGGGGAGAAGGTGAAATACATGGTACACCTTGACTTCAAGGCAACCAACAACATGGCAGAGTGAAGGGTGAATGCTCCTGCAATAATCTACAGCTAGCTGCTTACCTCCTTGAAGTCCAGAGGCTTCAGAAGGACTTTGAAGTCCTAGATCTCCACCATGTTCAGCGTGCCCACAACGCTGAAGCCGACGAACTCTCGACGAAAGCGTCAACCGGAGCTCCGGCTCCTGATGGAACTTTTGTCCGGAGATTGTCAAAACCCACAGCTCAGCCTGCCGAACAGAGCGAAGGGGGCGAGATCAGCATCCCGAAGCTGACGGTCCCGATGGCCCTGTTACCATGGCAGCCATCAAGGGTAGTAGGTGCTGCCGGAAGCTCCGAGCAACCCAGCACGCAAGACTCAAATGCTCAAGTTAGTTCCGATGCATGGATCTCGGAGATCCGGAACTACTTGAAAGACAACATCCTTCCTGATGATGATGTATCCGCTGACCGGGTAGTCAGATTGGCTAAAAGATACACGTTGGTAGAAGGGGATCTCTACCGGCGCGGTGCCAACAGCATCCTAATGCGGTGCATAACAAGGGAAGAAGGCTGCGAGCTCCTCGCAGAAATCCATGGAGGCGAGTGTGGGAACCACGCGTCTTCCCGCGTAAAGCCTTTCGGCATGGCTTCTACTGGCCTACAGCACTCCAGGATGCAACTGAGCTGGTGAAAAAATGCAAAGTGTATCAATTTCATGCAAAGCAAATTCACACTCCGGCTCATCCCTTACAAATGATACCTCCTACATGGCCTTTCGCTGTGTGGGGGATGGACATCTTGGGACCTTTCCCAAGAGCCGTCGGAGGTTACAAGTTCCTGTACGTCGCCATTGACAAGTTCACCAAGTGGCCGGAAGCAACTCCAATTGTGACAATCAACAAGCAATCTGCTATAACCTTTCTGCAGTCCATTTTATGCAGATTTGGAGTCCCAAACAAAATCATCACTGATAATGGGACCCAATTCACAAGCTCCGCATTCTAAGGATATTGCGAAGACCTCGGCATACAAGTTTGCTACGCCTCCGTAGCTCATCCAGCCAGCAATGGCCAAGCCGAGAGAGCAAATGCTGAAATCCTTAAAGGACTTAAAACGCGCACTTATGAGCACTTGAAAAAACATGGAGCCAACTGGATCAAAGAGCTTCCACCCACTCTATGGGCCAACAGGACATCTCCAAACCAGTCAACCGGAGAGACACCCTTCTTTCTGGTGTACGGAGCTGAAGCAATCCTTCCTCCGGAAATCACCTTGGGTTCACTCCGGGTCCGGACCTTTGACGAAGCCGCGCAGGACCAGCTCCAGCGTGAAGACCTAGACCTCCTTGAGGAGGGAAGGTGCCAAGCAGCTGTTCGGAATGCCCGATATCGTCAAGCGCTACGGCGTTATCACCGGCGGCATGTACACAACCGACAGCTCGAGGAAGGCGATCTGGTGCTACGGAGAATACAATCCAGAGAAGGGTTAAACAAACTCTCCACCGGCTGGGAGGGACCCTTCCGAGTGATTAAAGTATCCTGTCCCGAAAGCGTTCCCTTGGCTACCGAGGATGGGACACCTCTCCCAAATCCTTGGAACATCGAGCACCTCCGTAAGTTCTACACTTAATACCACGGAGGTGAGTCTTGAGTAACTTGAGATGTATGTTATAGAGTCATTGTACAGAGTCGGGTAGTTCCTCCAGCAGAGCAACCAGACCTTTCCCGAAAGGTCCGCAAAGTTCATGCAACACTTGTCACAGTCTCCGGACTAAAAGTGTGGCTAACTACCCTGAGTCAAACGAGAAATGAAACACCCTTAGCCTAGTTCCGTACCCTAAGAGTGTACTTGTTTCCCCTGTATCCCGGACCTATAATGAAAGACATTTTCATGTGAAATAGACTCCACGTGCATTTATTTTGTACAGGCTCAACATTTTAATTTTTCTCTTTCTTTTCTATAACAAAGACGTGCAATTCTTAAGAAATTTTAGTTTGACCGGTTTATATACGATTCGAGTTGTATTGTCAATTCTTTTGGATTCAAATATTGTTCATGGCCAACTCGCCTGAAAGCCGCCAAGCCAATCTAGGGCTGGAGTGTGCTATCGACTTAGCCTGGTCAAGCACCCTAAGTACGCCACTCTACCTACACCCCGGCAGGCCGAAGTAAGGCGGGTCCGTGTACAGTTGGATCTAGAAGAAAAGACAACACATTCGGTTGTATTTAGAATCGCGTTTGACTTAAAATCTTCTTGAGAGTCATAAGCCGCGACGAAGTTATAGACAAGAAACAAATTTTACTATTTTTCTTGGCTTAAGTGTGCAGGAAAAATAAAATCTACGTTGATGGAGAAAAGCTGGAGCTAACTAGGCTCCGACTCCCCTAAGGGGGCCAGCCGTCGACACCGAATAAAAGATGGTGAGAAGACCCCGTAAATGGAGTCTGCTGCCAACAAACTGAGTGTTGGCAAAGGTCATTGCCGAAGCTACTAAGCTTCGACACCCCGGAGGATTAACTATCGATGCTCTACGCGTTGATAGAGACTATTGCCGGAGCTACTAAGCTCCAGCGATAGACAATGCCGGAGCTTCTAAGCTCCGACAATCTCAGGGGGCCTTCACTATCGAAGACTTCGAACCTAAATTCTACAAGTTCGGGGCAAAAGAGTCTTCAACAATGCACAATATCCTTTTGGTACATGTTCACAATCAAATTGTGTACATCTACCAGGGGGCCAAGTGAAGATAAGAGTGTTGAAGACAAAAATTGAAATTCACAAAAATTTTGGGGATTTCAATTATCTGGAGACAAGGGATTACATCTGGAGACAAAGGATTACAAAATTGAGGAAGAAGAAGAGAAAATAAAAGTGAGAACTATAGAGATGGTCCTAGACCCTATGGAAGAATTGGGCGACCTTCTGGGCAACCTCCGATACGCTGGCTCGGGTAGCTTCGCCTTCTCCTTCGACGGGACCTTCAAGCACCAGGTCCAGAGGAAATTGTGAGTTCCGGCTGGTGTAGCACGTCAGCACGTACTCTGCGACGTTCTTCGCCCGGGATTGCCCCTCAACCTCCAGTTGGTCCGCGATGACATCGCCCACCTTGGAGAGCTTGCTACCTGCTGCGCTCAACGCCTGCAGCGCTAGGTCCGGCTCCGGCTCCGGATCATCCGGGCGCACGGGGCTGAAACCCATCGGTGTCAGTGCATCATTGGCCTTGTTCAAGAACTCCCAAATATGTAGGGAGTCCTCAGCCCTCAAGCCCTTCATCTCTTCCAGGGATCTTCTGGCCGCCACCAGTTCAGAATTCTCACGGGCAAGGCGCTCAACTTCTTTGGCGTTTTACTGAATCTTTTCAGCAACCCGCCTTTCGAGTTTTTCGAGCTCCTCCTCCCGGAGGTGGATCTTGTTCCGGCAGTCAACCAGGTCCTTCTCTCTACCCCTCACTTTCTTCTCCCTGGCAGTAAGGGCACACTCTTGTTCGTAGAGTTCCTGCCCTCGCACCCAGGTCTTCTCCTCTTCCTCTTGGCAGCGCTCTTCCAATTTCTTGGCGCGCTCCTCGAGACCCTTGTCAGCCAGAGCCACCTTCTCGGTGAGCTCCTCCTCCCTCCTCAGGACGTCATCCCGCAGCTCTAGGAGTTTCTGCTCTTCATCCTCGAGCCGTTTCTCCCTCTCTTCAAGTGCCTCTCGGCGCTTGATGAGTGCAGTGTTAATGGCCTCAAGCTGTTCATGGCGTGCATCGACCGCATTATTGGCAGCTTTGGCCTGATCGTAGATCTCCTGGGATTGAGCGTCGAGGGCACGAGTCATACTCTCCCTATCATCCAGTAACTTGCCCCAGTACTCCAGGCGGATCTTCTCCCGCTTAATCCATTCCTTGTCATCCGCTAGCCTCAACTGCGCCAGCTTGGTCTCGAAGTAGAGCCGATTACGCCACCGCCTAAGGGTTTGGCGCTCCTCTTCAAGAGCCTTGCTGTCGTGGAAGAAGGCCAGTTGGACTTGACGCAGACTGGAACATGCGTTGTCAATGGACAGCGACAACGGGATGGGTTCCGGACCTGCTGGGGTCTCCTCCGCTGGTTCCAGCGGGTCTTCGGATACAAAAATTGGGTCCCACTCTACAAGAGTGGTCCCCTTGGTCTCCATGGCACTAGGGCCGTCCTCCGGGATGGCCTCAGTCGCCATCGAGGAAGGCCCCGCCACCAAATCTTCGTTCACCCCCTCAGGCTGGGGGCCAGCAACTTCGCTGGGGCACTCCGGCTCGGCTGCAGGTACCTCCGACGTCGTCGCTTCCGGAGCAGGAGCCGCTACTGGCTCTGGTCTGGGCACCTCTTCCGATGAGGGCTCAAGCTCCGTCACCTCCTCAACAACTGGCTCAGGAGCCGGAAGATCTTCAACATCGACCGACCCTGTGGCCGGAGCTCCAACAATGACCGGCTCAGCGGCCGGTGCTTCGGAGGTAGCCGACCCAACTGCCGAAACTACCTCAGTTTCCGGCGCGCACGACCGGAGCTTCAATCACCTCCGGCTCAACCGCTGGGGCTTCAACAATTTCCGGCTCAGGGGCCGGGATTACTGCTTCCTCTGGCTCAACAGCTGAAGCTTCCATCATCGCAGCACCTGAACTCGGGGCTTCAACCTCTGGGACATGTGCCGCTGGCGCATCTTCACTCCCGTGGTCCGGCGCTACCACGGGAACTTCTGGGGATGAGTCGAGGTCCATGACCATGACAGCCGGCGCCAGAGTTGTCGTAGCTTCAGCCACCACTTGGGGCGGCACCGGGACAGGAGCAGAAGCTCCCGCTCTCACGGCTTCAGCCACTGTGGCCGAGGGTGGAGCCTCACTCCCCTTCTTGGAGACGCTGCAGATGATGAACGAAGAAAATTAAAAAAATGGTTGCTACAATTAAAACAACTATCCAAGGTACAAATCAAAAGTTACCTTGGGAGACTTCTGCACTAGCTTGCACGAAACCTTTTTCCCGGGCGTTCCGGGCTAGCCATAGCCGGCGTGGAAGCTCCGGAAGGCCCCCCAGAACTCGTCGCGGCCACGGGTGTTTCCCGGGTCGAGGCTCCCCTCGATCGGGAAGAACCCTCGGACCTGGAGGCCTCCACCGGCCCAGGAGCTGGAGTTGCACGCCCGGAGCTAACACCCCGGGAGGACCCTACTGCGGGGACAGCCGCGCTCCGAGAGGACCCCACCGCGGGAACAGTCGCGTTCTGGGATGACCCCACTACGGGAACATTCGCCGCAGCTGCAGAGGACCTTCCCCTCCGGGGAGAAGGAGCCGGCGCAGAAGTAGCGGGCCCGACGGACCTTCCGTCGGCGTACTGCAACTTCCTCTTCCGGCTCACTGGTTCATCCGCCAGCTCCTTGCCCTTGCCGACGACTTCTCCCCTCGGCTTAGGAACAGAGCCGGAGCTATCCTTGGGTACTCCGGGGATCGCTACCCCGGAGGTTGGTCTTCTCTCGACGACACCAAGGTCGTCAAGCATGGGCATCTTCTGCCGGAGCTCCCTGCTGAACTCCACTTCCACGTTCAGAGGAAGAAAAGCTAATGGCGGAGTCAAGTCGTCGCCTTCGACGTCGATGCCGTGCTGGAACTTCTTAAGGTGGAACTCCAAGGTTGTCCCCACCATGTTGGACTTTAACCTGGTCTCAACCCGGTAGTCGTCCATCACGCTGTTGAGGGCCCAAGCAAGTTTCTCCCTCCTCTTTAGCAGCGCCCACCTGTTGACCAAGAAATTGCAAAATACCACCTGAGGATTCAATCCTCCTTCCACGCATTGGCGGATCCTGGTCAAAGTAGGGTTGAAAGCTTCTGCCAGCACCGGAGCTTCACTCCAGATCGTCGTGTCGATGCCGGGAAGACCATCGGGCAGCTCCAACCTCTCGTGCTCCTCCACCCTGACGACTATCCAGTCTTTCTTCCAGTCATCCCACTTCCCAGAGGGAAATGACCGGAGGTACTTGAATGGGCACTTCTTGCGCTTCACGAAGTAGTAGAAGCCAAGGTACTCATTGCTTCAGCCAGTGGTGTGGACGGTGAAGAAGGTCCGGAAGAGTTCAATGCAGGGGGGGGATGCCCACCCACATCTCACAGAAGTGGACGAAGATAGACACGAGGAGAATGGAGTGAGGGCCAAGGTGATACAACTGCAGACCATAGAAGTCTAGCAACATCAAGAAAAAGGAAGAAAAAGGTGGGATCAACCCCACCATGGCGTACGAGGAGAAGTACACCATTTCGCCGGAGTGCTCCTTCTCGAAAGGGAGCTCTCCACCAGCGCGGACCAAATGGTTGAAGAAGTCCGAGGACCACCCCATGAGGGCCCGGACCTTCTTCAGGTCGCCATCGGTCTTCAAGCGACTCTCGCGGAGACCCAACTCTATCGCGGCACAGCTAGGCAAGAGAAGAAAAGCGAAGCACAAGTTGGGAGTTTGATCGCAAGAACAGATGAGAGGCGTAAAGAACTCCCAACGGTGTGCACTTTCCTTCTTAAGTAAGCCCTCGCAACGCTTGGATGGAAACCGCAAGGAAGTCGAAGGTACCACCCAAAAATTCCACCCAGCCGATGACAAGTGGGCCCGGGACCACCCCGATGATCAAGTCGAGGTTCTTACCCAGGTGAACGGTTGTCATCAAGAGGCGGGAAGCCCCAAGGCGGCGGCCTGACAAGGCGCGCGGAACCGATATGGTTTTCGTATCGGGAACTGGCGACCTTCAATTGCGTGAGATCCGCACGCCAAAGATCTCATCTGCCGCACGCGGGATACACCACGCGGCGAGGATTTAATTCCAAGTCCTTGCCAACGGCACCCTCAAAGACCCTTGAAGACTCAGTTCAAAGGTCGTGAGGATGAACCCACCTCCGGCGGAACGACTTCCCCGGAGGTAGGTCCAGGGGGCCACTGTCGGTACCCTAGAAACCGTACACCCCTTGAGGTTATAAAGATTTCAAAGGAAAATCATCTACTTGGTTTGAAGACCCTCAAAGGCCCACATGTCAGACATAACCGGACCCGCTTCTCCAACATGGTTAATCCCTGGGTCACCACGTGTACTACCAAACCGGAGTTACCGCCCACAAGGGGGAAGCTCCGGGCCGTGTACCGAAATGGCACCTCCGGACTTAGCCCCAGACCGAGAGAAGCTCCGGACCTGACACGTGTCGGGTTGCCCTGGAGCTACCTGTTTCCACAGTATGCTCCGGAGCTGCCACGTGTCCAACCATCGGATCTTCAGCCTCTAACCTCCGGAAGACCCCACAACGGCTCTGGATCTTCAAAGGGGAATCAAGGACTTCAAGACCCGATTAAGTGTCATTAATACCATATTAATGACACTTAAACGGACGATCTTAACACCAATAACGGTGCTATCAAAGCCCGTTACAGGGTCATTAAGAGCAATTAAATGTGTTAAATAAGTGTCAATACTAGTAACCGCCGGGGCCACATATCGGGCCAGGCTAACTTGTAACGGCCTGCCCTTGTACCATAAAAGGACAGGCCGACGACACGTTCAAGGGGCTAGAGAGAGATACACAGGCCATTGACGCTAAACACAAGCTCATACAGCTAATACAACAGCAACACATCCGTGGAGTAGGGTATTACGCTCAGGCGGCCCGAACCACGTAAACTCTGGTGACTCCTGTGTCAATTCCTACTCACCTTCTTGAATCTCCGCGCGCCCATACTGAACATCAAACTCCCCTATCACTTTAGTAGTGTAGGGAGATCTGCCGGTTCCAAATCACCGACACCCGCCATCGTCGCGTGCTATGTACGCTCGTTTGCTCAGGCAATCTCTCATCATATGACCAAGTCCCTGGCAGCGGTGACACTTAATGTCGGAAGTACGACCCGTAGAAGGAGTGGACGACGAAGGCTTGAATGATGTCGCCTTGCTTCCTTCCGGCACGCGAGAAGGTGGAGCAGCAGGTATAGTTCGTTAGCCGCCATTGGGTGGCGTAGTCGCTGCACGGGGGGTCGAAGATGGTGCTGTTTGGATTGTGTAGTCGCTGCACGCGGCGTGAAGTTGCTCCTCGTGCGTTGTTGCTGTTGTTGTCGGCCTTGCAATTCTTTTTCTGCCAACATAGCAAGCTGAAACAATCTGTTAACATTATCATATTCCTTGTAATCAATAATTTCCTGAATTTCACGCCTCAACCGCCCATAAAAATGAGCTATTTTATCATCCATGTCCTCTACTACCCCACAACGCAGCATACCCTTTTTTAACTCTTGATAATACTCCTCTACGGACATGTTACCTTGTTCTAAACGCTGCAATTTTTTGCGAAGGTCATGCTGAAAAGATGGAGGAACAAATCGAACACGCATAGCTTTCTTTAATCTATCCCATGTTGGAGGAGCAATTCTAGTTTTAACAAGTTCATTCCACCATATGATAGCAAAGTCCTTAAACTCACTAGTGGCTTTACGAACTCTATGTTGTTCAGGAACAAGATGGGAATTAAATTTTTGCTCTACTGTCATCTCCCAATCAAGATAAGCCTCAGCATCATAAGCACCAGAAAAAGAGGGTATAGTAAATTTCACTTTAGCAAAAGGATCATCAGGAGCACGATTATAATTGTTATGATTATTACCTCCCATACCTCGATGATAAAGTGGCAGTCTTAGCTGATTATTGTGATCTTCCAGATCATCATAAGAATTGTCTTCTTGTCTTCCAGCGAGAGGCAACCGAGCCTCAAAAGTATTCATCCAAAGAGCAAGGTCATCCGGTTGGCGAGTCACGTTCGCCAACGACTCCTCCGTTGCTGCGTTGTATTTGGCGAACATATCTATCATGGTCTTCATCATATCATGTAACTCAGCATGTTGAACACATTCATCATAATTGTCTTCTCCTGCCATTGTTAGTAGGAAACAAAAGACAAAAAAATATGTTATCCCTATCAACTACAGTGACAATGTGGAAGGTGGAAGAATCTCTCTCGCTCTAGCGTCTTACCACGCTCTTACAAGTGTTCAGGTGGTGTGGACGGTGAGATGAACTAATGAAGCGTGTGATGATTGCAAAGGTACCTGTTATGCTCAAGAGAAAGGTGGAGCTTGGATGGCACAATATGGTGGCTAAAAAGCAGAAAATCGTTAACAGCTAAACAAAGTTGAATAAGTATTCAATGTAGGAAACTGTTGCTGGTCAACCGAGTGCCCTAGAGCCTGGCACAACACAAGGAAGTATCAAGGCAAAAGAAAGACAAAATGATATAGCCAACAAAACAGCACCAAGTGGTATAGGCCAATTGCTTTAATATGTGTGCTCTTCACTATTTTTTTCTTTCTTTTTTGTAATATTTTATTGATATTTTTTCTTTACTTAGGAGCACGAAGATATGAAGCACACAAATTTGCAGCTCAATTGGATGTAATATGCGGCCTATAGAAAATCAAGAAGATTCTTTAAAATTCGTGTTGAAACTTTGAAGGCTGGATAACCTATCTTCCAAGGGGAATTTGGGCAATCTAATTTCGCCGAACGCGGCTACACTGCGGAAAATCAGATGCGAAATTTTGCATAGATGAATTTGATAAAAAAATCGCCCGATTTCGAGTTCGTATGCCAAAGTTATGGTCGTTTTAAGGTACACTGTCCGAGTTACGTTTTTTTTATGTTGATTCTAACTCGGTTTGAGAACAGAACTCGCAATCGGGTATGAAAACAATCGGGAATTTGCACAGCAACTAATGGGGTGGTGTGTGATGATTCAAGGATGAATGGCACAAAGGTTCGTCACCTAATCTAGGGCTGGCGATGCCGGAGTTCACGCAAGGCGGCTAGCTAGGGCAAACCGATGAACGTGGTGGATCGGTTTGTTATTTAGGGATTGTGGAATAGGTGTCGAATAAAAAGAAAAAAAAAAGACGAAACATGATAACTAGGACACAAAACACAAAGCTAAACCAGCAACAAGACTCGACCACACGAATGCAAACTCAACAATGCAAACTGAAAAACAAAACTGCAGGCACTATAGTCTGGGAAGCGGTAAAAACGATCTATTTTTTTGTGGCTTTTCTGTGGACTCTAGGTACGAAACAAAATCGATCTAATGGAAGGAAAACAAAGATACCTCACGGGCAACCTAGAAATCTGATACCAATTGATGAGTAGGTTTAGGCTCGATCTTCTGAAAGGTATGTCGATTGGGGTGGAGAACTCGACGTTGATGATCCGCGGCACTCGAACGGTTCAAGTACCTTTGCAATAACTACACCACGGCTCTGTTGGTTATCAACCGTGCTGCACACGCTTGACCTCGCCAAGAAGGCTAATCCCTGCATGTGCAACCGAGAACACGAGCAAGAACGTCGAAGACACGATCGGAAATCACGAAGTTGGGGTCTCACAAACCGTAGAACGGCGATATTATTGATCTAAGCAAAACCCATCGAATATGACCGGCGGCTGCAGTATTTATAGGCTAGGGTTCGACCAAAACACTATTAGACGCGTCCCTAATGGACTCTTACGGGATACAAGGCCCAAAGGCCCAATTCGGTGGCGCAGCACCGGACAGAAATCTAAACTCGACTTGTTTTGACGATTCCCAATGCCTCCGGAGGAATTTTGAGGTGGGACCAGAACTATTGGAAATTTTATCTTCTCCTCTTTCCGTGCATATGTATAACGTCGAAAACGGAGTCCTTATGCCTCCTGGGTGTCCGTTTTAAGGTGGACTGCTCCTGGACTTCGAGTTGAACTTGAGTTCGAGTTGTAAACTGTTTCCATCAACTTGTGGATGTCCCAGCTGGTTCTCCACGCTCCCATGGCCTCCTTCCTTCACTTGTTGATCTTCTCCATTATTCCTAATAACAATTAAATCATCACATAGCAATCTATTATCAAACTCATATGCAAAAGAAGTTAGGAACGAATTCACCTGCTGATTTAATAACCATGCTCATGCTCTTGTGATTGGTCCTTGCAGTTCAATGTGCGTCTCCGCTGTTGTGATGTCCTCATCAACAGGCTTCTTCATGCTTTGGTAGACAAGACAGTAATAATCACTATGAAAGTCACACCAAAACCGAGGGTCGGCGGTGCTCCTCTCATACTTGTAGACCTTTTCCATTCGGAGCCTTCTTGCTTTCTCGGCTCCTTTCCCATGGAAGACATTGGCAGCTATTTCACGCTGCCTGTTGGGATTTCTCTCAGGAGTGTGCACTTCCAAGGGGCCAATCGGTTTGACTTTACCTTTCTCCTTGATCACAGGGCATGCGGCTCTCTTCGCCGATATCTTCACAGTGGGCTTCCTTTTCTTGGGCTCTACAGGAGCCGGAGCCTTGGCCTTCTTCAGATCTCGCTCGATCCAGCGTTCAGCAATGTCTTCTTGGGCTGGCTCCTTGCCCTTGTCTTTCTCTCCAATTGTCACAAGTCTCTTCCTCTTGGAGACTCGTGCAGCAGCGGCCTGAGAGTTATGAGCCTCGCGCTCCTCTCTCTTCTTATGGAGTTCCTTGCGGGACTCCTCAATGGCCCGAGCCATTGCTTCATCTTCGTCCTAGGCCATAGCTGCGGCCCTGGCTTGTTGCTTCTTCGCCGCCTTTGCCCTTTCTCGCTGCTCGAGAAACTTCTCAGCAGCCGCAACCTCAGCTCTTGCCCGTTCCGCGCCAAGGCGAAGCTACTCCGCCTCCCACTCGGGGTCAGTGGGGGGAGAAGCGGATCGGCGAGGAGCTGCCATCGCTGCTGAAACAGGAGGAAAACAAGAGATAGGGGGTCAAGGAAGTTGAATAATGCGAAAGAAATCACGAGAAACATCCAAAGTTAGGGTTTGGCCTGTGTACACCGGACTTGTCCGCCCCAGGGGCAGACTAGTCCGCCGGGCGGACTAGTCAGCCTAGCACCGGACTAGTCCGGTTTACACAGGTTAAACCCTAACTCTAACGGTTTTTCGAGAAATCTTGGAATTGAGTCGCAATATTCCTAGGCTATGATCACAGGGTTACTAGAAGCAACATTAATGAAGAGGCATCTATCAAAAACTCAATGAATCAAGAATGAGGCAAGATTTTGAAAAGTGAGGGATACCTCTTCAAATCTTGAGAAAACGATGGAATCGGGGATGGATCGCGTCGCGAGTGATCGGAGAAAGTTTCCCACACCTCGGGGGCTTCCAATGCACGGATTGGAATCGGTTTTTGTTGGATGGAATCGAAAATCGCCGAAGGAGGGCAGTTTCACGCGTGTGGGAGAGAGAGAGATAGCCAAATGGAGAAGTGGAGGGGTCGGCCGCCTCCTGGGGGGTTTAAGTCCCCAGGGGCCAGACTAGTCCGGTTAAGGGGACGGACTAGTCCGGTCAGCGGAACAGACCCAGACCAGTCTGGATCCGGACTTGTCCGGCCGTAGGGCGGACTAGTCCGGTCCTAGGAGGCTGAAAACATATTTATTTGTGTTTTAGCCACTATAGATGATCCTTTTGGACATATTGCCACAACAAAACTTTATGAATATGGTCAGTAAGCAATCAACATTCAAACTATGACCATAACTCACAAAGTCACTAGTTTGTCAAATATTTTGGAGAAAATCAAGATAGAGATGAATTTCTCAAACACATGCATTCTTTTGAATAAGGCGTATTTTAAGCCACATTTCGAGAATCTAAGATATTGATCTCACTCCTAAGCTCACAAAATCGCTTCTCATCTAGGGGCTTGGTGAATATGTCAGCTAGTTGGTTCTCGGTTCTCACATGGGAAATCACTATATCCCGCTTTAAGGAATGATCTCTCAAGAAGTGGTGTCTAATGTCTATGTGTTTGGTCCTTGAATGCTCAACCGGATTATGGGCTATTTTGATGGCGCTCTCATTGTCACATAGGAGAGGAATATGGCGCCAGTTCATACCATAATCCGTTAGAGTTTGTCGCATCCAAAGAAATTGTGCACAACAACTTCCGGCTGCGACATACTCCGCTTCGGCTGTGGAAAGAGCAATGGAGTTTTGTTTCTTAGAGGACCATGACACTAAGGATCTACCCAAGAATTGGCATGTCCCGGATGTGCTCTTTCTATCAACTTTGCACCCCGCATAATCCGCATCGGAATAGCCAATAAGGTTAAACTTGGATCCTTTGGGATACCAAAGTCCTAGGCTAGGTGTGTGAACTAAATATCTAAGAATTCTCTTCATGGCGGTCATATGACACACCTTTGGTGCAGCTTGAAAACGTGCACACATACACACACTTAGCATAATATTCGGTCTAGATGCACAAAGATATAACAAAGAACCAAACATGGAACGATATACCTTTTGGTCCACACTTGGACCATCTTCATTGAGGTCTAAGTGTCCATTTGTTTCCATAGGCGTCTTGATGGGTTTGGTCTTGTCCATGTCAAACTTCTTTAGTATGTCTTGAGTGTATTTCGTTTGACTTATGAACGTGCCTTCTTTGAGTTGCTTGACTTGGAAACCTAAAAAGAACTTCAACTCCCCCATCATAGACATCTCAAATCTTTCCATCATTATCTTAGAAAACTCATCACAAAACACTTTGTTAGTAGAACCAAATATAATGTCATCGACATATATTTGGCACACAAAGAGATCATCATTAAAGTGCTTTGTAAAGAGAGTGTAATCAACTTTTCCTATCTTAAAACCATTTTGAATTAGAAAGTCTCTAAGACACTCATACCAAGCTCTAGGAGCTTGTTTGAGGCCATAGAGAGCCTTACACAATTTGAAGACATAGTTTGGGAAGTCTTGGTCTTCAAAGCCCGGTGGTTGCTCCACATAGACTTCCTCCTAGATTGGACCATTTAGGAACACACTCTTGACGTCCATTTGGTAAAGCTTAAAATCATGGTGATTAGCAAAGGCAAGTAATATACGAATTGATTCTAGCCTAGCTACGGGAGCAAAGGTTTCATCAAAATCCAAACCTTCGACTTGTGAGTACCCCTTAGCCACAAGTCGTGCCTTGTTCCTTGTCACCATGCCATGCTCATCTTGCTTGTTGCGGAACACCCACTTGGTGCCCACAACATTTGCTTGTGGATGCTTGACAAGCTCCCAAACTTTGTTCCTCTCAAAGTTTATATCTCCTCTTGCATGGCCACCACCCAATCCGGGTCTCTCAATGCATCTTCAACCTTATGGGGCTCCAAAGAATATACAAAGGAGTAATGTTCACAAAAATTTGCAATACGAGAACGAGTGATTACCCCTTTAGTGATGTCTCCTGGGATGTTGTCAACGGGGTGATCCCGTTGAACACTTTGATGCACACGAGGATGTGGAGGTTGAACTCTTGAGTCATCATAATCCTCTTCTTCTTCTTTGTCCCCCCCCTTGATGTATGCTTGCCTCTTGACTTTTGTCTTCTTGATCATGTTGAGGTGCCACTTGTCCATCTTCAACTTGATCGCGTGGGGGATGACTTGCATCATCTTGTTCTTGGTCACTTGAGCATTGAGGTTGTTCTTGTGGTCGAACATCTCCAAGTGCCATCCTCCTAAGAGCTTCTTGTGGATAGTCTTCTTGATCTAGCACACTTTGATCAACTTGCTCCACTTGGGAGCCATTAGTTTCATCAAACACCACGTCGCGTGCTATTTCAACAATTTCAGAGGATTTGTTGAAGACACGGCAGGCGTGGGTGTTTGAGTCATAACCAAGCAAGAAACCTTCATCGAACTTTGAAGCAAACTTCGAAGTCCTAGGCTTATTGTTGAGAATATAGCACTTGCTCCCAAAAACATGAAAGTAAGAGACATTGGGTTTCTTACCAACTAGAAGCTCATAGGGAGTCTTCTTGAGGAGGCGGTGGAGGTACAATCGGTTGACGGCGTGGCAAGCGGTGTTAACCGCCTCTTCCCAAAACCGATCCAATGTCTTGTACTCATCAAGCATCGTCCTTGACATCCCAATGAGTGTCCTATTCTTCCGTTCCGCCACCCCATTTTGTTGAGGAAAGTATGGAGCTGAAAATTCATGCTTGATGCCCTCCTCATCCAGAAATTCTTCCACTTGAGTATTCTTGAACTCGGTGTCATTGTCGCTTCTTATAGCCTTGATTCTTGAGGCGAACTCATTTTGAGCTCTCCTCAAGAACCTCTTGAGGACACCGTGAGTTTCACCCTTATCATGCAAGAAGAACACCCAAGTGAAACGAGAAAAATCGTCAACAATAACAAGACCATATTTGTTACCGCCAATGCTAATGTAGGTTATTGGCCCGAAAAGGTCCATATGTAGCAGCTCCAACGGTCTTGTTGTCGTCATGATGTTCTTGGAGGGGTGTTGAGCTCTCACTTGCTTCCTCGCTTGGCAAGCACTACATGGCCTATCCTTTTCAAATACAACATTTTTCAAACCATAGATGTGCTCGCCCTTAAGAAGCTTTTATAAGTTCCTCATCCCAACATGGGCTAGCCTTCTATGCCAGAGCCATCCCATGTTGGTTTTCGCCATTAAGCATGTGTCAAGTTGAGCTTTATCCGAGGCAAAATCCACAACATAAAGCTTTCGCTTGAGCACACCCTTAAAAGCGATTGAGTTATCACTTCTTCTAAGGACGCTCACACCCTCATTAGTGAAAACACAATTATAACCCTTGTCACATAGTTGTGATATGGACAAGAGGTTATAGTCTAGAGAATTAATATGCAAAACGTGAGAAAGAGTATGTTGGGGAGAAATGATAATTTTACCGGAGCCAAGGATTTTCCCTCGGCTATTGTCCCCAAAGAGGATCCCTTCATTTGGATCATCATGTTCCTCATATTCCTCGAACATATTCCTCTCTCCGGTCATGTGGTTTGTGCACCCACTATCGAGCACCCATTTGGATCCACCGGAGGAGTACGCCTAAAAAACAAGATTATGCCTTCCTTTTAGGTACCCAAGCGGAGTTGGGTCCTTTGAAGTTAGTGGTGAGGCATTTGGGCACCCACACGCAAGGCTTGGGGCTCTTGCGGAGTGGCCCAACATATCTAGCATATACTTTGCCATACTTGTTCCTCATCAAAACATATGATGCATCAAAATCATGAAATAGAGGATGTTGTTCAGATTTAGGCATGTAAGTGCTAGTTGAAGTGTTTTTGCCAATTTTAGTTGTGGATGAGCTTCCCTTGACAAAAACAATCAAGTCTTTGCCATACTTGGAGGTTTTGGCATTTTGCTTTCCACTTCTAGTATAACCAAGAACATCCTTGACATTGGGAGGTCTTGTGTTGGTGTATGCACTTCGTGCATATGTCACCTTCTCTTTGTCAAAGATCCGACCCTTAGGTGCTTGTTTGCCTTGAGTCAACTTAAGCTCATCCTTTAATTTAAGAATCAAGTTAGAGCATTTGCAGGTAGAGATTGCTTCGGATGCAACCTTTGAGGAGGATGAGCTTTTGGAGGAAGAGGCTACATTAGTCTTAAGGGACTCAACTTGAGTCTCAAGTATATTGTTAACTTTTGCCAAGTTTCCAAGTTTATCCTTGAGCTCAATGGTTGTGTCCTCAAGACTTGAGCATGTTTTCTTGCTTACAGCAAGTTCATGCTCCAATGCCTTGATCTTCTCTCTCTCAAGCTCAAGGAGCTCAATGAGCTCTTTACATCTTTCCTTTTCTTGGATAAGCATGTCCTCTTGCCTATCTATGAGCTCCTCCTTCTCAAAAATCTCATCCGAGAGCAGTTTCATTCTTCGCAATGTGCTCTTTCTTATATCTTTAAGCATGTACTCGTTTTAACTAGCACTATCAAAATCATCATGGGAGGATATGGAAGAGGATGAGTTAGAGGTAACCTTTCTTCTTCCTTGTTTTGCCATGAGGCAAGTTGGCTTGTGGTCGTAGAGGTTAGGGAAGAGCTTGCTTCCCTTGGAACTCCTCCCGTTGGCAATGGTTGCCATCTTCTCCTCGTCTTTGGAAGAGGAGGACTCATCGTTGGAGTCCCATTCCTCGCCCAAGTGAGCATGATCGGAGGGCCTCTTCTTCTTGTAGAACTTCTTCTCTTGCAGCTTGCCCTCCTTCTTCTTCTTGCCCTCTTCATGTGGGCAATATATAATGAAGTGCCCGTATTCGCCACAATTGTAGCAAGCCCTCTTGGTTTTGGGCCTTGCCTTTTCATTGCCCTTGCTCTCATGATTGTATCCTCCTTTTCTTCTTCTCATCATTCTCTTGAAGTTGTTGATGAAGAGGGTCTCTTCCTCATCGGAGTCAAGGCTCTCCCCATCATCTTCGCTTTGCTCTTTTGAGGAGGATGTCGCTTTGAGTGCAACATCCTTCATCTTCAAGGCGGTGAACCTTTGGAGGTCATTGTAGAAGAGCGCCTCCTTCTCCATGATCTCCTGGTTGATGATCCTTCCAAGGACCTCCTCCGGGGTCATTTTGGCAAACCCCAAGCTTTCTCGAATCATGGAGCAAAGAGAGACATTTCTAGGCATGAATGCCCGAATCATCCTCTTCACCACCTCGTGGTCTGTCCATTTGGTACAGCCATAGGATATACTCTTGTTGATGAGTAGCTTTAGGCGGTTGTACATCTCTTGAGGAGATTCACCATCCATAATGGCAAACCTCCTAAGCTCTCCTTCAATGAGCTCAATATTTGCTTCTTTCACGACTCGATTGCCTTCATGATCCGTCTTGAGGGTGTCCCAAATATCCTTGGCCACCTCAAGTCCATCCACTCGGTTTAACTCATCTCTTGAGAGAGATGAGATGATCACTCCGGCCGCTTGAGCATTGCGGTGAAGGAGCACGACTTGCTCCGTAGTGTTATCTTCTTCATTCTTCGGGATGTGCACCCCGGTCAACACGATTTGCCATAGTGAGGGGTTCTGTGACACAAGGTGGATCTTCATGTTGTGCTTCCACATCCCGTAGTCGGTTCCATCGAATTGGGGAGGCTTCCCCAATGGGATGGAAAGGTAGTGGTTGTTGGAGACAAGGCGTTCATAGTTGTAGCCTTGTTGGTTGTAGTTGATTGTGCCACCCGATGTGGAGATTGAGGTATCAACCTTGGGAATCTTCAACTTCTCCTGAAGTTTCGCCTTGAGCTGGCGAATTTCTTTGTCATCCGTTGATTTGTCTTGATAGAAGAGAATCTCTTCAGGGGTTGCTTGGATCTCACTGGTTGAGACTTCTTCGTACCCCACTCCGGCCATCTTCTCTCCGAGTTGTTAGACTCTTTAGGGAGAGACCTGCTCTGATACCAATTGAAAGTTGCCTAGAGCGGGGTGAATAAGCTAAACGACCTGAAATGACTTAATAAAACGAGATTAGTACTCAGGGGGCGGACTAGTCTGGTCCAGGGGCAGACTAGTACGGTCCTCCTACAGGGAAAGCCTAAAAAGGTGCTTCTAACAAGTTTAGTTGTATTTTCGTGATGCGAAGTATGTTAGGATGACTTAGTGAACCTTAATAAGTTATGAAGTAAGTGTGAGAGTAAGGATCACGATGAAACAATAGTGATGATCCAAAACAATAAAGCTAACCGTAGAAGCAATGTGCGATAAGTGAAAGTAAAGAACACAAGGGACACAAGGATTTTATCCCGAGGTTCGATCCCACAAAGGAATCTACGTCCCCATTGAGGAGTCCACGAAGGACCGGGTTCAACAAACCTTCCCTCACCAAGTTTACAGCATGGGCCTAACTTGGTTCTCCACTATCACAAAGGGTGAATACAAGATTCATTGGGGCTTCTCACTATCTGAGGCTCCTACCACAATTACAATCTCAAATCACAATGATTAACTCAAGCCACAGATCACAAAGATTCAAAAAGTGCAAGAGATCAAACCGAGAGCCAAAGAGTGGTGTTCTTCCTCTTCTTCATCTCACCAAACCCTATTCCACACAAGAATTAGTTTTAGAGGGAATGTAGGCAAGAAGGAGGCTTTTGGAGGATCAAGGTTGTTGTGGCGGCGCTAGGGTTTCAACTTGCTCAAGGATTAGTTCAAATGAACCCAGGGGTCCTCTATTTATAGAGGTTCCCAACCTATACTGCTGACTTCAGCAGATGGGCGGACTAGTCCGGCCTACAGCCCCGACTAGTCCGGGCTAGGGGACCACTGACGTCCCTGACAACTGTCACACTGCGCGACAATCGTCACACTACCCGCCAAACTTCAAATTCAAACAATCACTTCAAAATGGACTAGTCCGGTCACAACCGGACTAGTCCGATCTCACACAGAACCTTTTGTTCCGTGTGAAAATGGACTAGTCTGAAGACCACGGACTAGTCCGGCCCCCTGGGCAGACTAGTCCGATCTACCCAGACTTAGCCGCTGAAGCACCGACTTCTCTTAAACTCAGACTAGACCGGCCCCCAGGGCGGACTAGTCCGATCTCGGTCAGGACCTCTTGGTCCGGACCAAAACGGACAAGTCCGTGGTTTTGGGACTTAGTCCCCAAAACCCACTCCACGACTACCCGAACTAGTCCGTCCCACTACGGACTAGTTCGAACTCAGTCAGACCCTTCTGGTCCGACTGAAAACGGACTTGGCCGACCAGGAGCGGACTAGTCCGACCACGTGCACGAACTAGTCCGGCCACTCCTGCCAGACTGCTTCCAACTCTCTTCTCTTAATAGGTTTGATCTCTAAACCGCTTTGAGCTCCCAACTTGATCTCAATGCACTTTACATAAACATCCTCACACATATTTGGATAGTCTAAGCTTGACACACTAGAAACCCTAGTTTCACGTTTTCGAGTCGACATCGCCGTTTTCATCCTTTTCCTTTTTGAGGGATTGTGCTTCCACTTGAGTCCACACCTGTGCTTAAGATCACTGAGCTCATTAGCTACTTAATTGTCATCATCAATCATCCAAAACCCACGGGGATCCTAGATGCACTTTCAGATTGTTGTTTGCTTACTGACCATATTCATCAAGAATATTTGCTAAAACTATGACCTTATGACCAACATTATTCCTCCACTGAAATCCACTTCGAAATTCTTACCTACATTCTCCGTTTGATCGAACAAGTCCGGCCCAATACCGGACTAGTCCAGTGTTCCTGTCATCTTGTGAATTTTGACCATAGTTTGATGATTAAGTGTTTGTTGATCATGTCCTTCAATTATATCCTCTACAATCATGTCCTAGTCATCATGCTAAAGTCAAATCTTCAATTTTACTTGTTTATCTTACTTGAACTCTCTATTTCAACCGGACTAGTCTGTGCTTCATATCGGACAAGTCCGGTGTTCAGACTAGTCTGACATTGGTTCGCCCCAAATGACAAGTTCGGGGTATACCGGACTAGTACAGTGTTTCCGTGACTTAACCGTTGGATTCACCCCGAGTCTCTCTTCCTCTTACTCACTCCAAACTCGACTCTTTCTCTCATCACTCAAGCTCTCAAGGCTATTTTTCGCTCTCTCTCCCCCAAAAACTTTGATTCTTTCGAAGAGAAGGCTTGGAAGCACTTTGAGAAGTCCACCCCGGACTTCTTCGCAGTCGTGATCTATCCTACTCCAAGCATCGATCACCGATTGGTAAACCCTAGCTCTAACCCTAAGTTTAAACTTTTCTAGGGTTTAGGTCAAATATTTCTTGAGCTAGGACTTCCTTATCACTCAACATACTCTACATTATCATTTCCTTGCACATTAGTCTTAGTCCCCAAAGATTTTGATGATTTTCCATTAGTTAGGGTTCATTCTGATGAATACCGGACTAGTTCGGGGCTTCATGCAGACAAGTCCGTTACACCATGAACAAGTCCAGTTGTTGACAACATTAGCCTTACAATGTTGATTTCATTAAGCATTTCGATTAATCCTCGTTATTTATTCTCATTCACTACAATCATGTCAGGCATCATTTCGGGCTCGGACGAGAGCATGTTCAACGAGCCGGAGCTCGAGGCGGCACGCCTTGCCTCAAGACGTCAATTAAAGATCGAGCAACAAGGAAGGACGAATTTTCCGCATGACAAGGATGCCACAACCTATGGTTTAGCCCCTCGATGGAAAGTTCTAGCCAGGAAACCTAGTGACAAAGGCAAGCAAGTGGTCACTCAAACATCCAATGCTAGAAAAAGCAAGGAAAAGGGAAAAGGTCCTGCGAGGTCCTCAAGCCCGATTGGGCCACTCGAAATGGCTGCCCCAATCCATGATTGTAACCGTCGTCCCAGTGATGACGCTTTCACTGAGAAAGGAGCAACGAAGCCAGGAAGCTGAGGGAGGTTTATGTATACAGTCACAATAAGATGGTAGCGGATACACAAATTTGGAGCGATATTCATTGTGATTATTACCAAACCGTGTACCTCCACATGAAAACTCTGGTGGCTAATAAATCACGGATTGATTGGGAGTACATATGGGGGCAGAGGGAATGAGGCATTCCATCAAGTGATTGCTGCAATTGACATACACAACTTTGAAATACCTTCTAGTTTTCAGATAGACTGGAACAATGAAGTCATAGCCCAATTCTATGCCACGTGCTATTTCTCTAAGCCTGAAGCCGATGAGATCACATGGATGACTTATGGAAAGAAGTACTCAGTTGGTTATGAGGACTGTGCTGAGATGCTTGAATTGGGTTGGTCTCTGAACCACAGGCTCAAAGGTCACAATGTCAAGGCGCTAGACAAGGATGAGCTGGACTTTCTCTATCACATGGCCTATCCTTTCAAGGCTCCCTCCACCAACTCTCTGAAGCCCTTCTTTGCTGTTTTGAACTGGGTGCTAAGGAAGACTATTGCACTCAAAGATGGTGATGCAGAAGCATTCATAGCTTCCCATGAAACCCGATGCAGATCATAAGTGGAAATGAAGAACGCGATGGGTTTGATTATATATACAATGATATATTCAATATTTCTCACATTCCAAACCGGTCCTATGGATATGCCCCCTACATTATGTTCATGATTGAGAAAATCACAGGATTGGATTTTATCAAGGATGTCCCTCACACAAAGCTCAGACCTCATGCTCCTATAGCACCTTCCCCATTGTCCTCCTGTACAAGACTGCGGTTTACTCGTGCCACTCAAGTGGGTGCCTCCTTTACCATAGTCCGCTCGTCCTCATGAAGCTCTAACGACGATATTTTGAAGATACTATGTGCCATATTCACTCCTTGTCGCAAAGTGGAGGTGAAGCAAAATAATGAGAAAGAGGCAAGGAAGAAGCACTCTCGATACATGAAGGAGAATGTGACTGCTATGAGGACCAAAGTCCAGAAAAACCAGGAATCACATTGAGTGGTGTCATGCGATGCGACATCCAATGGCGCAACACAGAAAAGAACAAAAAACTCATACATAAGTGAGCAAGTTACATTATTCTCAGAGTTTTATACAAAAGTGCTTACATCAGTGGAAGTCTTCATATAACTCTCTCGAACCTACACTACAACAGTAGCGGTCGTATCTAGCCCGCGGAAACTCCACTCTAGCATCATAGAAGAAAGTAGCGACATCGAGGGCTTCCATTGGCTACATACCCCGAAGAGGGCAAAGCCTAGAAACCCTTCATGGCTATATACTTGCAAAACTCGTATAAATGCAAGTGTGAGCACAAGGCTCATCAAGACTTAATCATCTCACCTAAGAACATAAAATTCTACATGTTGAGAACGTAAGGCTTGAATTTAAACTGCAGTAAGTAAAGATTCACTATTAGTAGATCCTTGTTTCAATTACATAATAGCATGTGTCGTCATTGGGCATGGCAACATCATGAAATCCACAATCAAACTACAAACACTTCATCCACGATGTTGTAGGGCCCAAGGTTACATGGGCCTTAGCAAGTTAATTGCTTAGAATCATAACTTTAGTTTTCCTATCAGCTACCTCAACCATCCAGCAGGTTCCACCCAGATCCAGTTGTTACTACGTCAGGACGCAGTGTAGAAGTATGTTCCATTTGGAGACAGAGGGTGATTCAAATCATGAAACACCCGACTTGCACATCACATACACCCGCCCGTAAGAGACTTATAGTCCTCCTCCATGGCGCCACAAGTGACAACCTTTCACAAGACACCCAAATGTTGAAGCGGTGCCATCGTCCCAGAACCATGCTCAACATACGGGATTGCTACAATGGTCAGAACTATCCGTTGTTAGCTACGAGCCTAAGGAAGTTGGAATCACCTCAACACCCAGGTTACAGCAGTTTCCTCGTAACATATATCCATTATGCATCCGGTACAAATTCAAACTTGTCCAGCAGGGCCGCATATGAAACGAGCCTTAATCGACATGGACAAGAACTATACCCATAGGATCACGTTATTAAGCATCCTAACCTTCCTGTTTGGTCTCTATATTCCCAATTGATCCCACTTATAACTGTTCCTGAGTAGAATCCGTCTACTAGAGCCATCCTACTTAATCCACTTTCGATATTAAGCATCATATGAACAGTAATGTAAAGTTCGATACTAGCCATACTCCAAGGATCCCTGGATCATACATCTCTAGACTTAATGCACAATTACCATTATACAAATTACAAAAGAAAAACATATTTACAACTTAAATGCAAACCAGGGCTTGCCTTAGGTTGCAACTTGTGTAAATATCAACAAGTCAGTGCTTGATAATTTGACTGAAGCTTCTTGTTGCTTTTCTTCTCTCCTAGTCATTACGATTGCTTGGGTAAATCTAGTGCTTGTGTGCTGCTTGTGCAAATCTTGCTTGCAGTGGGGTCCATGCTATTCCTTCTCCTCCTAGTTGTGCTCCTTGTCGATCATCCTCGTCCTGAGTCTTACTAGTACGAATATGCATTGCAAAATTTAGCTTAACTACTTAATAATTGAAGTTGTTTAGAAATGAAAAGGAAGTTCATAAACCAATGAGAAATATAAAAGGAGGTTCATGTTGAGTTCTTCAAGAATACTAAGAGCACTCATTTCACTTCACTTGGATATGAAGGAAATCATCCATATGTTTCTAATATGCATAAGGATGAGGAATTGGATTGCTAATGCTTCATTAGCCAAATGGTTAAGATGAAGGAACACTTTTACATTTATGGGTTGGAAATTTCAGATACAAAACCCTGATGTTGCTAAAGAGAATTGGTAAGAATTATGGTCACTATATCAAAGCGACAACTAGAATGCAATCTCAGTTGTGGTGCAATCATGCAATTAGTCATCCTCAGGCATTAGATCTGAATCCTACGGTTATTACACTTTTTTATTTAACACCGTCCAAGGTTATAAGAGAGGAACACCAAGGTGGAAGGGGTTAGGAAAAATATCAACAACCGTAAGATTTATATCTAATGTTCGAGGATGGCTGATTGCATGATTGTACCATAACTTAGACTGTATTCTAGTCGTTTCCCTATATCAAGGGAGCAAATTGTTTATAAGACTTTAAGTAACATGATTAACCCAATTTCCAATGTTTTGGTTCAACTATGGTGAGGATGAATTTACTGGATATGGTCAACATTCTGAGGAAACTTTCTGCCAATTTTTAGGATTTATAGATTTCTGGTTAATTATCTACAACTTAATTAATATATCGTACTTAGTACTTAATTGTTCTAGATATTTAAGAATAACTTGGCTGAAACTTTTACTATGTATTATAGGGATGATAAAGAGATAATTAGAATATTTTGAGAATTTTATCATGTTTGGACTATGCATAAGAATTATTCCAAGAAGTAAACTTCACAGAATTTCCAGAACATTTAGAGGACTGATCATGTCAAAGAACCGGTTCAATGCAAAGTGAAGGTCACAAGGAGTCCATAGAATTTTGTTTCACGTTTTTAGTATTTTTCTACAAATTACTATGCTTTTTACAAGGTGTTCACATTTTCTGGATTTTTATTTTACTGGAAATCCACAATGTGGCTAACAGTGAGGTCCACCCGACAGGTTCTTCTTCAACCTCTGGACAGGGGCTCGGGGCAGCAGCTCTGTAATAATCTTTGAGCTCGTTTTCACTCGTTTCTCCACCAAATCGAACGAGGTTTCTTCCAGCAGAACCGAGGCGACAAGGAGAGCACTAATATGGACGATTTGCATGACAAAATGGCCGGATTATGGATGTCAACGGTGGGCAGAAAGGTTTTTGATTGGCGGTTACAAGATTTGATATTCCCGAGTGCACAATAGCTCATGCTACGATTGGTTTTCACCGGAAGGATCGCTAGAACATGTAGTATCTATGGTTTAAACGGAATGTTACACAAAGGAACATGCAAGGAGAATTTGCTTGATGATTGACCACGGTTTGAACCACGAGGAAGGAAAAACGGATTTTTGCTGAACCGAAACCCTGATATGATCAAACAGAAGCATGGGGATGAGGAAGAGGTTGATGCGGACCTTAGAGTGCCGATGGATGAACTGGAAAGGCTCCATAGGCGTGCGGCGACGATGGTCCACTATGGCGGTGCAGTTTTGAGCAGAGAAGAGTAACACTGCTGTGGCAGCCGCAGGAGAAGGAATGGACGCCTGGCTGTGCGTCGAGGAGGTCGAGGGAAACACGGCGCATCCTCCTGCAGCATCAGCCGGGCGAGGAGCAGCAGGAAATTCGCGGGTCGACGCAGCAGAAACTTGTCGAGCAACATGGCGACAGGAACGGCAAGCAAGCAGCCAGCAGGGTGTGACTAGAAGCAGAGGAGCAAGAAGGTTGCCTCGGCCGCGATGGAGATGAGCAAAACTGCTGGATAGGGCCGTGTGAGCTTGGCGGCAACCATGGCGCAGGTGGGAAACGAGCATAACAGAAGCCATGAGCATGTTAATGATACAGTCAAGCCACGATGGGGGAGAACATGCTCTTGTGTTGGTCCATTTATGTGCAGAGATAAGGGCAAAGGGAGAGAGAGAGGCAATGTTGTGCGGCCCTCACCGCGGCGTAGCGCATGCTCTGCGCTCGTGGCGCTCAGGAAGAGAAAGAAGAAAACTTATCCAATGTTGCTAGCTGACGTGTAGGACCCACCAGACAGGTGGACCTGGAGTTTGAACATAATCCCTGCTAATTTCCGATGAAGAAAAAAAAAACCAAATGACCTCTAAAAATAATAGAAGTTTGCAGGATGCCATAAAATATGACGAGTGTATTAGTGAAATCAAATTTGGATTTCGATTAAGTTGATTTTTGAAATAAAAAATTTGAATTTGAACAAAACCTCCACTTAAATACTTCAATTACCAGTACACCTTGCAAGGGCACTTAAGTTCAATAACCTTTTTGGTTCCTCAAAATTTGCATTTGCCTTAGTTTAATTTTGCATTTAATTACAAATGTGATTTCAATTTATATTTACCATTTTAATTTACTTTGAATATTCTTTTTATACTTAAGCAACATGTGTAGTGCTCAATTAATATCTTAATTTGAATTCAAATAGTTCAAACTGATTTAAATGTTTACGGTATTTGAAAGTTCCTATTTCGGAGATCATTCATTATTAAGCCTAATTCAATCGAGTTTGACTTTCTAATTTCACTTAAAAAAATTCAAGTTCACCTTTTGCATTCCTTATCCTCTTCCAAAAATGGGCTTTTACAGCGATTTCCCTTTAAAGAAATCTCATCTTGAGATTCTAGAGAAAAGAATAAAGTTAAGTGAGCTCTTGGTGATATGACAATAACTATCTGAAGTACTTGGATGGAAGAAACTCTTCATCTTCCTATGACAGTTCCTTAACAGTGTGATTAATCCGTAACAGCCTACTGCACCACATCATCTGATTCCTTATGATACGAGTCTTATTCCGAGTGATCCGAACTCAACTAATTGATGTAGGCAAGATTGGACTGTAGAGTCTATGACTTTTTTTGGCGACTCTTTGGCGGTTCTTTGAAGTTTTCCTCTTTACTCTTAAATTACGTATCTTTTTTTTTTGATAAGGAAGACACATTCAACTCCACAGTCTTTAACTTCAGTAATTAGAGTTCTCTTCTAAAGACGTCACTGTCCAAATTTTGATTCCAGTATCCAATCTTTTCTCTGATCTCCAGGATCACAATGATGTCTTAACATAGAAGATGTAGTTGTTCTTGCGGTTACCTTTACTTTGGTTGCATCCTTAAAGACTTAACTTAGTATCTTTCCGGACTAAGAATCGTGGTGTATTGAGATCCAAACAAGGAATGATCAACTTGCAAGGAATTGCGATCTCAATAAGTGAGTCAAAGGATGAAACGCTTTGTACTGACATAAGAGAATTAAATGTTCCGTTTCTTTTATGTATCCACATAGAAAGACACTCAATAAATGGTGACTACAAGGTTGTTGGACAAACCATGTCACCATGCATTATAAGTCAAAGAATTCCATCAGTTTGGCAATCAAGCGATCATCTCGTGAGTAGAGAGAATGCAAGGTTCTCACGAGGTTGATGAGTCATAAGGAAACTCCTCACAACTAGAGTCAGTTAGTTTCCAACAATCAAGGTGACTGAGTCTCAGCACGTCAAGGATAACGACTCAATTGTGATTTAATTACAAGAGCTTTAAGTAATAGGTTTCCCTGTAGTAACCAAGATAATGAACTAAGCAAATGGCGTTATGGCGATAAAGGGGTTCACAACTAAAGAATAACTGATATTTCTTAAGTAATTGAACGAGGATCCATATTCTTGCTCAAATGCATGCACACACTTGAGCCAAAATTGGTAAGATAGTTCAATTACGCTAAGAAATATCTTCAGGTTCACAAGGCTCAAATAACTTGGTCATGAAAGGTGCTGAACAAGGGATGCTACTTTCATATCTCAACCAGCTCGATGATTTCAAGGAAGAGTGTTAGCAAGAAATGGTAAGATTCACCTCAAAGTAACAGAGTGTACACGATGGAACATGGTGATTGAACCTATTATTGATGGGAAGTTTCCTGAAGCCTACTAACCACAACTTATATATAGTGTTGTAATTTTGAAGCAAAGCGTCAGGTCCCCTATATTGTAGAATTCTTAACCTACTATGTCTACCTTCTAGTAGGTGAGGGTAGTTTGCCTTTCGGAGTAGCAAAGAGAGTAACCTTCGAAGAGCAAATTTCCAACATTCACTTCAATAGGTTGCAACAGGTGGTTGACAAGAGACTGTGTTTGATCAACGAACATGTTAGATGACCTACCTGATTGAAGAATCTCAAGGATATACTACACTCAAAGTTGGCCAAACAATCAGTTGAAGACTAGTTCATGAAAATGCAATCCTTCTCAAAAGCTCGCTCACACTCTTAACTGGTTTCTCCCAACATCTCGTTTGAATGAACATAATCACTATACAGTCAACATCAATCCTTGTAGCTGACCTTCTTTTTCCATAGACTTGAACAGTGTCAGAATGCATACTCTTTATCCATGACCCCTTGTTACAAAAGATGAAGCATTAGAGCTTTTCAGCGTGAAAAATCAACTAACTGCCTTAAATCAATGGTATAGTATCACTAAGCATTGGGGTTCAAAGCCACTAGAGTTGTCCTTGGTGAAGGTTCTTCATTTCTGATTCTCCGTGGCCAGTGAGTCAGTATTGTATTCATTCATTCTCACTTGCAGATCAACTTCCAACTTATTGGTTCGTTGTTGATAGAAACTAGGCATGATACCTTGGTGGATGTATGTAACACCTTGGTTACTAGGGTGCACTCCTGCCCCCTTAAGTGTCAGTCTCGTAACTTCCATCACCTTCCATTGATTACTTACATGTGCGGTGATCAACACTACATTCAAAAGTTACTTACTTTTGAAGTCGACGATAGCTCTATAGACCAGTGGTACATCCGTAGCCGGTATCTTATCATCCAAGTGAGGTGAAGGCCTGAATTCCATGATAGTTGTTGAGCGCTTAAATCATGTCCAGCTCAAAGTTCTCCATCTGATCATGAGGTTCATCTTACTTTCTTCTCTTTCCTTGCTCCTATACACCGCATACTCTGTATAACCAACATCTCAGAGCAGCGATGATAGCATGTATGTGAAGCCCGAATGGTTCACCGTTGTCGAGCAATTCCCTCTATCCATCATCTGTAGGAAGGGAAGATCCATCTTTCGACATAGACTTGAATCGAGTCAAATGTACATTTCCCATGGTAAGGAGTGTGGCATTTATCGAGTAATATAGTCATCCAAGACATAGTTGCAATATTGTTCTCTCATTCCCTTTTAGCTGTTCAATATCTTTTCCAGCTAGACCATGTTGCACTCATACTCGAATTTGACCAAGCAAATGGCATTTTCATGTCATGATATAATTATAAAAAATTTAGCTAACTCTCAGACCTTTCCAATAATTATGCATATGCCTCCATTGCATCAAGAGTGTGAGAGTTATGATAGTTTAAAGTTGACTGTTTTCTGTGACCATTTTGACAGAGCCGCCCCTAAAATTGGGGTTTTTGGCCACAATTTAAACAGTCAATAATATTCCAAATAAGCACAAACTTTAAAATAAAACATTTAACAACATCACATTAGCTTCCAAGAAATTCATACCTCAAACCTTACAAATTTCCATACATGTGCATACTTGATAAATTCCAAACAGTGCTCACGATGTTCAGATTTCTGGACAGTCAGGTCAGTTTCGACAATAACTGGAATAACACCCTGTTATAGCCACTTTTAGCCACAGCGTTGAATAGAAACTTGACGAGTACTTCTCAAACATATATATATATATATATATATATATATATATATATGCCTATGTTACTTTTGTAAACTTAGGAGATATGGCTGTTCAAAGTTCAGGTATTTTCTGGCTGATTCTCGCAGCAGCTTCACCTATGTACCATTTTGAATTAAAAATTTGAAACCTTTCTGAGATGAATCTGAGACAAATTTGAATTACAAAGCGGTAGAAAAGTTTCTTCCCTTTCTATCGCTGTATCACAATAGTATAGGGGATATTTCTATAAGGCAATATGGCAAAATTACAGAGGCTGGTCCAATATGCTTCAGAACTTTAGCAGTTTTTGTTATGGTGCATTCCCATCTTATTACAGTAGTTTTCTGGTCTGGAGGTCAAAAGAAAATTTGTAGGTGACCCCTCAACCTTCCCATAAATTTTTTGCACACCAGCATTGAAGGAATATATTAAGAGATATGCACTGTACAATTTCAGCAACTTGCTGCCAAAATAGACAGTGAAGTGTGAGTGTGTTAGATTATGTATTTCATTACTTCTCCAGGTTTAATTGTGGAAGTTTGTCATAAGAGTTAACCAAAAACTTGTATATTAGGGTTACATCCTTGACACGGACTTAAATTGACAACGTGTTTGATATAACCCAAATGACATGTCGGTACTACGTTCCTCAAAAAATAGAAATCCCAACCGGATTACCTCCGGCATATATGTCTTATAGGTGGCACTAATAATTGAGCACTCGCAAATGTTTCTACTCGCAATACGTTCACTTAGTTAGTGTACCTGCATAAGACACACAATTTACAGAACACTCATTATGGTGTTGTAGGGCACGACCAGCACGGGCGATCATTTCAAGCAGTCATAATAATATAACAGTTCCAATCTAACACCCTGTATCATTCCATACAATCCGTCCTCGAGAAGAACACGTATTGAGAAACATGGTCGTGTTTCAAGAGCACACAACAGGGGACCCGAGTAACATGAACGGGTCATCATGGTTGGGAATTTTATCAAGCCAATAGATACCATCTACTGTCCCTACCTCACAGAGGCACGCCGATGGTGAGCGATGTGTACATTTCAGTGAACATGAATTGTCTAAGAGTTGCATACTTTTGCGTTTCTGACCACACGATGGGGCCTCCACACTATTTGCCTGAAGCACGCTAAGGGACCAGCGTTTGCATATGCTCTCAGAACCATGAAGAGGTTAAGAGACTCATATTAACTTCCATGCCAAGCCACAGGGGAACAATCACCATACTACCTCTCGTACGAGGGAGCTTACCTGAAGGTGCATCTAGGCATCCTCGTGGCTTTTGGATGATTGATGAGGCCAAATTAAGAGAATAATGAGCTCAGTTGATCTTAAGCACATGTGTGACGATTGAAATGAAAGAAAATCCCCTCAAAAAAGGAAAATATTGAATGGGTGTCGAAGGCTTAAGCATGGAAATTAGGGTTTCTTATGTGTTGAGTTTAGACTAGCCTTCTATGTGTGAGGGTGTGTGTATCAAGTGCATTGAGATCATAGAAGAGGGATCAAAGTTGTGGTTGAGAGAAAACCTAAGTGAGAAGCCTTGTTGAGATTTTTCCTAGGAGACAGGACTTGTCCAAGCCTCAGGGCCGAACTAGTCCGGGTTGTCCTGAGTAGTCTGTTTTTGGCCAGACTAAGAGTTTTTGTTTAAGTTCGAACTTGTATGTTTGGGGATGGACTAGTCCGTTTTACACTTGGTGAGATTCTTCGAAGGTAAGTCAAAGGAGGTCGGACTTGTCTGCCATAGAGGCTGGACTAGTCCGGGCTTCCCAGTTTAGTCCGTTTTCAACTGGACTATAGGTTTTTGTTGTACTTCGGACTTGTCCATTGTAAGGCGAACTAGTTTGTGGTATTTAAGTGAGAAGGGATATCTGAGGCTAAGTCCTGTTCGCCGGACTGGTTCGCCCCAGTGGCCAGACTAGTCCGATGTTTGCAAACTTGTCCACTTTTGAGCGGACCAAGACATTTTGTTTGAGTTTGGATTAGTCTGTTGTGAGACGGACTAGTCCAGTATGTCATGACCGTTTGAAATTCAAATGTTTTAGTGTACATCACTCTCTGTGGACCATGACATAGTGTTGACCTCGTAGGCCAGACTAATCCGGGGTTCCTGGCCGGACTAGTCCGGACATTCAATGCAGGCAACGACAAGTTTTCGGGACCCCTATAAAAAGGGGACCCCCGGCTCCCATTTGAATACCTTTGAACCCTAGCACCACCACATGTTTCCTTGATCTATTCTAAGCCTTCTACTCTGCCTACTTGTCCTCTAGAACCAAATCTTGACGAGATGAGGGTTTGGGAAGAGGAGAGAAGGAAGATCGACTTGCTTTGGCTCTCGGTTTGATCTCTTGCACTTGGTGTCGCGTTTTGTGACTTATGGCTATTGAGCTTCGCGTGCTCCTTGCTGTAAATCATTTGTGTGAGCGTAAACTTGTGAGAAGCCCCAAGAACTTGGCGATTACCCTTGTGATTAGAGGGAACCAAGCAAACCTTTTGTGGTGGCTTGGTGAGATTAGGGTCAAGTGAGACCCGGTCCTTTTCTGGACTTCTCAATGTGGATGTAGGCTTCTTTGTGAAGTCGAACCACGGGACAAAATGTGTCTCACTTATTGCTTTACTTTCCGCCATTCACTAGAATTGCTTTTAGGGTTCATATCGTTCTTCACATTGTTCTTCATTGAAATCTTGCAACCAATTTGCTCCCACTTGTTAATCTAAGTAGTATCAGGTTGCTAGACATTGTATCTATCTTGCGTCAAACTAATTTGCAAATAACTTATAGAAATCAAGTTTTTGAGTTTTCCCTTTGTACTAAGCGGACTAGTCCGAACCAGACCAGACTAGTCCAGCCTCAGAGTTTTAATCTCATTTGATTAAGCAATTTAAGGTCATATTGCCTATTCACCCCCTCTAGGCGACTTTCAATTGGTATCAGAGCAGGTCTCTCCATCAAGAGTATAACAACTCGGAGTGAAGATGGCTGGAAGGGGTGAAAATGAGGTCTTGGTCTGTCGATGGAGATGACAAAATGAAGAACGTCGATGTGTTTCAATACAATACAAATGACAACGAAGAAGACTCAAGGCACGACTTCATGAGAAGCTAGGTCTTCCCAAGAAGGAGACCAAGGCAATCAGTACAACGAACAACGACAATGGGAGTGGTTCACAAGACTACTCCCGGTATCCTTATAATTATGAGCATCTAAATTTTAGAAATCATTATTTGTCTATTCCTATTGGAAAACCTCCCCAATTTGATGGAAATGATTACTCTATGTGGAATCATAACATGAACATGCATCTCATTTCCTTAAACCCTAGTTTATGGAAAATTGTTTTGACTGGTGTTCATGTTCCCGAGAATGTGGAAGACGTTACCCCGGAGCAAGCCATCCTACTCCACCGCAATGCTCAAGCGGTTGGAGTGATCACCTCCTCCTTGACTCGAGAGGAGTTCATTCGAATTGATGGGTTTGAGGTGGCCAAGGAAATATGGGATAGGTTCAAGACGGCACTTGAGGGCAACCATGTCATAAGGGAGGCAAAGATCGAGATGATCGAAGGAGAACTTTGGAGGTTCACCATCATGGATGGTGAGACTCCCCAAGTCATGTACAATCGCCTTAAGGTGCTCATCAACAAGATCCGTTCTTATGGATGCACCCGATGGAGGAACCATGAAGCGGTAAAGAGGATGATTCAGAAATTCATGCCTTAAAATGTCGCTCTTTGCTCCTTGATTCGTGAAAGTCCGAGATTCTACAAGATGACTACAGAAGAAGTGCTAGGGAGAATTATCAACCATATGATGATGGAGCGAGAGGCCATGTTCAACAATGACCTCTATGAGACCTATGTGTGCTGAAGACATTGGATATGGTGATACAAGTTTTGAATATCACCAAAACACCTTTTTCAACATGGTCGGACTCTAGGTCCGAGCTCCAGCAAGGTCCGACAATAGGTGCGACTTGTTTTGGGTAGCTCCGGCGAAGTCCGACGTAAGGTTCAGCTTGCTGTGGCTAGGTCCGACTAGCTTTGATCAGCTCCGGCGCTAGGTCCGACTAGCTTTGGTAAGATCTGGCACTAGGTCCGACTTACTTTGGTAAGCTCCGGTGCTAGGTCCTGCTAGCTTTGGTAAGCTCCGGCTCAAGGTCCGGTTAGTTTTGGTAAGGTCCGGAGCTAGATTGCAATGGTTTTGCTTTTATCTTGAAATAATTTGAACTTGCTTTACATCTATCAAAAGTTTGCTTAGTATTATTTTTACTAAGTTTTTGGTGGTTATGGCTGATATCGTTTTGCTATGGTTTGCAACATGCTTATGTGAGGTGCTCACGTAAGGTGTTGTGGTTTCGGGACTAACAAGAGTCATGTCGAGGACTTGTGCTCGAAAGTATCAGTTGTTTATTCATGTGTAGGTGTTGCTTGAGTTCAAGACATGGCTGGTGATGGGATCCATTGAACTAGTCTTAGGGAGAAGATGAGGTTCAACAACCAAGTTCGGGAGGAATCGTGGTTCAGTTAATCGGGAGGTCGTGCAACATGTTTGGATCAAGAACAATGCATATGAAGGTATCGTGGACGTCGTTGGAAGGTGTTTGCACTTGTGCATGGAGTTCATAGACGTGGCTACATGGTTCCGAGACATGATGAAGATATTTGGACGTAAAGAATTGTTCGGAAAGTTATAGTTGAATCTGAGTAGGATTTTAGTCCTAGTTAGGATTGGGTTGGCCTAAGGGCTGGTTATATAAGCAAGGCAGGCCAGAGCTCGTGGTGCACAACTTTGGGGCTGTTCCTCTTGTGTTTTGATCAATAAAATTCATAGTCTAAAGGATCTTTTGTGCCTTGTTCGTCCGACTTGTTTGTTTTCGTCAAGTCTGTCGCATCGAGTTTCTGCACAACACTACCTTGCTTGGGTGGTTTTATCATAACTCGAGTTTTACAGATCCAATTGATGTGATTCATTTTGGGTTGTCTTCACAACTTGATTACCTATCATCTGTGAAAAGTTCACGGTCATTGGATTTGTGGTTTTGGATCTACACGAGTTTCTTTGCAGTGTTGCAGATCTAGTTTTTCTCGGGTATAACAGATTCACCTTCGTTCAATCTTTTGATTGTAACTTGAGTTTTTTCTCAACATTTTTTCATGATTCTTGTTGTGGTGTATTCGTGACTTGATTCTCCACAATTTATACTGGTTTTGTCATGATTGATCACGTTTAGGTTAGTCGCACACAAAATTTCTTAACAGATTGATTTTCTACCGAGGGGTTTTTGTTGCTTCCACTGAAAAAGTTTTGAATAAACCATTCACCCCCCCTTGGTAGATTTTCACGTGCTCTTCGATCCTACAATTGGTATCAAGCCACGGTGCTCTAATATTTGTGATTTTCACGTGTTTTTGACTAATCATCATGGAGAAATACTCCGTAAAACCTTGTGTCTTTAGTGGTATTGATTTTCAGGTTTGGAAGGCACGTATGGAAGCTTTCATCCAGGCACAAGGATTTGCAATATGGAAAAAGGTGTACAGGCCTTACGACGTGTCGTCAAATGATCAAGTCACGGGTAGAAACATGAGATATGTCGACAACAACAACAAGGCTCGCAACTTGATCATACAAGGATTAACTCAAAGCGACTTCGACCGTGTTGCTCACCTCCAATCTGCATATGATGTGTGGAAAGGACTTTGCGACTACCACGAAGGATCCAACACGATCAATGAGGTAAGGCAAGACATGCTCAAAAAGGAGTACATGCGCTTTGAGATGCAACCAGGTGAGTCTATCGATGATCTATTTGCTCGCTTTAATAAAATTCTCAGCAACTTGCGTAGCGTCAATATTAATTTTTCAGATGCTGAGAATGCTAGGCAATTACTAAGTGCATTAGACATGTCAATTTGGAAGATGAAAGTCACATCTATTCGTGAATCTACTGTCATGAGTACACTTACTTTAGATGTTCTATATTCTAAATTGAAAACTCATGAAATTGACATAATCTCACGTAAGAATCACAACAAGTCTCTTGCGTTTGTTATTGCTGCTGGACGTCGTGTGACTCAGTACTGGATTCCGAAATGTTTTTGACTAACCCCAGTCTTGAGTCATCGACGTATTGTGCCTCTATGTAGGTTACACGCTTGAGGAAGGAGAACATTTGGATTGTGGTTTCAAGTTGCTCACGCCACATGACCGGTAACAAAGAATGGTTCTCCTTCCTCTCTTTTGTGTCACGTGTAGAGAATGTTACTTTTGCCGATAATTCTTCAACTCCTATAATTGCTAAGGGTTCGGTTAAAGTAAATGATCACTACACTTTGAAGGATGTGGCACTTGTCAAAAATTTGAAATACAACTTGCTTTCTGTTTCACAATTGGTAGATGAAAATCTTGGAATTATTTTCAATAAAAGTTGCTGCAAAGTTGTAGGTTCAAATAGTGAGCTTATCTTTAAAATGTCTAAGTTTGGAAGAGTTTTTAAAGCAGATTTTGATATGTCTTCTTCTAATCATAGGTGTCTAGGTTCTAATGATTTAAAAGACTTATATTTTTGGTGTCGTAGACTTGATGACGTAGGCTTTGATAATCTCACGTGTGTTAGTGCTCTTGATCGCATATGTGGGCTGCCTAAGCTTAGAAGGGACAAAGAAATTGTGTGCTCTTCTTGCAGACATGCTAAGTTGGTTGCAGGTTCACATGCTCCTCTCACAATGACCATGACAACTGAACCGGGTCAACTTTTGCGTCTTGACACCATAGGACCTTCAGGTGTTCAATCATTTTAAGGTAAATGGTATGTTCTTGTGATTGTTGATGAATACTCTACATACTCTTGGGTTTATTTTATTACATCTAAGAATGAAGCTTTTAGTCACTTTAGAACTTTATTTCTTAGATTATCAATTGATCAGCCAGGATCTTTAAGAGCAATTAGAAGTGATAATGGAACTTAATTTAAAAATCAATCCTTTGATCATTTTTTTGCTGAAAAAGGAATAGATCATCAATTTTCTTTACCATATGTTCCTCAATAAAACGGTGTTGTAGAGAGAAAGAACAGAACCTTAGTTGAGATGGATAGAACTATGCTTGATAAAAATCAAACTCCTAGAAAGTTTTGGGCAGATGCAATTGCAACCGCTTGTTATGTTTCAAATCGTGTTTTCTTGCGTGCTAGGCTAGGAAAAACACCATATAAGCTTCGGTTTGGACATAGTCCTAGTGTCACACACTTTAGGTTCTTTGGTTGCAAATGCTTTGTTAAGAAACATGGTAATCTCGATAAATTTGAAGCTAGATCTGTTGATGGCATGTGTCTTGGTTATCCATCTCATACTTGAGGCTATCGTGTGCTTTTACTTGACACTAACAAAATTGTGGAGACTTGAGAGATTTCTTTTGAAGAACCTAGCCCAGGTACTAGCTCAAATATTGCAGGTCCGGATCCATATCAGCAGGGGGGAGTATCTTCATGGCATGTTTCTTGGTTATCCATGTGAAGACCGACTCCAGACATTCCAGGAGTCGCAGAGGATGGTGCCGTGCGATGCGGCACCCAACAGCACACACGAAAAAAAATACGACAAAATACAATGTTTTATTTATAGAAACAGCGGAAGTATTTTACAATACTTAATATACAACGAAAGATAATACTCATAGCTAAACTCTCAGCCTAGCTCTGCAAAAGTGCAGCCGTGTAGCCCGGGGACGCGACACACTAGTAGCACACAACAATTTACGGCAGCGTGCAGGGTTCCCACTCAGCGGTATACCCCGATAGGGGCATCACCTCATCTTCGGGCCCTTCCTCATACGTCTCACCTGCAAACAACTTAAAATAGAAACCATGAGCACGAAGGCTTAGAATGACTTAACCGTCTCACCTAAACATGGAACTCTACATGCAGGGATACTTAACATAGGAATAGATATAGCAGGAAATGACTCGCCTACATGTTGATCCTAAATTTTCAAGTTATTAACAACAGCTTAAAGGTTCAGTAAAATGAACTTTAGTGAGCATATTCTATACCAATCATAGTTTCAAAGCAATTATAATTCAATACATCATATTCTTCTGGCTTCTTCAGTATTTACTATGTCACAGTGCAGTGAACAAGCACTAGAGACGGTGATAGCAATCAGTAGACACCCGGATAACACATCACGTACACCCGGGTGTGAGAAACGAGCAATGCTCATCACGACGTCATACGCAACAACCGTTCACAATAAACTCAAACACTAAACCAGTCCCACCATTGCAGGCATAAGGTCCCCACATGGAGCGTGTCTGTGCTCACCAGCGGATTTACACCTTACTGCCCTCAACCCACCCCTATCGGCAGTGGGCTATGCCTCGACTCCCAAGTTATCAAGTTACATCGGTTTCATGGGTTCCATATGCCTAGTATGCATCCGGTACAGTTCAAACTTGTCTAGCAGGGCCGCACACAGATCGGTCCTCAATCGACACAAGCAGGGCTTACGCACGTGAGACCACGTCTCGCTGCCTCCTATCCCGCTGCTCGGTCTCCAATTCATATTCTTAAACCTTTCTTTGATAACTCCATCCCGTGTGATAAAATCCTATCTCTCAAGTAGATTCCAACTACTCGACTTCTACCGAATTCCTCAAAACATTAGCATGACATTTTCTACTCGTCAAGCTATAGACCTACGCAATAATCTATGGGATTTGTGGGTCATGCAAGTGGAGTAACAAGCACCTTAGCCCTAATGCACAAAACTCATCATAGACATAAGTGATACAAATAGAAACATTGAAATAGCACTTAAATGCAAATTGGTGCTTGCCTTGGGTTGCAGTTTAAAATTCAGTGAGGATTCAGTTAAGATAGTCTGTCGATGGATTTCGTCATAGCAGCTCTAATAAATATTTCTCCTCCTCCAAGTCGGCTTCTGTCAATCACCTTCGTCGCGTTCACTATTGACATAATTAAGTATAAACAAGAATGCAACTTAATAATGTAATAAGTGGAGATGCTTATGACTCGAGAAGAATTAGAAACAGATGAAAGGACAGGTTTGCCTCTGTTGGTGCAGAAAACAGAGGAGAAAATCAAGTAGAACAAAATAGGTCATGGAACAAAGTGGAGTATTGATGATATAAAAGAATACAATTTAGTTAATAGCAAACTATATGAATGACAGAGGGAGTATCCATGCTATACCAGAACTACAGCAAAGGATCAGTGTTGATCTTAAAGCTGGTGGAAAAGATTGAACTTAGCAAAGTACAATGGGAAGAATCGAATTATGAACTTCCATAATGCACTTATGTAGTGGAGTCATAATTGGAATAATGTCTACTGTGAGATCAATCCTAATGGAGCTGGGATTTTTACAGTGGATACTAGGTACTATGAGGAAGATCTGGACCAAGAATTGGAGATGTTCAAGGAAGCTTGTTATCTCTAAAACTCCAACAAATAAATGGCTTCTCTGAGTTTTGGTACTAAATCTGTAGCTTTGACATAGCTAACAGTGGAAGATAATGTTAGAGAAGGTCTCAATGGTTCTAGCAAAATTTGTTTCACAATTTTCTGAGATTCAAACAAGGAGGAATTGATTTTACAAATTTGGAATAATATCTGAAAATGTTTTTGTACATTTCTGAATTTTCCGTGAAATTTGAAGATTGGAATACTGTTTGGTACAGTAAATGAACTCCAACGAACTTGTAAGATTGTTCAAACCAAAATTGGGAATTTTCTAATTAGTAGAACAATAGTAATTAATTTCCCAAGCAAAGAGATCAAAGGAATTGATTCTGAAAATTCTGGGACTTTCATGTTAAATAAGTTGCATCACTGCAGAGTATGTGTCATGAGTAGTCTACCAGAATTTATTTGGAAATTGTTTACCTAGTATTCCAGGAGCTATGATTTTTGGGAGTTGGAACCAAGTTATGGGTTCATTTTCAAATGGGAAATAGTTTAAATCCGGAGCTGGGCAATAATTATAATTGAGCCAATGATATGGAGGCAACAGAGGGGCCACATGTTTTTGCGTGCAGTCACATGAGATCCATATGTCACATTCTAGGCTAGGGAGAAATGAAACGAAGTGGACAACAGCCGCGACCGGTCAGGGAATCGCGGCAGTTGCTGAGAATGACCGGCGGCGGCACTTGCACGCTACAGCAGAAGAAATTGGAAAATGGTTGTGTTGAGAGATTTGCCTAGCAAAGGAGAGCGACAGGTTCTACTCAAAGGGCAGCGAAAACGGCCGGTAGAAAGGGCGCACCTTGCAGTTGCTGGCTCAACTCGACGGCGGCGACAAGATCTGATTTTTCGGCACCATGGATCCACCGTTTTCTATTATTCTTGATGCAGAAGATGCGCAGAGGGTTGTAGGTTATCTGGTATAAACGGAATGAAGGATCTTTTTTTTGAAAGATCCGAAGACCGGCATATATTGATAAGAAGAAAAATCAGAGTACAGCCGTACATTACATACGCATGTAGTGCATGGGGGATGCACAATGCCTAGTAGGCATGCGTAACAACTACTGTGTCGACTCACTGGTTCCTTGTGTTACATTGTCAGAGGAGGGCAACGGAAGTCTCTCATTCCAGCCATCGACCATAACCTAATTGTTTCTTCAATGTCCTTGATGATCTGCCAAACCGTACGTTCCTTAGAATCAAAGACCCTCCGGTTGCATTCGCACCACAAAGTCCAGCATACCAGGAGGATGATAGAGGAGGTAGGACGCCTTGCTCGTCCAGTGGCCGCTGTTGAGAGGTGTTGAAACCAGGTGCCAATGTCGTCAGAGAGGCTCCAGGTAGCTGGGTGGACTGAGCGAACTGCCAGCGCTCGGCCCACTGACGACCATACAAGTCTAGAAATTGGGCATTCCATGAATAGGTGCATGGTAGTTTCAACATTCATATTGCACAAAGCACATAAGTATTGATTTGGCCATCCTCTGCGTTGCAGTCGAGCCGCCGTCAATAACTTATCTTGGACTAGCAGCCATCCAAAAAACTTGCATTTGGGGGGTGCCCAAATTTTCCAGATCCGTGATTGGAACCAGGACAAAGTGCCGCCTTCGAACTGGATTTCATAGGCAGAGCGGGTTGAGAACTCTCCATTTGCCGTTAAAGCCCACCGAATTTCATCCCATTGTTCAGGATCATTGGATAGCTCCACGTCGTGTATGTCTTCCAAAAGCTGCATGAACTCCGGTAGTAGTTCTGGAGTCATTCGATGCATCAGGTCATGGACCCAATTTTGATTATTCAGCGCTTCGGCCACCGACCTGTTCTTTCTACAGATGATCCGGAATAACAGAGGAAATGATGCAGCTAATGAACGACCGTTCCTCTAGTTTGATGTCCAGAATTTTGCGGTGCAACCATTTCGTACTGTCACCCTTGTTGCTATAGCAAACAATTCTACGTCAGAAGATTCTACAGGGAGCACCATACCATGCCAAGGCTTGTTGGGGAAACGCCACTCTTGCCATAGCCAACGGAGTCTGAGTGCCCGTCCGAATCGATAAAGGTCCAGAAGGCCGAGTCCTCCTCGGTTGATTGGTCGACAAACTTTGTGCCAATTTACCTTACATTTGGCTCCACTGGGTTCCTGGGCTCCTGCCCATAAGAATCGGCGCCTCATTTTGTCTAGAGAGTTGATGAACTGCTTGGGAAGCCGGAGGGCTGTCATGGCATAAATTGGAAGGGTACTGAGGACCGACCTGACTAGTGCTCGTCGTCCTGCGATGCTCAGCATGCCCGCTTGCCATGTAGCTAAGCGTTTTTGTGCTTTATCCAGGATAGGTTGCAGTTGCAGCATGGAAGGGCGAGTTGTTCCCAACGGCAAGCCCAGATATGTTATAGGGAGGTTGGTTACTTGCCCCTGAAAGCTCTGTAGAATTGTCGGCAGCATTAGCTCCTCGCATCCGATGGGGACGACTGAGCTTTTCATCATGTTAACATGCAGACCAGTGGCACATCCAAAGTTGTCCATAATTTGCATGACTGCTGATACCTCAACTTGGGTCGGGTTGACAAATACAATAACATCATCAGCGTATAGAGAGACTCTTGTCGTTGCTGCTCGTTCAGAGAGAGGCATGAGGATTCCTTCCCCGGTGGCCCGTTCAAAAAGTCGCTGCAGGATATCAATGCCCAGTATGAACAAATAGGGAGAGATAGGATCACCTTGTCTCAGGCCTTTCCCATGCTTTATTCATTGCCCGTTGTCGCCATTGAGTTGAACTGCAGAGGTCGACGATGACCAGATGAGGCATAGCCAGTTGATCCACCACCTTGGAAAGCCCTTGTGTTCAAGCATTTCTATCAGGAAGCTCCACGAAATAGAGTCAAATGCCTTTGATATGTCGAACTTAAACATGAGAACTGGACACTTCTTCCGGTGGTAAGTGGTGGCGAGGTTCTTAACATATAGGAAGTTGTCGTGAATGCAACGTCCACGAACAAAGGCGCTCTGGGCCAGCGTGACTAGATCATCCAGATGCGGTTGAAGACGCCTGGAGAGCACTTTCGTGAAGAGTTTTGCGAAGGAGTGTATGAGACTTATGGGACGGAAGTCGCTTGGATGTTCTGGTGCTTCCGACTTCGGGAGCAGGGTGATTAAGGAACCATTGAGTTTCCATAAGGGGGATGCTCTTAGGTCAAATAAGCACTTGAATGTCGCCCCGAGGTCGTCTTTGATGACATCCCAACAGCTTCGATAGAATTCACTCGTGAAGCCATCAGGTCCTGGTGCCTTCTCAGTCGGCAAGTCCCAGATTGCTTCCTTGATCTCTGCCTCGGTAAAAGCCCGGTGCAACTCGTGGTTAACGAGCGAAGAGATATCCGGTGCTTCCCATCGTACAGTGAGTGTGCGCGGCGCCGCAGCCCCAATGATGCTCTGAAAGTGTGTATGCATTAGATCGGCCATGGCCTCCTGAGTATGGACATACCCCTGCTCGGCGTTCCGGAGTTGCGAAATAAACAGTCTCCTGGACCTTCCATTAGCCTTCATATGAAAAAAACGTGTGCAGGCATCCCCTTCTTTGAGCCATGTAATCCTGGAAGCCTGCCTTTTCCTAGATCTTTCAACGGCCGCAAGACCCAACATCCTGACTTTCAGATCGTGGCGTAGCATAGTTTCCCCAGTTGAGAGGTTCCGATTTTTCTGGGCAATATCTAGCTGAAGGATGACTTCGTTGATCATGGCCAGATGCATTTTAACATTGCCAAAGGTCGCTCGACTCCATTTCCGCAGTTCCTTTGCCACTGCCCGCAATCTGTAGTGGAAGGTATTGAGTGGGGATCGGCGTTGGGGTTCCGAGGTCCATGCATTCTGGACTACTTCTTTGTATCCCGACACCTTTGTCCAGAAGGATTCAAAGCGAAAGATCACACGACGCCGGGGGCGCTGCAAAGGTCCTAGTAGAATTGGACAGTGGTCTGACAGGGAGGATGATAGGCTCCGAAGGCATAAATTAGGGAAGCCTGCCTCCCACTCCGTGTTACAAAACATCCTATCCAGTCGAATCAATGTTGGATTATCTCTCTCATTGCTCCATGTGAACTGTCGGTTTTGCAGGGGAAGCTCTAAGAACTCGCATCTGTCAATGGCTCGCCAAAAGGCTCCCATGAGCCTACGGTTGATGTTGGCATTATTTTTGTCACATGCTTGGTAGATCTAATTGAAGTCACCTGCACATAACCAGGCTGATCCTTGCGGTGGTTTCATGCTGACTAGCTCTTCCAAGAATTGCTGCTTGTCATTGTCGTCACATGGACCATAGACTGAGGTGAGCTTGAAGGGATCTTCCCTTCCAGCAAGCTGCACCATGACCGATAGGCAGTATCTGCCTTTTTCCGTGAGAGATGCCTGAATATAGGTGGGATCCCATGCGATCAGGATTCCACCTCGTGTGCCATCGGCCGGTAATACTTCAACGCCAGTGAGCCGAGGACCCAATACTTCTAACTGGATTTGCGGAGTGAAGGTGGATAGCTTGGTTTCCTGTAAGCACACAAGTATTGGGTCCGATGTCTGCAGTAGTTGTTTCACCACGAACCGGCGTGTGTGTTGATTGAGTCCACGCACGTTCCATGAGAGTATACTGAATTGCTTACGATCCATGGATATAACTGCTAGGCAACAGGGGGATACATTTGTGTTGCTTCAAAGTCCAGAGGACGCACTGAGGCAGCTGCGGGAAAGGGACATACACTGACCTTACAGGACTGACCATACACCGAGTGCAAAATGAAGACTTAACCCCAGCTGCAGATACAAGTGACACGATGTCTGATGCAATGGCCCAAGTACTCATGGCGGCAGGTAAAACAACAGTAGCAGGTAGATCATCCATGTGCAACCAGGAGCTAAGCATTTGCAGCTGCCTCATTGATCGCAAGACTTGCAATGGCTTCAGTAAGCGGCTCGTTGTCCAGATGAAGGACGCCTCGGATCGCCGCGATGGTCGCATCGGGGAGCGGCTTCTGGAATGAAACCTTGCAGTTGGCCAATGCAGCCTTAGGGGACATCGGGCCTGCGTCGCCATCAAGGATGTGCATCAGGCGAAGCTGCGCACGCTAAGCTACTGGAATGCGGAGGAGTATGTAGCCTGTCTTGCACTCACCCGAGAGGGCTTTGTATTTATGGTTTTCTTCTTGCAAGTGTTTTTTTTCTTGGGCGTCATGCAAGGGGTGGCCAGCTGCAACAGGTTGAAACAACTTGTGGAGAAGGCCCGGCTCTCCAGCCCCAGCGACCAATGTTGGGTCCTGCGAGGCCACTTCACGAGTGGTTCCCATGTGCTCTGGCGTATCCGACACAGCACGTACCGGTGGCGCTTGACCAGCACCCAGCATTGGCCCCCCCAGTCGCAGACGGCCAAGGGGTCCTCGATGGGAGCCAACCAGACAGTTCCTCGAGCATTGGGTCCATGCAGGGGGGGCGGGGTGTTGAAGACAGGTCCTTTCCCCCCTGGCAGAGATCCCAGGAAGGATCGATGCCCAGAACAGGATCGGTTGTAAGGTCTGCACGCAGGTCTCTGGAAGCCAGCAGAGAACCTACTAGCTCGGTCCCCGAAACTTGTTTCTTTCTTGCCCCCTCATTGGTCGATGGTGCAACGGTTGCAGGTGCGACAGGGCCGACAGCAGACCCCACCCGTCTGCGCGGAGCAGGTCCAGCGGGGTGTGGGGCCTCGCAATGATGCGTAGGCTGAGGGGCCGCGCAGGCCTCCCCAGTATCACGTCGCCTAAACCCTTCAAAACCTGGCGGTGGGCCTTGGTCTTCCCTATCGCCAGGTCGGCGATGACCGTTGCCCATTAGAGGGCGGCAGCCCGCCGGACGCCGGGCAGCTTCTCTGGCATCGTCTGGCACCCCGGAAATCCAGTTGAAGCGGAGATATCGTGGGGCGCCATCATCCACGGAGTTAGACGAGACCGAGGACATGCGTCCAGTCCCACCCGATGACGATGAATCTGGCTGCACTGGAGTAAAATCATAGAAATGATCAAGATGAATGAGCACAACGACTTCATTTCCTTCCGGCAGAGAGTCTGCTTCAGGCCCATTTGGTGGAAAGTCTGCTGCACTCGAACGTCCGGCGTTCTAGGGGAAGAACGTAACAATCTTTGAGCACGGAAGGAGGCTCGGGTCAGCCATCCAGCCAACGAAGCCGAAGGCATCTGGGTCTGCCTGCATGGCCGTGGGTCGGTCCATGTGATCGAAGAGACAGATGTCCCCGAGTATTTGTCAGATCCCTTCGGCAGACCTCGCGAACCATGGCAGATGTTCGACGACAATCTTCACCCGGAAGAGCCAAGCAGTGCCCCTGGAGGTAGCACTCAATGTCCACGGTGATGCGCGGAACTCAGCACCGCCAGCATAGATGCTGCCATGTTCCAGCACCTGGTCACATTGGTACGGGTGAGCAAAACGAGCAGTGAAAGAAGAATCTCCCTGTTTCGCAACCGAGACGTCCCAGAGTGGGATGCGGGCTTGCTGCTGAACGGCGTGGCGAAGATCACCCTGTGTCGCCCTGCGTCGTCCCCCCACTGGAGAGAGGAGGACGAGGTGGCAGCGGAGCCTGGCCATTTCGGCGGCCATCGTCCCGCTGACCAGGGCTGCTGCCTGACCATGACGGGGCCTCCCAGCTAGCACCGACGCGGTGTCCGCCATAGCCGGTCGAGATCCGCAGAGAGCGTCGCGAATAGAGGTGCCGGGGCGGACTGATCCTTTACCGTCGACAGACGGGGATGGGGGCGAGAACACGATCCGGCTCTTGATGTTCGGCACAGTTTCGAACAGACGTGGATGGAGACGTCTACCGGAGGAAGAGGATGGGTGGGAACACCAGCGAGCAGTATGACCACTATGGAGGCAGCAGACGCACCTCGGCGGCTCGCGACACTGAACAACAAAGGGATCCCGTGCAAGGCACCGGAAGCAGCGACCCGCGAGGGCCTTCTTAAGCTCATCGGTTGGGAACAGTGTCATCCTCTTCTTCGCACTGTTTGACCCAAGCTTGGGATGGTCAAATCGATTCTTTCGGCGCTTGGGGGACACCAGAGTCCATTCCGATGAAAGCCTTAAATCTGCACTGCCATGTACAGCATGTAGGGAGTTGATGACACAGCTAGGATGGCTCACCGGCTTTCCTTCTTTCGCGGTGAGACGGGAATCACATTGAACCTTGGCTGACACAAGGCCCTTCGACTGCGGCGGCTTCAAAGCTTCAAGGACCTTGACGGAAGGAGCAGCGGTCTTTTCCAGCGCCGACTTAAATGCACCCTTTTTCTTCGATAGGGGGGGGGGGCGCTCTCTGATGATGTATCAGATGGCTCGGCCAAGACTATTGACTGGGGTGGGTTTGGGTTCAAGGGCACTCGCGCCGGAGAGAGAAATTAGTGGTTCTCGGCCTGGCGAGGCGTTAAGGACATCGGCAGAGAATTTCCGGAGTTAAGAGGGATGGGGAGTCTTGGGGGGGAGCCAGCGAGACCAGAAGCTGCAGCGGCTTAGGGCTACCACACTCGGCAAGACGCCGTGGGGACAGCCCCGCCGAGGACAGGAGTAGCACATCCTCATCCGAATCTGAGGGATCCCCATTAATCACCGGTAGCAGGGAGAGGTCGTACTCCTTTCTGGTGTTGCCTGGGTCGTCGAGCTCAATCGACGGACTGAGAAGGGCTGAGAAGGGGGTGCAAAACGAAGTCCAGTCCCTACGGAGGAGCGGGTTGCAAGTTTGGCTAGTGGTAGGAGGGAATGGCGAGGGTAGAGCATGTAGAGGTGTGGAGAAGGTGGTAGGAGCTAGCAGCGGGCGGCGGGGGACAGGGTTTGGGCGGGGGGTGGCGGCGGACGGCGGTGGGGTGGGGGCTCTTGCCATCCTCCTGTTCTCCAGCCTGAGCCGTCACGCTTAACTTCGGAGTTCTGATGGGATCCGGTGCTTTAGTGCTGGTATGTACACATTGAATTAAAAAGCAAAACTGCTCCAAAAATTATGAAATTTCGTATGATGGCTATTTGAAATAATAAGAATCTATTGGACAAATTAATTTTGTATTTCGACAAGGTTTGAACAGGAGTTTAGTTTAAATTGTTGAATTCCTCTTTTTAGAGTTTTAAATGATTTGATTTTGATTTTGCTATTTTTGATTTCTTTTCTCCAAATCATTTTTCTATTCCTCCTAGCTGAAGTTCTTACTTTGGAATTTGGCGCTTTTACGTCCACCCCCCCTTAAAAGAATCTCATCTCGACATTACAAATGAAAGAGGAGGAGGTAAAAGATTATCGGATATGAGATGATAGCAAGTTCGGATAGTTTGATCGAAGATATTCCTCACTTTCCCATGTCGCTTACTCAGTGGTATGGTTACTCCACAAGACTTTGTAAGATCAATAAGTCTGGTTTCTTGTAGGGCGAGTCTCTTCATCAATGATCCAAATTGGATGCTCCTTGTATTTCTCAAGGATGATGAATCACGGGATTGGCGTTATGAACGATCAAGTTGTCTATAACTCAAGATCATTTAGACACGACTCAAGTGTTTCAATTGAGATACATATTCTTGCTCAAAGTTCTTTATTAATTATGTTTCATGGTGCATCACAAATTGGATGATGTCGTGCATGCAATGCAATCGCGGGCAAGATGCATAAGGTATGGTGCATTCACTTTAACGATTTGAGAAAAAATACGTAAAACAATTTAAACGTGATGAGACATATCTCAAGATTCACAAGGCTCGATAATTTGGTCATAAAAGGTTCTGAACAAGGAATACACTTTGCATAACATGACCAAGGTCGTTGAACACTAGTTAACAAGATGACAAGAACCGGCGGAACTCAGCCCAAATAAACATAGCGAGTACAATTGAGCTGAAAGATTATACTTGTGATGAGGTAGCACTCCACGACATCTTCTAATCACAAGTTAGACATGGGAGTGTGGTTTAATAACAAAGGGTTAGGTTTCTCATCTCGAAGTGTTCTTACTACAATCTCAATTCGTTAGTGAGCGTGATTGGGTTGCCTTCTAAAGTGGTAAAAAGAGTAACTTTGAAGAGTACATAATAACCTCCACTTCTGTAGGTGGTAAGAATGATGTACAGTGATGGCCCAACCACTGGTACAACCACTATAGGATATCAAGGTCATGCCACACTCAAAATTGGTCAAACAATCCAAAAAAAAATTGATGGTAAAATGCAGCCTTTCTGAAGAGGTCATCTAGTACTCACAAGCATTTACATCATGCCTTGGGTGCGTTCTGCCATGATGATCATACTGTCTGAATCAATACTCTTATCTGACCTTTGTTGCAGCAGAGTCCAGTGGAGATCATGCTAGGCGTTTTCTCAAAATGATAAAGATGTTAAAGCTACTATTACTCTCTAGGGTGAGTCAGTCAGGTATTCCGACTTTGGGCACCTAAAAACAAGATACTCCGTCGCCACTTTGGTGCTGACGTCCTCCGGTACAAAAGAGGTTTGGTAATCAAACACTAAGGTTAAATGGAGGTCACTCCTCCCCCCTTAAGTTCCAGTCTAGGAGCTCGGAAGCTCCCTTTAAACTTTTGTCGGGAAAGTGAAGTACAACGGTGGTCTCATATCCCTGAGACAAACCATCGTTGACCAATGGAAAAGATGGTGAAATTCTTCGTCCTTATTACCTTTTTTGTCAGATGTAACCAGCCTCCGTTAACAAGGTAAATTGTGACGGATAAATCTGCTTTGCTGAAGTCTCCCACTTTCAAAAAGATGGTGTGCACACACCTGTTAGTAAGGAGTTACCAGTTCCACAATTTAAATGGATTTGATCAATTATTCATACTCTCTCGAAAGAAATGTGGATCACGAAAAGGAAACTATTCTTCCCTGTGTCACACTTAAGGAGAAGCAATTCCCAAAAGCATGGCATAATTGTTTCATTAAGCAAGTTTAACAATCAGTTAAGGCTTTGCTAGAGTATCACCTCCATAAAATTTTGCTTAACTGACTAAGAACTCACATAAAGCTGTAGCAACTGTATAACAGTTGAAATTTAAGATGGTGATGTTCGTAAGAGTACAATCAACACTTTTTTTGACTATTGAAAATGAAAGATAACACATGTGCCTTCATATGGTTATTGTTTTCCTGGTAAATAACAATGAATCCCTGTTAGGGCTGCTGAAAAGTTGGTTGAGGCATCAATATTTCCGGACCAGCAAATCTGTAAAGACTAACTTGAAGGAAATATTCAAGTTAGCTCAAGGCCAAAGAAAAGATGCTTGTGAAAAGAGGAGCGTCAAATCTCTCCAACATGCATACATATGCACCCTAATAGCAATTGTGACAAAAGCGATAGCCTTGGAAAAGATGAGTAAATCTGGTGGATAACTGCAGATAGCACAATCTGGGCTTGTGTGGATGCATAAAAGTTTTAACAACCCAGCTTCAGCACTGTCCAAGACAAAATTAGTGGAATTGGTCACAACACAGGCAGACTGGACCAGTTTCACAAAAACTTAATTTTGATCATGCTAAAAGCATTTCCATGCCTTGAGACAAAAACAAAAGTTGAAGTTAACTCAAGCATCTTTGCGAGGAGTATTTGCTCGCCTCTTGATCAATCATGGATAAAAATTTATGAAAGTTCAAAGTGGACATACCTGCTGGAAAAATTTCAGCAGCACTCCATATGGAGGTATCCACTTTGATTCACATGATTCCTAAATTTCCAATTCAAATCTCACAAAACTCAAAACTACAAAGTTTTAGTATAAGTAATAATCTTTATGGAAATGTATCACCCAACTCTTGATAAGTTGTGTTATGCAAGTTATGACCAAAACACTACAAGGTACAGAAATACATTTATGTGTTCTGCAGTTTGGAGCTGTTTCTGTTCCACTGATCATATCATTAGTTTAAATTGGAAAACTGGTCACGGGGTGAAACAGAGGTCGTATAAGGCCTCAAGAACTTCTCTCAGCACCGTGTATTGGACATAATAAGTGACACAATAAGTTTAAACCAAGTTGATTTGAATTGCAACATTCAAAATCTGGTTTCACTGTCCAGTTTCTCGTCCAGCTGACCAGTCTGGAAAGATTAAAACATTTTGACCAGTTAGAGGCAAAATCTGGACTGGATTTCAACTACAAAGTTGTAGTACACTCAAAAACATTTCTATAATGCATTCATTTGCCCTCATAGCATTTCTGGAGTGAAATCTATGGATGTTTTAGTCAACTGGTACAAGAAGTTCAAAACCGAAGAGTGAATCACAGTTCTGTTACGGCTGACCATCCTGTATAAACTTGCGATTTCCATACCGTTAAATCCAGAACTAGGATTTGAGTTGAATGTAACAGTTTTAGTTAACTTCCTAGCCTTTCCATATTGTACTCGTACACCTCCAGGTGAGCTCTGTAACAAAAGTTATACAGGTTTGAAGTTGATATGATTTTCTGGGAATTTTAACAGAACCCCCCCTGTATATGTGGTTTTTGTCCACAGTTTATACAGATATAAAATTTCAAGATATGGAGATAATTTCAATTAAAAATTGTAAAACATCGTTTTAACATCCAAGAAATGCAATGGTTTAACCCTAAACAAGTGTCATACAGGTTATAGCGCGCAGACTTCAAACTGGGCATGTTAAGGTTCTGGTTCTGGACTGCTAGAACAGATTTAGCGACAAATTGAATTAGGCCTGGTTAATGTAAGTTTTAGCTTAGGAGTTTAATAAGAAGTTGGTAGAGGACTTCCTAATATTTCCATAAATGTATATATTTGCCTATGTAAACTTGTAATATTAGGATATATGGCTGTCTAAGTTGACAGATGAGCTGACTAGTTTCTGCCAGCAGTTCTGCAGAGTACCAGTTTGAACCTGGAATTAGAATTGGTTATGGGTCGAATGGGAAGAGATTTTGAATTACAAAGTTTTAGCGATGCTTCTACACTTTCCATATATTTATCATAATAAGACAAGAGATTTTTCTACCATGAGTTATGGAAAAAAAATACAAAGACTTAGTCGATTGGTCAGGCATCTGTAGTAGTTTTCATGGGGTACAATTTATAAAGGCTTAGGAGGCTTTGCTATCCTAGTGATCAAAAGGAAACTTGTAGAAGACTTGATGAAATTTCCATCCATATAGCATACCATTATGGTTACTGACATTTGACCAAGGTTTCAACCTGGCGAAGTTGAGCAAACTTCTGCCAGAAACAAAGAACCTTGATTCTCTACACAAACTTTGATTAGAAAGCACTTTGCAATGTCCAAAACACACCAGCAAATGATAGTCGGACTTTCAAAACATAATGCATCCATTCTGTCGTGGGGGATGGTCAAAGTATCAAATGTGATACTGACGGTACTACGTGCTTAACCAATTGAAAATCTAACCGGTATATCCGGATACGTCTATAGGTGGCCCTAATATTGTTCACTCACAAACATTTGCTATACGGGTCGCTACCGCAGTCAGTGTACCCGCACGAGACACACACTCACAATTCACTCAATAAGTCATCTTTCAGGCAGGCCACATAGGAGCACGATAGGCAGTCACGATAATATATATTTTTGAAAGTAATGCATACATCTCGGAAATCAAGTCGCCCTCGAGCGAAGTCATGCCTCGAGGTACATGGTCAGGTTTTCTACCACCCGACGGGATCCCACGTCTTTGCATAATGCTGCAGCAGTAGGAGGCGCTTTCGCGTGTTTATTAAAAAACACACTACGTGCTTTTCAACCGCACGATAGGTGGCCACATAATTTATCTCTTCCGCTAGTGATCAGTGCTGCATATGACCCTTTGAACATTGAACGTTCAAGAGTTGCATACTTCGTGTTTTTGACTACACGATGGGGTATCCTCGCTTTTGCCTGAAGCACGCTGGGGAGCAGCGTTTTCATATGTTCCCAGAACCATGAGATGATTCAGAGGCGCATATTAACCCCCATGCCAAGCCACGGGAAACAATCACATGCTACCTCTCGCATGGTGAGCTAACCGCAATTGATCCGCTTGTTGTGGCGTACCTTATCTCTTACCTGACGTCGGAGCGTCGTTACAAAATATAATAACACATATGTTAGCTTGCCACCTGAAGTAACTAATACTATAATAGACCTTATGTGGGTATATAGACTAATCCTCACTCGACTACTTCGGAGTTTTCAAAAATAAGCTCTTTTCGAGTGTGCTATTCTCAATGCAGCTCTGATACCAGCCTGTGAAGACAGGGTCCACACATTCCAGGAATCGCAGAGGGTGGTGCCGTGCGATGCGGCACCCAATAGCACACACGAAAATAATACAACAAAATACAAAGTTTTATTTATAGAAATAGCGGAAGTCTTTTATAATACTTAATATACAGCGAAAGATAAAACTCATAGCTAATCTCTCAACCTAGCTATGCAAAAGTGCAGCCGTCCAGTCCGGGGACGCCACACACTAGCAGCACAAAACAATTTACGGCGGCGTGCAGGGTTCCCACTCAGCGGTATACCCCGACGGGGGCATCGCCTCATCTTCGGGCCCTTCCTCATACATCTCACCTGCAAACAACTTAATATAGCAACCGTGAGAACGAAGGCTCAGCAAGACTTAACCGTCTCACCTAAACAAGGAACTCTACATGCAGGGATACTTAACATAGGAATAGATATAGCAGGAAGTGACTCGCCTACATGTTGATCCTTAATTTTCAAGTTATTAACAGCAGATTAAAGGTTTAGTAAAATGAACTTTAGTGAGCATATTATATAGCAAGCATAATTGCAAAGCAATTATAATTCAATACATCATATTCTCCTGACTTCTTTAGTATTTACTACGTCACAACGCAGTGAACAAGCGGTGCTCAAATAACTATGAGGGGCAGTGATTGCAATCAGTAGACACCTGGATAACACGTCACGTACACCCCGTGCGTGAGAAACATGCAATGCTCCTCACGACTTCACACGCAGCAACATTTCACAAGAAACTCAAACGCTGAACCGGTCCCATCAATGCATGCATAAGGTCCCCGCGCGGAGCGTGTATGTGCCCGCCGACAGATTTACACCTTGCTGCCCTCAACCTTCCCCTATCGACAGTGGGGTATGCCTCGACCCCCAAGTTATCAAGTTACATTGGTTTCCTAATTTCCATATGCCCAGTATGCATCCGGTATAGTTCAAACATGTCCAGCAGGGCCACACATGGATCGGTCCTCAATCGACACAAGCAGGGCTACGCACGTGAGACCGCATCTCGCTGCCTCCTATCCTGCTGCTTGGTCTCCAATTCATACTCGTAAACCATTCTTTGATAAACTCCATCCCGTGTGATAAAATCCTACTCCCGAGTCGATTCCAACTACTCGACTTCTACCGAATTCCTCAAAACATTAGCATGGCATTTTCTACTCATCAAGCTGTAGACCTACACAATACTCCATGGGATTTGTGGGTCATGCAAGTGGAGTAACAAGCACCTTAGCCCTAATGCTTAAAACTCATCCTAGACATAAGTGATACAAATAGAAACTTTGAAATAGCACTTAAATGCAAACCGGTGCTTGCCTTGGGTTGCAGTTTAAAAGTCAGTGAAGATTCAGTTAAGATAGTCTGTCCATGGATTTCGTCACAGCAGCTCTAATAAATATTTCTCCTCCTCCAAGTCGGCTTCTGTCAATCGTCTTCGTCGCGTTCACTATTGACATAATTAAGTATCAACAAGAATGCAACTTAGTAATGTAATAAGTGGAGATGCTTATGACTGGAGAAGAATTAGCAACATATGAAAGGACAGGTTTGCCTCTGTTGGTCCAGAAAACAGAGGAGAAAATAAAGTAGAACAAAATAGGTTATGGAACAAAGTGGAGTATTTATGATATAAAAGAATACAATTTAGCTAATAGCAAACTATATGAATGACAAAGGGAGTATCCATGCTATACCAGAACTACAGCAAAGGATCTGTGTTGATCTTAATGCTGGTGTAAAAGATTGAATTTAGCAAAGTAGAATGGGAAGAATCAAATTATGAACTTCCATAATGCACTTATGTAGTGGAGTCATAATTGGAATAATGTTTACTGTGATATCAATCGCAGTGGAGCTGGGTTTTTTACAGTGGATACTATGTACTATAAGGAAGATCTGGACCAAGAACTGGAGATGTTCAAGGAAGCCTGTTATCTCTAAAATTCCAACAAGTAAATGGCTTCTCAGAAATTTGGTACTACATCTGTAGCTTTGACATAGCTAACAATGGAAGATAATGTTAGAGGAGGTCTCAATGGTTCTAGCAAAATTTGTTTCACAATTTTCTGAGATTCTAACAAGGAGGAATTGATTTTACAATTTTTGAATAAAATCTGAAAATGTTTCTGTACATTTCTGAATTTTCCATGAAATTTAAAGATTGGAATAGTGTTTGGTAGGTAAATGAACTCCAACGAACTTGAAATTTTTACTGGAGCTCAAGGATATTTGTAAGAGTGTTCAGATCAAAATTGGGAATTTTCCAATCAGTAGAACGGTAGTAATTAATTTCCCGAGCAAAGAGATCAAAAGAATTAATTCTGAAAATTCTGGGACTTTCATGTCGAATAAGTTGCATCTCTGCAGAGTATGCGTCATGAGTAGTCTACCAGAATTTATTTGGAAATGGTTTACTAAGTATTCCAGGAGCTATGATTTTTAGGAGTTGGAACCAAGTTATGGGTTCATTTTCAAATGGGAAATAATTTAAATCCGCAGCTCGGCCAACAATTTGAATTAAGCCAATGATATGGAGGAAATAGAGGGACCACATGTGTAAGACCTATGTGTGCTGAATACATTGGCTTGTAGTGAATACACTTGCTTTGATGATAAAAGTTTTGAATATCACCAAAACACTTTTTTATCAAAGTCCGACTCTAGCTCCGAGCTACAGCAAAGTCCGACTAGCTTTGGTCAGCTCTGGTGAAGTTTTGTCTTTAGCTCCGGCATGTCTTTGTTAGCTCCGACATGTCTTTGATAGATCCGGTGTGTTTTTGTTAAGCTCCGAGTTGTTTTTTCTAGCTCCGGCTTTTGGGTTTATTAGTTCCGACTAGATCTGGTTAGCTCCGGCGCTAGGTCCTGCTAGTTTTGTAAGCTCCGGCGGGAGCTTGGTTGTACTAGTTATGGTAAGCTCCGGCGCTAGGTTCTACTAGCTTTTGTTAGCTCTGGCTCAAGGTCCGGGTGGCTCTGGCAAGGTCCGGAACTTGACCGTAGTGCTTCTGCTTTTCATTTGCAATATTTCGTACTTTCTTTACATTGCTGGAAAGATTGCTTAGTATTCATTTGCTAAGTTTTTGGTGTGTTTTGGTTGATATGGATGATATCGTGTTACTGTGGTTTTGCAACATGCTTATGTGAGGTTCTCACGTAGGGTGTTGTGTTCGGAACTAATTTGAGTCAAGTCGAGGACTTGGGCTCGTATGGATTGGTTGTTTATTCATGTGCAGGTGTTGCTTGAGTTCAAGACATGGCAGGTGACGGGATCCATTGGACTAGTCTCAGGGAGGAGATGAGGTTCCAACAACCAAATTCAGGAGGAATTGGGGTTGAGCTGATCAGGAGGTTGCGCAGCATGATTGAATCAAGAACAATGCATATGAAGGTATCGTGGACGTCATTGGAAGATGTTTGCACGTGTGCAAGGAGTGCATGGACGTGGCTACATGGTTCCGAGACGTGATGAAGAGATGTGGACGTAAAGAGTTGGTCGGAAAGGTCCAACCGACTAGGTTTTGGACTTAGGCTGCGGCTGAGTCGGGTTTGACTCAAATATGGAAAAATTTGAGTTGGTTATGATAGGATTTCGTATGGGTCACGAATTTGAGTTGTTTAGGAATGTGGGATACGTTCCTAAGGTGTTTGGAAGTCTTAAGATTGCTTCTATCTGCGTATAGAAGAATCCTAAGCAGTTATGGAAAGTTACGATTCGTTAACAGAGTAGGATTAGGTTCCTGATCTGAGTTGAGTTGGCTTTTGAGCTGGTTATATAAGCAAGGGAGCCCAGAGCTCGTGGTGCACGACTTTGGGACTGTTCCTCTTGTGTTCTATTGAATAAAATTCGTAGTTTGAAGGAACTTTTGTGGCTTGTTCGTCAGACTTGTTCTAGACAAGTTTTACTCGTCGAGTTTCTGGACAGCACTACCTTTTGTCGGTGGTTTTATCATAACTCGAGTTTTACAGATCCAATTGATGTGATTCTTTTTGTGTTGTCTTCAAAACTTGATTATCTATCATATGTCAAAATTTCACGGTCATTGGATTTGTGGTTTATGATCTACATGAGTTTCTTTGCAGCGTTCCAGAACTGTTTTTCTCGGGTAGGGCAGATTGACCATTGTTTGATCTTTCGATCATAACTTGAGTTTCTCTTAACGGAATTGAGTGATTCTTCTTGTGTTTTCTCCGTGGCTTGATTCTCTCTGATATCTATCACTTTTGTCACGGTGAAACACGTTTAGATTAGTCTCACACACGATTTCTTTAACAGATCATTTTTCTGCCGAAGGGATTGGGGTTTAATTGTTTCCGCTGCGTAAGATTTTTAATCTACCATTCACCCCCCCTCTGGTAGCTTTTCACGTGCTCTTCGATCCTACAATTGGTATCAGAGCCACGTTGCTCTAATATTTGTGATTTGCACGTGTTTTTGACTGATCATCATGGAGAAGTACTCCGCCAAACCTTGTGTGTTTGCTGGTATTGATTTTCAGGTTTGGAAGGCACGCATGGAGGCTTTCATACTAATTAAGCAAACTAAGCAACTAAGCAGCATAAGCGATAGGGTATATATGCGCAGCTCCAATCAACACCACAGGCAAAGCTGACGGTAGACACGGCCTAGAACTCTGCATTATCACCATTAAACTCCCAATCCTGACCTGCAACTGTTGGGGGGGATTGCAAGAGTGAGTACATGTCATACTCAGCAAGTGTGGAAAGTATGACATGTGGCTGATTCAAATGACGACAATAATAATGGCAAAGTGCTGAAAAGTAAATAAAAACATTTGAAAAGCAATATATTACATGTATGTGAAATAAACCCATCATAATCATAAGTAATAGCATAATACCAGTCCACAATTCACCATCCTCATCCATAATTCCAGATTTCACCATTGCCAATAACCATATTCAATACCAAAAATAAATCCATAACCATCCATAACCATTACCAAACCATAACCATCCCAATTACCAATTTCCCTCTAATCATGTAGGTCATCCAGGTGCTCATAACCGGGAGCACGGCTATCATGATAGTTTTAATACTCTGCAGAGTTTGTACCTCTTTACCCACGTGTTTGTGATTTCATCACCCGTCGACGACTAAAGAACCTCCCTCATGCCAATTACACTTCCTTTGGTGTATGGCCAAGAGATCACAAAATAGCCTTTACAAAGGGATTACTAGCCTATTTAGACCCCACTGAGGTTTCACCGGTGGCGATGTCTCCCGCAGAGCACATCTTCAACCAAGGGCCCCCTCTTGAGCCATTCGGATCCCAGGGTAGTCTCACCAATCATCAACAAACCCAATCCGACTACCCCTTCCCCGAGCATCCACAATGGTCCAAATAGCACTAGCAAAGCCCTAATTAATCAGCTACGCCGCACCCATACTTGGCCTCGTAGTGGCACTGTAGTCCTGGCTTATTCTCGCATGAACCGGTCCTTAGATCTAAAGCAAGCAAAACCACCATGACATCCAACCCATCCACATACCAGGCTTGCTTAGATCACCCATTACCATATCATATTTAACCAGTTCACATTAACCTTAATCTCACCCATACATAATTAAATTGAGTGGTATAATTGTTTTCCCATCCCAGTTGATTAAGCGAAGCAAAAAGGTAAAAAGCCCTTCCCGACTCTCTACCATAAATTCCAGGTGACAAGGGTGGTTAAACAAATCTAGTAAACTTCCTACCATAGGATTCCCATCAAGTTGACACAAGCATGCAGTTTTGCAAACAAAACATTTATTTTAAAACAGGATCAATATACTTCAAGGACACTTGCCTTGCTCTTGCTGTTGATCAGGATCAAAGCCTTCAAACTCCTGGTGCTGTAGATCCTCCGCGGCACTTTCTAGCGCAAATCCGTCTAATCCACACAATAAACATACAAGACAAGAAACACAATCAAAGAGTGCACAAATATTACTCAATATGTCATGACATGCATGATTAATGCATATGCAAGGTAGAACTTGTTACTAGATTGCTTTTAATGATCACTAACTAGTTCTAATAGCTTTTAACAAGTTTATACAGGTTTGGATTCGATTAGATCAAATTTTAGAATTAATTCAACACAATTTAACCAGAAAGATCGGACTAGTCCGCTAGGGACCGGACAAGTCCGCACTTGATGAGATCAGCAAATTAGGGTTTTCTAGATCGACGTGAATTCGGAGATTAGGGGTTGAATTCTCGTAAGGAAAAGAGAATAGGAGGTATACCAGGTGTTTAGAACTCCAATGAATCAAGAAACTTGGAGGTAACACTTGGATCTTGATGATCTAGGGTTGGTGATGAACTTGGAGATGTATTGGTGGTGAAGGATGAAACTTGGTGGAGATCTCTATCCTTCTTCGTTTCCTCCTCTTCTTCTTCTTGCTTGGGATCTTCTCTTCCCTCCTTGATGGCGGCTCCCCACGAACTAGGGTTTGAGTGGGTGGAAAAGTGGCAAATAGATGTCAAACCAAGGGGTGGGGCTGTTTATATAGAGGTGGAGGCTAGGGTTAGATGGATTTCGAGTTTTGGGATGAGTAGAGGCCGGTTTAGAGTCCTACATGGGCTCTAAAAGAGTTAGGCACGACGTCCCTAGGCCCACTTAACGTGAAACCCAAGAAACACGTCGTAAAACAAAAGATCAACTCGGAGTTGTGAAATATTGGACAAGTCCGGACAGGATCGGACTAGTCCGAAGTCGTCCAGAGAGAAAATCGGACAAGTCTGGCCAAATATCGGACAAGTCCGATGTTAGTCAGAAAGGAAAACGGACAAGTCCGCTGGAACACCGGACTAGTCCGGACAAGTCCAGGGACTTAACAAATTTTCAAGGATTCATGGAATACCTGACTAGTCCGCACAAGATCGGACAAGTCCGAAGTTGTCCAGGGGCAAATATCGGACTAATCCGCAGCAAAAACGGACAAGTCCATTTTTAGACAGAGAGAAATCAGACTAGTCTTCAGCAAAACCGGACTAGTCCGCACTTTCCTACATTTTAAGTGTGGTTTTGATCCAAATCAATTTTAAACTTGTTCCTCTTGTTATGGGTTAATGTTAAACATGTATATGAATGTATGCAAGGCATGATGCATGAAAATGAGGGTGTTACAGGCTTCTTCTTGCCGTTGGGCTTTTTCTTCTTTTTGCCACTCCCGGAGGTAGTGGCTTTGCCTTTGGAGGATTTTTTTCCATCCTCCGGAGCTGGTTTGGAGTGCATTTCACGGCCCTCCGTAGCTTTGGCACACTTGTTTGCCAAGCTGAAGAGATTCGTGACGCTGGTGATCTCCTTGACCGCCAGCTTCTCCAGCATCTTCTTATCCCGTACGCCCTATCTAAATTCCACGATGATAGAAGAGCTTGAGATAGATAGAATGATGTTTTGTACCTGGGAGAACCTCTGGATGAATGAGCGTAGGGATTCTCCCCCCTTTTGCACAACTGCAAAAAGGTCCAGTTCGGTGCCTGGTCGGGTGTATGAACTCCCGAAATTGCCGTTGAACTGTTGGCACAATTCCTCCCAACTATTGATAGAGTTGTAAGGAAGGCTCATGAACCAGGACCTAGAGGTCCCAATCAAAGCCACTGGGAAGTAGTTGGCCATTACAGCCTCGTTACCTCCGACCGCAAGGATTGCGGTGGTGTAAATTTGGAGAAACTCGGCGTGGTTAACAGTCCTGTCAAATTTCTCTGGCAGGTGTGGCCGGAACTTTTGTGGCCATCTGACCATGCGTAGGTGCATGGCTAGTGCAGAACAGCCTCCTCCTACTCCCTCGGGCACAGGGCTGTCTCGAGCCTCTTGCCTTTCGCGAGCGCGCTCGATATGGACACGATCGTTTGTTGACGGTAATGGTGATCAAGCTCCGCCCGGAGGTCATGAGTTGACATCCTGGTTACCGTATGAGTACGTTGCGCCCCGGAGGGTAGCGACGTAACTTGCTGTGACGCAGCACGCCTCCTATTCTGTGAAGCATGCGGACCAAGTCTGCCAGACACGGTCTGAAGCTGTGATGGGGCCCACCTCGAAGGAGGAGGACCTTGGTCGCTGATGCGGTCGGCTGCTGCTGCAACCAGGTGTTCCACATCAGCCCTCCACTGCTCCATTGCACCCTGGAATGCACCTGAAGGTGGTGGACGTTGGAGGAGAGCACGCGCTGCATGAAGCGTGTGTTCAGGGTTGTTGTTGTTTGCCGATGCAGTGACCGACGTCGATGCACCGTCACACTGCTCAGCTTGACGTGCTGGTGCAGGCGGTGGTGGTAGAGGCATGACTCCTGCTAGAGCCACGGCACCTGCTGGTTACTGCATGTTGGAGGGATTGCCTCCAGCGGGTTGAACGGCAGGGTTGCCATTGGATGATCCAGCAGCTGAGTTCACCATACTCGAAATCTCGGGCACCCCTACCTAGCGTGCCAACTGTCGGTGTTTGGAACCAGCAGATCTCCTGACACTACTTTTGGTAGATCGAGGAGTTGTAGTTCGGTAATGGGCGCGCAGAGATTCAAGAACGTGAAAGACACATGTACACAGGGATTTACGTGGTTCGGGCTGCCTGAGTGTAATACCCAACTCCACGGGGTGTGTTGGTGATGTATTAAGCTTGTGAGTCTAGAAGAAGCTCTAGAAGAAGAAGCCCGTCTAGCTCAGGGTGTTTAGTCGTGGTCTGGAACCGTCCCTTGGGTATCGTCGACCAGTCCTTTTATAGTACAAGGACTGGTCGTCACAACGTTATCCTGGCCCGACAAGTGGCCCCGGCGGTTACACATGCTTGATACACAATAAATGGAGTTAATTACCCTTAATAGCCTCGTAACGGGCCTTAACAGTGCTGTTACCAGTATTAAGGACCATCCAATCGTGTGTCATTAATATGGCATTAATGACACTTAATCGGGTCTTGGAGTTTTTGATTGATCCTTGAAGGTCCAGGGCCGTTGGGGGGTCCACCGGCTTGATAGTTGAAGTTGAAGGTCCGGCGGTTGCCACGTGGCAGCATCCGGAGCTCACCGTCGTAGACGGGTAGGTCCGGTGCTGTTGGACACGTGTCAGTACCGGAGCTTCCCTCTGTCTGGGGTTAGGTCCGGGGGTGCCATATTGGTATTCTGACCGGAGCTTCCCAGGTGTGGGTGATAGCACTACCAGGATTCCGGTTTATTGCGACAAAAAAAATCATTGCAATAGGTCGAAATTCGTCACGATAGGTTGTTGTTGCAACGAAATAGAACGTCGCGATAGTTTTTCCGACTCGTGGCGATAACAGCCGTTGCAATAGGTTATTGCGACGACTTGACATCCGTGGCAAATAGTATGGTATTGCGACGACTCCACGTTCGTTGCAAATAGTATGGTATTGCAACGGTTTAACCTATTGTGACGATTTAACATATTGCGACAAAAATATCGATGTTGCAACGATGTCACATTCGTGGCAAAAATATGGTATTGCAATGACTCCACGTTCGTGGCAAATAGTACGGTATTGCAACGGTTTAACGTATTGCGACGATTTAACGTATTGCAACAAAAATAACGGTGTTGCAACGATGCCACGTTCGTGGCAAAAAGTATGTTATTGCAACGACTCCACGTTCGTGGCAAATAGTATGGTATTGCAATGGTTTAATGTATTGTGACGATTTAACGTATTGCAACGAAAATAACGGTGTTGCAACGATACCACGTTCGTGGCAAAAAGTATGATATTGCAACGACTACACGTTTGTGGCAAATAGTATGGTACTGCAACGATTTAACGTATTGCGACGATTTAACGTACTGCAACGAAAATAACGGTGTTGCAACGATGCCCTATTCGTGGCAAAAAGTATGGTATTGCAACAACTCCACGTTCGTGGCAAATAGTATGGTATTGCAACGGTTTAACGTATTGCAACGATTTAACGTATCGCAACGAATAGCACGTTATTTGCGACGATTTCACATCTGTGGCAATAAGTACGGTATCGTGACGATTTCATACTCGTGGCGAATAGTACGGTATTGCGACGATTTCATACTCATGGCGAATAGTATGGTATCGCGAAATTTTCACATTCGCAACGAATAGTACGGTGTTGCAACGATTTCACATCCGTAGCGAATAGTACGGTATGGCAACGTTTTTACATTCGTGGCAAATAGTATGGTGTTGCAACGATTTCACATCCGTGGCGAATAGTACGGTATCGCGACGATTTCACACTCATGGCGAATAATATGGTATCACGACGTTTCCACATCCGCAGCGAATAGTACGGTATCACGACGATTTCACACTCGTAGTGAATAATATCGTATTGCGACGTTTTCACATTTGTGGCGAATACTACGATGTTGCAATGATTTCACTTCCTTGGCGAATAGTACGGTGTCGCGACAATTTCACACTCGTGGCGAATAATATGGTATCGCGACGATTTCACAGCCGTGGCCAGTAATACGGTATTGCAATGATTTCACGTTCATGGAAAATAGTATGGTATTGCAACGATTTCTAAACCGTGGCAACAGTATTGTATTGCAATGATTTCTGATGTGTGGCAATAGGTTCGTAATGCAACATATTAAAATCGGTTGCAACAGGGTCGTAATGCGACGTTCTCTGGGTGGTGGCAATAGGAGTCTAGTGCAACGCTTTTTTGGTCGTAGCCAAATGTATGTAGTGCAAAGTTTTATAATTTGTGGCAATAGCTAGCTTCCTATTGCAACAGTTTATTTTCGTCGCAATAATCTGTTAATGCCACGTTTTATAATTAGCGGCACTAGAATCCTAATGCACCAGGTTTGAAAATTAGTGGCAACAGAATCAATTTATTCGCACACGATATGTCTGTCGACTTAACAACAAACATCCAACAATTGATGCAACGCTCAAGGACCCTTGCGTCATTGGGAGATGATGTTATTTACAGTTTTTTCAGTTTGCAAAATTGCACCCATTAAAATAGCACCGCGACGAGTTGTAGTACTAGGAATAGTTTCTTGAACATCTAGCTTCGACTTGGTGCGAGCAAGAGGCTTTTGTGGAGTTGCTGCTAGCCATTGTTGATTTTGCAAGCTCTCCATCATTCTGCGCATGTCTACTAGCTCCTTTTCTTGCCGTGCAGAATTGGCTGCCATCTGATCATGTAAAGCCCGGACTTCCTGGTTGAGCTGTTCATTTGCCTGGACGAAGTCATCCATCTAGGAGGTCATATTATCATTCCTTCCTTCCAACTCTTGCACCTGAGAGCTGAGGTCTTCATTTCTATTTTGCAAGGATCGAACTTGCTGGCCGAGCTGGTCAGACATCTGGATATGCAGTCTTTCAGAAACATTAGGTTTAGCCATATAACCACGCCCCCGAAACTGTGATCCTCCAGAACCGGTTGCGGATATATAAGTAAGCTGGAAGATGTTGTTTCTTTCCTCATCTGGGATTGGGATTCCCAGCTCAACTTCCTTGACGTTGATTTGGGCACGTGCCTGGGTCTATATACAAAAAGAAAAGTCACATGTACATTGCAAATATTTATTTAAATGGGGATTGTTTGAAGTGTTTCTCACATGTACAGCTTCCGCCTGCTCGTTTGCCCATTGACCGTTCTTCACATGGCTTGCCTCACACAGTTCTATGTCATCGGGTTCTTTTCCGGTCTCTGGGTCTCGCTACATCAAATACAACTAAAATTTGATTGAATGATTGCAGTGCAAAGTAAAAGCATGATTTAGTTTTCATACCTTCTCGTAACTAAGTTGGGCGTAGGATTTCGAGCCAAGCAAGTGTTTTTTCTTTTGAGTACTTCAATTTCGTGAATTGGTTCTGCTTATTGACTGTAATTTTAAGAATTAATTTCATGAATGGGTGTTATCAAATAGTTTTTGTAGGATATGAAGGTATTAGAAAGCTAGCTGACCTTGAATCGCTTGGACCCAAAATAGTCCATAAGCGCCAACCAATCGGAATATGCTACGTCAACAGGCTTGTTTTGTATACGTTTCTCATCGGTCGAATACTTCTTACAGGTGGCATGCAATGTTGATCGCCACCCCTTGTTGCGCTCACCAGCAATCTTCAATATTTTTCTTCTGGTATCATCTGTGTCCTCCAAGTCCCAGGCATTCTGTACATTGTATATCACACTGTTATAAACGTACAAGATGGAGGTCGCTAGAAAAAAAATACTTATGTGGGGTGTCACAACACTAACTGGAATGTCTCTCACTATATCACTCTTCGAAGTATCGCCAACCTCTGCCCACTTCCTTACACCAGCGAGGGGTGCATTTTTTTTGCTGTAATAACCACATCATCGACAAAGTGCCACTGATTAGGACCAACCGCAGCACCTAACCTATCAGACCATTGAATTTGTAGCTTCCGATTATGATCATTCGTTCTATTTGCTGATGCTAGATAACGCAATTTAGCAACCTTAAGTCCTTTATCCACCCCTCTTCCAAACTTCTTTCCTTCTGTTAGTGTCATTTAAATGGTAAACATTTAAAGCAAATTAGCAACTGACCAGGCCTAGTATCATGTACAAATAGTGTGAAACAAGAAGAAGTCTGATGTTTTACCATCTTCAGGACGAGTGCGGCAAATACGAGCGTGGGAACACCATGTCGCAAAAGCATTTTGCTCCATATGGGGCGATGCATCTACTTGTTGACTCCTTTGTTGCTGTTCATACCCTACAATCAGGCATCAGGCAGTAGTCAGTGGCGCTACAGCACCCGTAGTACTGCAGGGGATTTTCAGTCCAGCTGTGAAGCAGGCAAAATAGTAGCTGGCGATGCTAGAGAAAGAGAGGGTTCGTCGGGTGCTTATCCTCTGCAGTATTGCCGGTTCGGTCTGACCGACATCAGCAGGAGCGCATCTCGAGGCGAATTGGTGGCAGGGCGAGTCATGGATGTCAGCGGTATTAGCAGGTAGAGGATGCAAGAAAGATGAGGCGGGCAGCTTGCGACGTTTAACAAAGCTAGGGTTCGGTCTGGCAGTGCAGTGACCACATTTAAGTCAGAGGATCGACGTCCAGATCACACTGGTGATCTCACGTGACTTACGTTTTTACTACAGGCGATGCAGTAAAGATCCAACGGTGTGATTCCGTTGGATCTTTACTGCATCGCGTGCAGTAAAAATGTATAAGTTAGGTGATCTGCGTCCATTGATATCACCCCGGAGCAAGTCTCGAGGCTAGGAGGACAGTGTGGCGGATCTAGGAATTAAATTTAGGTGGATTGCATACTGATATTTTGCTCTGCATGTTAGCATCTCGCCCTAACGTGCTACTAGAACGGATACATGAATATAATCTTGCGTCAATTACCAGACATCAGCAACACATTTGGCAGTGTAAAAAACGAAATTGAGATCATATAAGCAGCAATGAACCCTCATGTACATGCATCTCTAAACTATATGATACTAACATTTCTTAGTGGACAGGGGTTAATGATATTGGACTATTTTTTCCAGGGTATGCCATGTCATATGGGGCATAGCATGTAGGAGTAGGTACGCCGTAATGGCCAGGGGTTTGCGGGCGGCGGGGTCATCATGGCACGTGAACGATGGGACGTGGAGATGGAGGGAGACGCGTCGGGGAGGACAGTGAAGTGACCACCAGCAGGGCGTGGGCGCCGGCCGGTGCCGAAGTGACCGGCGACGACATGGGTTTGCGAGCGGCGGGGTCATCATGACACGCGAAGGATGGGACGTGGCGATGGTCGAGGGAGATGCGTTTCTAAGGACACTAAAGTGAGCAGCAGCAGGGCGTGGTCGCCGGTGCCGGAGTGGCAGCGGCGAGAGAGCCCAGCGTGCGCGTGTAGGCATCAATAAATCACACCATCACATATACTCACCAGCAGGGCGTGGGCGCCGGCCGGTGCCGTAGTGACCGGCGGTGACAGGGGTTTGCGGGAGGCGGGGTCATCATGAAACGTGAAGGATGGGACGTGGCGATGGTGGAGGGAGACGCGTCGGGGAGGTCACTGAAGTGAGCAGCAGCAGGGTGTGGTCGCTGGTGCCGGAGTGGCCTGCGGCGAGAGAGCCCATCGTGCATGTGTAGGCATCAATAAATCACGCCATCACATATACTGATTAACTGCTAACTGGGACTAGGAAACTACAATCGCAATGCTAAAATATTTAGTAGAGCCCGATACATATTTATACTCGTAGTACTAGCATGGGTTGACGAATCTTGGGGTTCCTGAGCATCAGGTGCTGCAATATTCTCTGCATACGATGTAAAGGAATTAACGTGTTATAAATATGTGTATTTTGATTGTAAAAACATTTATAGTTATACAAGGTGCTTGTTGCCCATCACGATTACTTGTAGACGACATGACGGTTTGGTGTCTTGTTCCTAAAGTAAAGAGTATATATAGTAAGTAACAGTGATAACGTCAGATTACATGAGGATGTGTATTTTAGATCGGGCGGTGTGGTTGCTATGAACTGAAAATGTTTGTTTTGAACGGAGGAATTAGAAATGAAGGAGTAGGAAAAAAACCGTACAATCCGAGAAAGAAAACAAGAAAAACGTGTATAAACCGTGGGAACTGAAAATCTTAGGAATACAAGTTTGTAACACAGGAATGAGAGTACAACATTGGGAGTGGTTGATAAGATAACACTGGCGTCATTTACTTCTAAATCAAGAAATTACATAGCAGATGCGGTTTTTAATAGTTATCTTTCCTGACATGGAAATGTACTAGAAATACACTACCATAAACTGTCGAAGCGACATTTATTTCGGGGCAGAGGTGTAGTGTATTTTATATGTGGAAACAAGTAGAATGCAATCCGATGCTAGGGTAAAATAAAAAGATGAATCGACTGTAGGATGCAGATCTAACTATTGAGGATATTGATTGCACAATTGCACCAATAATCAGATTTTATACAAGACATTCATGAAACATAAGAGCATATAAGGAGTTGGGACGACAACTAGGAATGAACTGGCTGCAGCTGTTGGGACGACAACTAAAGCGATAAGGAGAGAGTAGCTCTATAAAAAGACGGCATGGATAGTGTAGAACTTACGTAGCACAAAACTGGAGTCCGGGATGTCGCAGGGCGGGGTCGGCGACGAAGAGGTTCGGTAGAGCCCGTCAAACTTGGTCGCTCGACGTTGTACCCACAGTCACCAGCACCACTCACACGGGAATTTCTTAGGAATGCAAGTTTGGAACACAACACTAAGAGGAGAACATGTGTGCTGGGAACGGAAGCCACTGCGGGATTAGAGGGAGACGCACATTTATATTCGTCATGGCTAGCTACAAATGGGCGGGACTGGAATTTTGGGCGCACGGGGTGAAGTTTCAATTGTGAAAATCTCAATTGTGCGCGTCAAGAAGAACGAAAAAATTTTCGAGGGACCGCTACCTGTCGTTCATCTTTGTTTTCATGGAGATGTAAAAGCAGTCATGTGGTAGTGGGACATTCCAAAAAAAATACGAACAAAAATATGAATTGCCAAATGTATCATTGTGCTAATGCAAACGACATGCAAATACAGAACACCCAAGTCCACGAAAGGAGGACGGCAAATCCATGGTCTAGTAAAAGATAAACAATCAGCATTTTATATATAACATTCGTCGCAATGAAATGATAACATATACAAAGTATATACTACTACTACCAATAAAAAACATTTTCTCCTGTGATGTCTAATGTTCAGGCCGTCGATCCAAAGCCGCCTGTTATACGAGTATCACAGGTACATACGATATATATATCAACAATGTCATCGGATATTAGTTACAATGGATAAAGTACTTTTCATGCACCTGTTCCATCAGGCGTGGACTAGTTAGCAATTTAGATGACGTAATTTCCTAATCAAGTTAATTATGCATCATGTCTGTTGTTAGTTCTATTACTTGTAAGAATAATGTTTACCGGATTTCATTCATTCAGCCACAAAAAAAAAAGACGGTCCCAAGTTACAAACATATAGGAGATGTTTTCGATAAAAGAAGTTTTTCGATACTGCATATATAAAACACATTGTTCATGAACATAAAGACATATTTCATTAACAAACAAGTAATAGGAAAACACGTAGTAGACAGCAAGAACAAGATAAACTACACCTAATACTACTCTACTCAGAGATCACGAAATAGATAACCTACTCCTAATACTACTCTACTGGGAGAAAACCACGTCCTCCTCCTCCGCTGTTGCCGCCTCCTCCGCCTCCGCCGCCGGTGCCGCCTCCTCCTCCTCCACCACCGCCGCTGCCGCCGCTGCTGCCGCCTCCGCCTCCGCCGCTGCTGCCGCCTCCTCCTGCTCCTCCTCCGCCGCTGCCGCTGCCTCCATAGCCGCGTCCACCTTTGCCTCAAGAGACGCCTCCTGCTCTGCCTCCTCCGCTGCCGCCGCTGCCCAAGCCGCCTCATACTCCTCAACCTCCATCACAGTCTGAAGCTTCCCAGTGACGCAGTGCTTAATCTTCAGGAGGCCCTCTACCCCAGCAACCTCCGCGATCGTTTCGTGGAGGGCGTCGAGACAACCGGCCACAGTCATCAACCCGTAGCAGTAGTGGCCCGCAGTGTCCATGCTCGTGTGGAGGGTAAGGGTCCCAAGACCCAGACGGTGACACGAGTGATCTGTGTCAGAAAAGACCTTCTGTGCCACTGCGTTGAGCGCTAGTGCGCTATGAGCGGCGGCGGACTTGGCGTCGGTGGCCACCTTAAGGTGCCGATCGAGTTCGTCGATGCGGTCGGTGAGGAGTCTGAGAGTTTGCTCAACCCAACCGGGATGAGGAAGTGCAGGCTCCGCGAGATGCGGGCGCCGCCATCAGTTCCATCGGCATTGCCTGTGGCGATGGAAACGGAGAAGGAGGTTCGGAGGACGTCGATGGCCTAGAGCGCTTCGGCGCGGGGCTACCCATTTGTGTGGCGACGGAGGTGTAGAGAAAGAGCGAGAGGTGGTCGATGGTGGCAGGGGGAGAAGTTTAGAGGCTAGGATCTAAGGAGTGGTGCAGCGGAGAAGCAAGAGGATAGTGAGCCTTTATAGCGGGTCGTCGTCTAAGCGGGCGTGTCGAGATGATAGAGGAAATCGCGCTTAATTATGAATCGGTCGGTGGCCCCAGTTTCCTCGAAACCGCGGTTTGCATCCTCTCGGTCCCAACGGCTCGACGCATCCCATTAGGAGTAAATTTACACGCGGGGAAAAACAATTTTTTTGTTATATAAAAAAATCCGTCCGTACACGCCTATGTCAACTTCGTGACCGCGCGTCTGTGCCAGCAGACGCCTTGTAGCGAACATGGGCCTAGTCCTGCACGCATTACTTTCATTCGGATTTTTAACTGCAACTGTGCGTCATGCCTTATAACATCAGTGCACCGAACTCAACTTTCCGTGATGGGACTAATCCTTGGCACCTGTTCCATATGTTCTTTTCTTCTCTATCTGTTGTCTAATACTATTTATGTTCTATGTTCAACATGCATGTGCGACCTCGATGCAGTACTACTGCTGTTATTTCTAATTTCCAGGTCAATTCAATATAATCACAGAACAAAAATCAATAATATCATCACAGAACAAAAGTCAACAATATTATCATCACAGAAGTCAATTTCACTAAAACAATATACATATGTACAAGTACAGATACAATTCATCTCAATGTTTACAAGTTTTCACTTAAAACTGTTTCTATAGGCATAGTCGCAAAGTTCTGGCACATCAGCTGCTGTACCATCCTCATCAAAGAACTCCCCTCTTTTGTGCAAAATTTCATGACGAATGAATTGACAGAGTTCAACAGCAATCCTGTCGGCTCCTCCACTAGGAATACTTCTACAAACCGGCCATTCTTCGTTCAGATTCTTCGTGTGCTGCAATATAACACATAACAAGATTTAGAATGTATTGGTTTGAACAATCTCAAAGTATAGATCAAAGTGAGAGTATACAGGAATTTATTTGGTATTTTTGGAGCAGTTGTACTATGAGCAATTGAATTTTGAAGTTGGAATCAAAATATGAAAATAATGTTTCTGGTAATATTGAACAACAGAGAATATAAGTATTAAACTATGCTAGTTACATTGAAAATGAAACACAAAAGTATGAAAATAAGGTATCAACATTAAGGATAACTTACATCCTCACGATTCACTCTATATACGCCGGCGGTCCGAGGATGCTCGCATAGATAATACCCGCATAAGACACTCCCAGCAGGCTTCTTCGGACAAGCATAATACGTTTTAATGTCCAATGCATTCGTATTGGAAGGTCTCTCACCGCCAATCCGTTCCGCGTAAAACCGACAAGCGTTGTAATACAAGAAATGTCATATAAAACTTGTCAACACATTCTAAATGTGCGTAAATTAAAATTATTGAATAAACATACAATTTCAAAATGGAAAGGAAATCTTTGTAACGATCTGGTGAGAAATCGGCCGAGTCCAAGACTGTTGTCATTCCCCGCGTTGGCTTGATGAAGATCATTATGTAGTGATTACTGCAAACATACAAACACACGTGGTAACAATTACCAATAATTGCTATTTCAATGTCATGTGTCGAACTTACTTGAAGTGGTACGGATCCTTTACGAGGTCCTTGCCGTCTCTGACAAAGTTAAACATCACATGTCCTATGTATGCTGCAACTTCTGTCCTTTTATCCTTCTTAAGTTTTGCGATTGCGTTTTCAAAATATTTTTTTCATGTGTTTGAACTTTGCTGAGTCTTGATCCGCTTGGATGTCGAATAGCACCTTTGCAATCCTAGTAGGGTCAAGGATACTTGTCTTGCGCTCCAACTTTTCATTATCCATGTATTGCATCCTATTGAAGAAGTCCAGAATTGTTATAATCTCATGAAATGCGTATGCGTGTAGTGAGAAAAGCAAATACAAATATTAGAGCACTTTCAAGCACCAGACGGGCAGCAGGTTGATTTCGAGCATGCCCGATGGAAAAGGGCACGCAGCTCTTCAAATAAAATGACTCGTCTATCCACTCCAGTGCTCCAGAATGCTTCTTCTGGAATACGAAATGTGACGCAATTAAGACCATATTTTGTGCTGGCAAGGATGTACCACTCATGCATTCTTCTGAGCTGGACGGGTTGTTTGCTAAGTCGTACGGATGTCATGAACGGTTTCCCATTCTTAAATTCAGGAGGAACATCCTCAAGCTTGTATATTGGAAATCCTGGTTTAACTAAAGCCGTCCGCTGATTATACATGACACTGTCTTCTTCCCACTCCTCGATATCTCCTAATGATGGCTCATGAGAAGAACGAGATGCACTCAATTTTATAATATTTTCCTTCATAGTTTCCAAATATTTTGACACTTCTGATGAAGGTTTCTTATTTTCGTATGAGGTAACTTTGATAGGAACTGATGATCGAGGAGTAGTCGTCGGAAGTTGGACACTGGCTTGTTGTTGAACCTGTTGTTCAACTGATTGCTCTTTACTCCCAGCAGTTGGCTCTAGTACTACTTCAAGTTGTTGCTCAACTGGGTGCTCTTTACTAGCAACAGCTTGCTCTGGTACTGCTTGAAGTTGTTGTCCAACTTGTTGCTCTTGGATATCATCCTTGCTGAGACATAGGGGGAGTGGATCTTCCTGGACTGGGATTGGATCTTCATGTACTTTCGCCTTACAAGATGGGGTTGTAGTATTTGGAGATGCGACGGGGCTACAAATTGGCCCATCGTCCAACACGATATCGCGTTGGTGCCAAAGGATTAATTGGTTGACAGCCTGCCCCAGAGTCGCGATCCCCTCAGGTGTGATGTGGTCTATTTCATAATCTTCATAATCATTATCAATGATCTGAAGAACTTGCACCACAACATAATACAACGGAAGTGGATTCCCGTTAAAGTCAAGATCAGGCTTTGCCATAGCAGTGGCAACCTGTTTGGTTTTGTTCCCTACTCTGCCTATTGGGACAAGAAGACGACAAGATTTGTCGTTAGCAATATCATCGACAGGGAACTTATGGTTGACCCTGAGCCTGGCACGGAACCAACGCTGCTAGGGTAGGTAGTTGGAGATACTAATTGCTCCTTTTGCACCGGAACCATCACTGTACTCGGTGCCACTAATTGTCCCGATTGTCTAAGTTGTTCCATTATTTCTTGCATATTTTCTTTGACTTTTTGAGCAATCATTTCATCAAGTGTTTTCTTAAACTTCTCATGTCTTCTATATGTGTCTTTATCTTTAGGGAAACCATCTAGCCAAGACATTTGAGAAGAGACCGCTCGAACCCGTCCGCTGTGTTCAGGGTTTCCTAAGGTAGCGGTAAGTTGGTCATTCTCCCTCTTCGGCTTGAAGAGACCCTTCTGTTGCTTTTCAATTACTTCTTCCATTTTATCTTCTACTTCATTCAGAGAGTCGGGCTTTTCAAGTTTGCCCTCGCTGGTCAATCCTGACCGAGCAAAGACCCAGCATTGAGTTCGCTCATTGCACCGTTCTAATGGGTGAGGATTTCCCTTACTTGTAATTTCGTCTAATATCTTATTCCATTTCTAGACTTTGGGGGTATATCCGGCAGACCCCAAGTGATGATGGTATTTGTTCTTTTTTGCAAGCTCTGACCTAGTTGCACTTAGAGCTTTAGCATCAGGTGTGCTCTTTTGACGAACAAACTCTTGCCACTGAGCTTGTGTGATTTTTCCCATCTTCCTCGGGCTAGGGACCTTATCGGCCTTAACATAAGCATCCATTTCACTCTTTGAGCATCAAAACTTCTTGCCGCAAGAGACCAATGTTGCTTTCTTACAGCTTCTTCTGTGCCTTTCAGGAACTTGAATTGTCTCTTTATCATTTCCCACAACTCATTCTTGGTCTGCTCGGGTAATTTCCCCCAATTCTCGGTTGTGATCGGCACAACCTCCCTAACAAGAAAACCGCATGCATTACGGTACTTGGTAATTGAATCCAGTGGTTCTTGGGGAAGCCCACCTGGTCCGACCCTTGTTATGTACATGATGCGGTCCAATGGACCCTTATTGGGACCTCGTTGACCTCGTTTCCGCTTGAGTGAAGTTGAGGATTCATCCATTGGAGAACCTTCTGCAGTTTTATGAGCCGATGTCACCTCATTGTCCTCGCGATTAATCTAGGTAGAAAAAAATTATAAGACTTCGTATACTTGACAACCAACATTAACTTGAACTGCTGAAGTTAAGATTCATGGTCCATACCTCGTCGGCGGGATCATATTTTGGGTCTAGATCCACTGAAGTCTTTTTAATTTTATATTCGGAAAAGGATCCAATGGACAGTGATAGGAGCCTAAACTGCTGGAGTCAGTAAATTCCATACTGTCTTCTTTATTGTTACTACCAGGACCAGTCTTCTTAGGGTTTTCCATGCTAGAACAAATAAGACAAAAAATCTAATAAATGTCATATTAACTCTACATGAAGTGTTGCATGAAGAAAAACATGGAAGCACTCTAGGATTTGATAAGGCATTCTTGGGTTTAAGGCGACTGACCAAAAGGTTCCTATACATTGCGATGGTGACAAGCATGTTAAAGTTGCTCACCAGCAATGGCACTTTTATCTTCTTATTCTAAATAGGCTAGCTTCATTCAGAGTGACAACCACATTCTTGAGGTTTACTAGGCGGCGCCTAGCTCTGAACCTATAATTGATCAAGCAAGGGACAAAAAGCAAATCCTCCAGCCTTTTTCTAGTATCAAGAATCGCAAAGTGTGGCACTTGGATTTGGATGGTGAGGTGAGGCGAGGCGAGGTAGCTGCAGGCGAGAAGACACACTCTTTTTCAGCGATGAGGGCGTACCTGGAAGTGACGAGGGTGAAGCTCGGCGGCGACAGCGAAGCTCGGTGGCATACCTGGAAGTGACGAGGGCGAACACATGGCAGCAAACGAAATTTTGGCAGCCTAACAGCGTCTAAGTGTTTCGTGCGGGTTAGGTTTTTCCTATGCTGCCGAGGGGTATATATAAACTCCAATTTTCTTAGACGGATTTTAAGTACCGACTGCCTGAGAAGACGGTTACCTCAGGTGGGTTTTAATTACCAACCGCCTGAGAAGATATTTACTACATTGATATTTTTTTGAATCAATGTGTGTTCATAATTTGATGAACGCCTAAATAAAGACCCCTCACCAACCGTCTATGAAGACGTGTCGATGACTGTGCGCAACCTTTCTTTTCCCCGAGGCGCGACCTTTCAATGCGCGGTAAACCAACTGCTCCATATTCCACTCCGCGCGGCCTTGAAGACGAGCTATCACCCATTAGTTCTCCACAAGCGCGTCGCTCACTTTGAATCCTATTCTTTTCTTCGTCTTCCTCCGCTCCGACGACCCAACACCACTATGGTCGACCTTCCGCTGCCAAGCCCTCCGAGGGAGCCACCTTGCAAGAAACCATGTTGCAGCTCCCCCGAGAGGATCAACACCCAGCAGTGCCTCCTCATGCCGCGAGAGGCATACAACAATACGTCTTGCGCCATGCGTGCCTTGGGGCTGGGTACCCTTCTAGAGTATCCTGGAATGGGTACCATCAGCCACTAACTCTACGCCCTAACGGGGGTGGCTGATCGTCTCGACATTCTGTTCACGACGATGGCCCAGGTTCTTGGCCCCGAGGGCTGTAGAACGCTAGTGGAGGCGACGGCTAGCAACCTCGGGGTTGCACCACCGGTGCAGCCGGTGCAGCCGGTGCAACCGGCCATGTCTCCTATTGCACCGGCGCCAGAGTCACCGCCAGAGGACGAGGAGGAGGAGGAGGAGGAAGAGGAGTAGGAGTAGGATTTAATTAGTTTTTCTTTGTTTTTTTTAGTTGCTTCTATTTTGTAAATATTGTTAATGAATGAAATCTATCTTTGTTCATCTATGTGATTGAATATTACTTGTGTATCTTATGTGTTCTTATGTAAATATTGTGTATCTTGTGTGTTCGTTTGTGAGATGTGTGATTGAATATTGTTAATGAATGAGTATCTTGTGTGTTCTTCAACTGTGTGAATGAATGAATGTGTAGTGTGTTCATCATGTTCCTCAGACTCGGGTATCATAAGGTAATTATCTCAGGCGGTTGGTAATTCAAACTTGTCTGAGAAGAAGATTATCTCAGGCGGTTGGTAAGTAATAACCGACTGAGATAAACATCTTTGCAGGCGGTTATTAAGTACCAACCACTTGTGATGATATTTACTTCTTCTTGATTAATATTCTTGATTAAACGTGGATCCTTTAAAAAGGCAAAATTCCACTTTCTTGTAATATTATTGATAAGTAAAGGTTACCATTAAATTTCACTTCATAAATCTTTTGAAATTGGTAAGAACATAAAAAACATACAACAAATGCTATTTTTCATTTTTCTATCTTGATGAATATAATGCCTTTTTCATTTATTTTTTCAGTGGACATTTTTACTCATCATACCAACCTCTATGAATTGTTTCAGATTTTTTAAATTTTTTGAATCAATTTGTGTTCATAATTTGATGAATGCCTCATATTTATATGAGCATTTAGTTAGAATGATGGATAATTTGAAGTTTGACATGTTGGAATGCTTTTAAAAAAAATTAACAAAATTCATACATGTATAAATGATACAAATATGTTCATACAAACAAATTTGAGTGAAGGATCTTTTTTATGAGATACACAAATGTGAATAATATGTGAGTGGAAATTAATTTGATATTTATCAAAACATAACAATGTCAGCTATACAAGTTTTAAAATATTTTGTTCAGGTGGTAGATGTTAATTTTATACAAATGTAGAAGAAAGAATCATCGAATTTGGATACAATTTGCAGAATCTAAACATGTTTGAGTATTTATATTGGAATCTAAATAAAAAAGAAGCAAGGGATAATGAAACTGAAGAACAGTATCGGGCATTATCTCAGGCGGTTGGCAAGTAATACCCGACTGAGATAAACATCTTCTCAAGCGGTTATTAAGTACCAACTGCCTGTAAAAATATTTACTTCTTCTTAATTAATATTCTTGATTAAATGTGGGTCCTTTAAAATAGCAAAATTCCACTTTCTTGTAATATTATTGATAAGTAAAGGTTACCATTTAATTTCACTTAATAAATCTTTTGAAATTGGTCAGAACATAAAAAACATACAACAAATGCTATTTTTCATTTTTCTATCTTGATGAATATAATGCCTTTTTCATTTATTTTTTCAGTGGACATTTTTACTCATCATACCAACCTCTATGAATTTTTTCAGATTTTTTTAAATTTTTTTGAATCAATGTGTGTTCATAATTTGATGAATGCCTCATATGTATATGAGCATTTAGTTAGAATGATGGATAATTTGAAGTTTGACATGTTGGAATGCTTTTAAAAAAAATTAACAAAATTCATACATGTATAAATGATACAAATATGTTCATACAAACAAATTTGAGTGAAGGATCATTTTTTTTATGAGATACACAAATGTGAATAATATGTGAGTAGAAATTAATTTGATATTTACCAAAACATTACAATGTCAGCTATACAAGTTTTAAAATATTTTGTTCAGGTGGTAGATGTTAATTTTATACAAATGTAGAAGAAAAAATCATCGAATTTGGACACAATTTGCAGAATCTAAACATGTTTGAGTATTTATATTGGAATCTAAATAAAAAAGAAGCAAGGGATAAGGAAACAGAAGAACAGTATCGGGCATTATCTTAGCCGGTTGGTACGTAATACCCGACTAAGATAAACATCTTCTCTGGCGGTTATTAAGTACCAACCGCCTGTTAAGATATTTACTTCTTCTTGATTAATATTCTTGATTAAATGTGGATTCTTTAAAAAGGAAAAATCCCACTTTATTGTAATAGTATTGATAAGTAAAGGTTACCATTAAATTTCACTTCATAAATCTTTTGAAATTGGTCAAAACATAAAAACATACAACAAATGCTATTTTTCATTTTTCTATCTTGATGAATATAATGCCTTTTTCATTTATTTTTTCAGTGGACATTTTTACTCATCATACCAACCTCTATGAATGTTTTCATATTTTTTAAAATTTTTTTGAATCAATGTGTGTTCATAATTTGATGAATGCCCCATAATATGAGCATTTAGTTAGAATGATGGATAATTTGAAGTTTGACATGTTGGAATGCTTTTAAAAAAAATTAACAAAATTCATACATGTATAAATGACACAAATATGTTCACACAAACAAATTTGAGTGAAGGATCTTTTCTTTTTATGAGATACACAAATGTGAATAATATGTCAGTAGAAATTAATTTAATATTTACCAAAACATTACAATGTCAGCTATACAAGTTTTAAAATATTTTGTTCAGGTGGTAGATGTTAATTTTATACAAATGTAGAAGAAAGAATCATCGAATTTGGACACAATTTGCAGAATCTAAACATGTTTGAGTAGTTATATTGTAATCTAAATAAAAAAGAAGCAAGGGATAAGGAAACTGAAGAACAGTATCGGGCATTAACTCAGGCGGTTGGTAAGTAATACCCGACTGAGATAAACATCTTCTTAGGCAGTTATTAAGTACCAACCGCCTGTGAAGATATTTACTTCTTCTTGATTAATATTCTTGATTAAATGTAGGTCCTTTAAAAAGGCAAAATTCGACTTTCTTGTAATATTATTGATAAGTAAAGGTTACCATTAAAGTTAACTTCATAAATCTTTTGAAATTGGTCAGAACATAAAAAACATACAACAAATGCTATTTTTCATTTTTCTATCTTGATGAATATAATTCCCTTTTCATTTATTTTTTCAGTGGACATATTTACTCATCATACCAACCTCTATGAATTTTTTTAGATTTTTTTAAATTATTTTGAATCAATGTGTGTTCATAATTTGATGAATGCCTCATATGTATATGAGCATTTAGTTAGAATGATGGATAACTTGAAGTTTGACATGATAGAATGCTTTTAAAAAAAATTAACAAAATTCATACATGTATAAATGATACAAATATGTTCATACAAACAAATTTGAGTGAAGGATCTTTTTTTTATGTGATACACAAATGTGAATAATATGTGAGTAGAAATTAATTGTATATTTACCAAAACATTACAATGTCAGCTATACAAGTTTTAAAATATTTTGTTCAGGTGGTATATGTTAATTTTATACAAATGTAGAAGAAAGAATCATCTAATTTGGACAAAATTTGCAGAATCTAAACATGTTTGAGTATTTATATTGGAATCTAAATAAAAAAGAAGCATGGGATAAGGAAACTGAAGAACAGTATCAGGCATTATCTCAGGCGGTTGGTAAGTAATACCCGACTGAGATAAACATCTTCTCAGGCGCTTATGAAGTACCAACCGCCTGTGAAGATATTTACTTCTTCTTGATTAATATTCTTGATTAAATATCTTAGCAGGCGGTTTGTAAGTAAAACCCGCCTGAGATAAAGTTAAAAACCACCGGTGAAAAACCGACGCCTAGAGACGGGGACCCCTCACCACACGCCCGCTATTAGACGACGACCCGCTATAAAGGCTCACCGTTCTCTTGCTTCTCCGCCGCACCGCTCCCTAGATCCTAGCCTCCAAACTTCTCCCCCCACCACCGTCAACCACCTCTTGCTCTTTCTCTGCACCTCCGTCGCCACACAAATGGGTAGCCCCGCGCCGAAGCGCTCTAGGCCATCGACGTCCTCTGAACCTCCTTCTCCGTTTCCATTGCTACCGGCAATGCCAGTGGAACTCATGGCGGCACCCGCATCTCCTCAGCCCGACTGGTTACAGGAGACTGTCTGCCTCTTTGCCGCCCGCATCGACAAATTAACGCGTCGAATTAAAGACGTCGAAGACGATGTGTCCTCCGCCGTCGAACAAGCAAGAGCGCTGGACACAATGTCGTGGGATGTATTTTACAATAAATCTCTCATCTGTCGCCGTTTGGGTCTTAGGAGGCTTCCCCAACTCCCCAGCATGGACTCCGCCAGCTACTACTTGTTCGGGTTAAGCTTTGTGGCCGCTCATCTCGATGCCCTCCACGAGACGATCGTGGATGTTGCTGGGGTACAGGGCCGCTGGAAGATTCTACACAGCGTCTCCTGTAAGCTCGGTGTGGAGACAGAAGTGGAGTCGCCGCCGCCATCGGAGGCGGAGGTGGAGCCGCCGGAGGATGCGTCCGGAGGTGGACAAGGCCTCCGAGTAGAATAGGATTAGGAGTAGTTTTGTTCTTGTTTCTACGTATTTTTCGTCCATGTTTTCTTTACTCTTGTTTGTAATATATGTGTTGGTAGTATGTTAATGTAATATGTCTTTTATGTTCATGAACAATGTGTCTTATGTATTATTGAAAAATTCTCCTTTTATCGAAAATCATCTCCTTTAACAACCCCTGGAATGGTACGTTGAACAATATTGTTTGGTTCTGTCAATGTTTATATCTAGTATTTAATCCTTGTTTATATCACCGTGTTGCTAATTGAAGACATTTTATGCGTATGGTTTATTTTAATCCTTGTTTATATCACTGTGTTTATATCTAGTAGTACTTAATACGAACCTGTATAGAAGTAGCAATTTATACAACTTTATTATTAGTGAAGTCAAAATTTATAGAACCTAGATTTTTTAAAGCACATGTGTCACCTCCGGAGGAATCCATTCCTTTAAACTGCCCCACGAGTTTCCTTTGATGCAAACACGAGCGCGCATAGGGAAAACACAACAAGTGCAACATTCATCAGAGACGAGCATGCATATATAGGAGAAACACATCAACATGCCTTATACGAGTCTATTTTATATACAGTACTCCCATTGTTCACTTTTCATTGGCGTTGGGAGAACTAGGGGTAGCACATCCAAAAGGGAATGGAGGGAATATAACCAATAGAGTACAACACGTTATGGCAGAACAGGTCATACTCGCGCTCAATCCTACAGTTCTCAGTACAGAAGACGGTCCACTCGTACCACCCTCGTCGACCGCAGCAGGCAGGCCCCTGGTTCCCCCCAGTTGGGCAGCGGCAAATGTAATCGTCAATGTTGGGCAGTGCCACTGGCGGTGGTCCCGAAGGAGGCCTACGTAGTAACCTCCAGCTCATGAAAACATCGAGCCTCTGCATGGCTTGATTTCGACATCGGCAGCACTACGTGTTGGTCCTCTTCATCGTGACGGACCCGGTCGCGTTGTCGCCGACGTGGGCCTCGCCTTCGACCTGCCAGATATACTCGAGGGCATCGCGGTCCCCGCGGTCGGCACCGTAGCGGAGCATGGCGAGGACGTAGGCCGCCACCTTGTGGCCGTTCGCGGCCACCCAGGCAAGGAACTGGGTGCCCCGCTGTGCCTGCGCACGGCCATAGTTGTAGACGAGGTCGAACCCGGTGATGTAGCACGCATGAGGGGTTGGCCAGGCGCTCCACGAGGGCGTCGTAGCTCCCGTTCCGATGCTGTTGGAACCACTCCCAGCTGCTCTCCCGCTCCAGCGCCACGCGCTTGCCCACGGCGGGATCACGGCACGCCGCGTGCATGGCCTTGCAGGTGGCGTGCAGACTGGAGAGGTCGTCCAAGGGCTGGGTGGAGGTTGCGGCGACCCACCCCGCGATGAGGACCGCAATATCGTGCGGCAAGGGGAACCAATGAGGGTGCGTGCGACGGAGAGGAAGAGTACGCGCGGAGAAGAGGATGGTGTGTGTGGCGGAGTAGAGGATGGTGTGTCTTCTTACTACTCTTTATTAGTACGCGCGGAGAAGACGAGGAGACGCCCGGTGATTTTTAGTTCGCGCGGAGAAGAGGAATGGTGGTGTGTGGGCAGTTATTTCTAGCCAATTTTTTTTGGCCCAGCTCAAATTTACTTTCACTGTATGGTCATGTCAGCTGTGTGCTCTACTCATTTTCATCTACTGTCCTTTGTTGCCGTAGCAACTTGCTGGCATTGAATGGAAAGTGGGAGGATATGTATTGATGAAGGATGTTAGGGTAATTTTATGTGTTGTCTAATGTGCGGTTTGAATCCTAAAAATAGAGTTCACTTGGGATGGAGGGAGTATAAGATGGTCACCCGCGCCATCGTCTTTTCTGCACAACCGTTCCATAATCCTCTCTTCTCTCCACAAAACCTAGCCGCGACTAGTATACAGCAAATACTTTCGAGGTCGAGCAACCCTCCGCCACCGAGCCCGCCGAGGGACCCGACCGCTGGTAAGCGGCCGCGGCTAGACCCCCCCCTCGACACCGTGCGTGAAGGATACCCTCCTGCTCAACATGGCCCGAGATGTATTTACGGATACATCTCACTCCATGGAACGCCTTGGGCTCGGTACCCTTCCACAAAGTGCTGGAATGGACACCACGGGCCACTACGTCTTCGGCCTCTCGCACGTGTCCTCTCGTCTCGACTCCCTTTGGGAGACGATGGCAGTCGAGCTCGGCATCGCGGGTCATCGCAACCTCGTCATGGCGGCGGCCTTGAGACTGGGTCACCTTCCGCCGCCGGAGCCCGAGGCGTTAGAGGAGGGTCAGGAGCCCGAGGACCCACCCGAGGAGGAGGAGGTGGAGGCTGAGTAGAGTAGTATTTAGGTGTTTTCTTTTCATGTTTTTAGTTGTAGTTTTTCATTTCATGTTTTTAGTTGTAGTTTTTCGTTTCATGGTTTTAGTTGTAGTTTATCTTTTCTTGTGTTTGTAATATACTCCCTCCATCCAAAGCGACAAGTATTTTGGGACGGAGATACTCCCTCCATCGAAAGGGACAAGTATTTTGGGACGGACGGAGTAATGTTTTTAAGTTAAATGTACTTGGTGTTCTTGTTCATGGATGTACTATCTGTGCAAAATTAGTTCGAATTTTCCGATCGCCAAACCCTCCTTGTCCCCAAACCGGTGGAGTTGCCAGGAGATCGCCCGCAGTAGGGCCCGCAAAGCGGTCTGTAAAGTAGTAGTAATAGGAAAATGCAACAGGCCGGTAGCTAGGACATGAAATAAAAAAGTGAAGACAATACGAGGAAGAAAATGTTTGAAAAAAGGAAGGACAACCGAAATGAAATCTTTTCACGGAAATTAATCCAGTCGTAATCCTCTCAAACATAGGCTCCCTTTGAAGGATAGGATTTGTAAAGGATTTTTAGTTTCCATAGGAAACGTAACATGAGCTAGGACACTTTGGTAGCCATACTAAAAGAGTTGCTTATCCGCCTCATTCACTACCCCACGCCGCCGGTAGATCTCTTCGGCCGCGGGAAGGTGACCCCCGAAGAGTTCGAGGACACCGAGGAGTGTCCATCAGAAGAGTCGCCTGATGACGAGGAGGCCGGGGAGTTGGGGTGGACCGGCGGCATATAGTCGAGGTAGTGATCCAGGTGGATGATGAGCTCCGTCGTGAGGCCGCCAGGCCGGACCATTGTGGCATGGTTGAAAGGTTCCGCCGGCGACCCGACGTCACTCCCAGTCCGGCCATCACTTCATGCAAAGAAGGTGGCCATTTTGGCCTAAGGTAGGAGGCTTGGGTCTTTCATCCACCCAACGACTGTGCACAGGTCAGCACGCTCCCGTGGTAAGTGGAAGCATCGAAGTGATCAAAGAGGAAGACGTCACCCAGAACTTGTCTAATGCCCTCCGCAGACTAGACATGCAGAGGGAGGTTCTCGATGACAACCTGCACGTGGAAGAACCACCCGACGATCAGCACACCGACGCCAAAGATCCATGGCCGGAAGTAGTGGTTATCATCCAGCATGGAGATGATTGTCGTCTCGATTGTGAGCTCCAGATAGTCATCACGGATGAACCGCACCAGGAACTCACCATCCCCAAACGTGGACACGGTGAAAGCCCAATGCGGGATTTCAAGTTGGTGATGGATGGCCAGGGTGATCTCCATGGGCGTCGCCTCACTGCGACCTCCTCTGGGTCCCAGAATATCTCCTTGGCGGCGCAAACGGATAAACTCCATCGTCATGAGGCGGTTGTTGAACACCGTGCATTGCCCCTCACGAGAGCGCAGGGACGGTGAGCCTGCAGGTACCTGCTCATGTCTAACATGGTTGCGAGGCATGGCGCTGCGACGACAGAGGCAAAGGACTTCTCAGGCAACACACGGCAGCATGGATGGGAATCAGTTGGGAATTTGAGCTTGGAAGCAATAGGGGGGGGGGGGGTTAAGAAGGCAAGGATGAAGAGGCCAAACATCGGAAGCAGCGTCCCTTGAGGATCTCACGAAAATCCGGTGATAGGACCAGACCTTTCGAGGCCTTTGGCTCTGTGCAAGCATCATGAATGTGCGAAGGCCCAACTTGAATATAAAGTGAATCAGCGCAGTTTCAGCCCACAAATAACAAGCAGCACAACTTTTTGTCCTGCCTGCCTGCCTGCGGCGGGAAATTTTTGTCACGCCGAATGAAGAAGGAAAATAAGAAACGGAAATAATATTTTATTACAGTACCCTTCGACCCGCAACGCATGCCCCCTCTCTGCAACGCGCTTGTAGGAGCATCCACCGGCCGCCACAATTGTAGGAGCATCCGCCAGCCGCCACGCTTGTAGGAGCATCCGCGGGCCGCCACGCTTGGAGGAGCATTTGCCGGCCGCAACACTTGGAGGAGCATCCATCGTCCGCCACACTTGGAGGAGCATCCGCCGGCCGCTACGCTTGGAGGAGCATCCGCCGGCCGCCAAGCTTGGAGGAGCATCTGCCGGCCGCCACACATGTAGGAGCATCCGCCGGCCGCCACTCTTGTAGGAGCATCCGCCGGCCGCCAAGCTTGGAGGACCAATCGCCGGCCGCCACGCTTGTAGGAGAATCCGCCGGCCGCAGCGCGTGGAGTAACAACAGCTAGGTACAATTGCTCACATAATGTGTTCTTGTACATCTATCCTCTTATGGATAGGCTGATGGTTGATTGAATTGTAGGAAGCGATGTCAGAAGATAAGACATGGATGGGAAAAGACAGGCATACGAGGGAGTCGTAGGATGGAATGAAGTCATGTTTAAATTTTGCATTTCAGGGCACTCGTGAAGGAGGAACTATGCCTTATCCTTGCACGAGATGTCGTAATATTTTCCACGAGACACGCAAGGGAGTTCATTTACACCTGCTCAGAAATGGGATGTTATTGGATTATACTTGTTGGATACACCATGGATAAATACGAGTTTAGGAAAATATTGCTGAGGAATCACCAAATAATGAGGAGATAATTTCTGATGATGGTGCTATGCAAATATGTTGTCCAGTCTACTTAGAGGCACTGATCATGGTGGTACTTCAGCAGATGTTGATGATCAAGAAAATGCTATAAACCAGCAGGAGCCAACTGGGGATGCAAAGAAATTCTACGACTTATTAACTCATGCCAAAAAGGAGTTGTATCCAGGTTGTTCGTAGCTGACCGAATTTCCTACATTGTCAGGTTCTACCAGATAAAGTGTTTAACTGGTATGAGCAAAGTAGCTTGTGAGATGTTACTTGAACTATTCTCATTTGCGCTTCCGAAGGGCCACTGCATTCCTAATACACTTGATAAACTTCAGAAGGTTGTTCGTGACCTCGGGTTGGACTACCAAAAGATCGATGCATGTGTCAATGACTGTGTGTTATTCCGGAAGGACTATTCTCCGCTGAATAGTTGCCCACAATGTGGTGAATTAAGATGGAAAAATAGTACTGCTGGGGATGCAAGAGAGGCTTTACCTTGTGGAAAATCCAAGAAGCTTGTAGCACGCAAGATTCTACGTTACTTCCCTCTTATTCTCCGTCTACAAAGGTTTTATATGGGAAAATCAACGGCATCAAACATGCGCTGGCACAAAGAAGGTTGTGCTGATGATGGAATATTACGCCATCCTGCCAGTTCGAAAGCATGGAAGCATTTTGATAGCATTCACCCAAATTTCTCATCTGATCCTCGCAACATAAGACTTGGGCTAGCATTTGATGGTTTCAATCCTTTTGGAGTAATGAATGTTTCTTACAGTACATGGCCTGTGATTCTAATCCCTTATAATCTACCACCTTGGTTGTGTATGAAGCAGTCTTATTCGGTGATGTCAATGATTATTCCTGGGCTAAAGTCACCTGGAAACAACATTGATGTGTATCTGTAGCCTTTGATTGATGAGCTACTGAAATTATGGTCTGATGGTGTTGAAACATATGACAGTTTAAAGAAAGAGACATTTGTCATGCGAGCTTCTTTATTGTGGACAATAAATGATTTTCCAACATATGCAATGCTATGTGTATGGAGCACAAAAGGGAAGCTAGCATGTCCATACTGCAATATAAACACTGACGCCTTCTGGTTGAAATATGGACGAAAGCATTGTTACATGGGTCATCGTCGTTTCCTACATCAGGATCACAGATGGCGTCGAAACAAATGTTCTTTCAACAACAAGGTAGAGAATAGAGAGGCTCCAACATCACTCTCTGGTGACGAAGTACTCCAACAATACGAGTGTTTTGATCAAGTGTGTTTTGGACCGACGAATAATAAGAGAAAGCACACCGAGGAAAATAGATGGCATAATTGGAAGAAGAAAGGTATATTTTTCGACCTCCCTTATTGGAAGACATAGCTAATAAGGCATAACTTGGATGTCATGCACATTGAGAAAAACATTTGTGATAGCATGTTGGGGACATTGCTTGCTATGGATGGTAAAACAAAAGATAGTCTACAAGTTCGTCTTGATATGAAGGATATGGGTATACAGCCAGATCAACATCTGAAGTTCATAAAGAGCAAGTACACATTCCCACCAGCATTATATACTTTGGGCAAAGATGAGAAGACCACCTTGTGCAAGTTTTTGGGGAATGTGAAGGTGCCCGATGATTATGCCTCAAACATCAAGAGATGTGTGGACATAAAAGCATGTAAGGTATCGGGTCTAAAAACTCATGACTGCCATACTATATTTCAGAAGCTCCTTCCTATTGCAATACGTAACATATTGCCTCAAAGGTTGTTGCACCTTTAATTGAGTTTAGCACATTCTTTTCTGGAATTTGTTCTAAAAATTGGCCGAACCAGATTTGGACAAGATGAGCAAAAAAATTCCTGAAACAATTTGTAAGCTTGAGATGTTGTTTCCTCCTGCTTTCTTTGATATCATGGTACATCTTCCAACCCATCTTGCCGAAGAAGCACGGTTGGGTGGACCTGTTTCTTACAGATGGATGTATCCAATTGAAAGGTACCTTGGTACATTGAAGAGGTATGTACGTAACAAAGCTCACCCGGAGGATTCTATAGTTGAGGGATATATTGCCGAAGAGTGTATGACTTTTTGTAGTCAGTTTTTGGATAACATCAGCACCAAGTGTAATAGGCTAGAGCATCATGAAGCTGCAGCTACAAATGAACCTTCTGTTGATAATTCTAACATATTTACAGAAGTTGATAATTCTAAAAAAGGGTATAAATGGGACCAACTTACTATGGTGGAACTACTTAACATTAGGCGTTATCTTATTACTAACGTTGAAGAGGTCGCTCCATGGATCAAGTAATAACGTATAACTCAGATGTTGTATACTATATATATGGCTTATTGTAGATGGCTAATTTAATTTTGTACCCTTTTCAGTGAGCATATTGAAGAACTGAAAAAGATTTATTCTCATGATGTTGATAGATGCCATAGAGATGAGTTTGTTGTTTGGTTTCAGAAACGAGTAAGTACATGCAAGTTTGCACTTTGATGAAATATTGAACAAATATGTGTTCTGAAATTGGTTTGTCGTCGATAACCCCTGTTATACTAATGTGTACAGATTACGACATTAAACAAAGAAGGCAAAGCAACTGATTATCTGTATGCATTATCAAAAGGACCTGATCGTCGAGCACGTTTTTTTAGTCGGTTATTCATCAATGGCTTCTTCTTTCGAACTGCAGATGTGGAAAAAGATTTACGGACCCAAAACAGTGGTATTGTTGTTCGGGGCACTGATCATGATTGGTTTGGAGTAATCAAGAAAATCATTGCTGTTAAATCAAGAGGTTCTGTTATTTCAGTGTGAATGGTTTGATCGGCCTTTTAGAAGCAGTCAGAAGCAAAGCAGAGGCTAAAAAAAGGATCAATACGGAATGATAGATGTTGACACTACTCTGTTTCGATTCCAGTATGAGCCTTACATTCTAGCCACCCAAGCAGAACTAGTTTTTTATGTTCCAAGTGTGAAGCATCCTAAATGGGATACAATTGTTAAAACGAAGCCACAGAACCTTTTTGCCATGCCCCCTGGAGACAGTGAAAATAATGTGACTGAGACGATGGAGGCTGAGACATTTCATGATGATCTGCTTACTGATGATATCAATAATGAAGATACGACCGCATGGGCTAGGAATGACATTGAGGGAGCCAGCGGCGATGCTTCCACTCTTATAATGACAACGTCAGGTGATCGGTTTGAGGTGGATGGAGTTGCATCAGAAAATGGGTTTGAGGTAGATGGAGTTGCATCAGAAAATGAAGACGACGAAGACGACGATACATATACCAATGATGGTCATGTAGCTCCATTGTGGGGGGACAACAGCGAAGATGATGATTTTTAGTATAATTAAGTACGTGACATGTAGCTCCACAATGAATTCATCCGTCCGAACCCGACATTTATTTTTCAGTTATTTATATTTGCTACCCGAAAAGTACTCGATACCCGATATTTCGGTCTTTTCAGTTCTGGTCTCGGTTTTATCGGTTTCGGTTTTTCGGTCTCGGTTTATTTGCCCACCCCTAATTTACGTAGTAGTAGCATATATATAGGATATACATATTTCTCCTGCATGTTTTTTTTTGCAAAACTATTTAGTGATATATCCTATGTGCATATTACATATGTAAAACTAATGAAAAGTATAAAACTTTTTCAAAGGGAAGTCTTAGGTTTCGTCAAATCTATCTTTTAGATTTACACAATTTTGATCTGTTTTAACAATACAAGAATTGTACTTTTAGATTCACCATGAAAATATTTCCATAATATAAAATATAGTACTACATGTTATTGAAGTTAATAAATTCCATATAAATCATTTGTCAAAGGTAATTAGTTCAACCAAAATATAAATAGAGTTGAGTTGGGGCGGAGGAAGTATTATACGTTGCTGTTTGCCGCATAAAAGGTTTCGTCCTTCGTTCAAGCCATTGCCATTTGTACAGGCAGCTGATGCGACTGGGCGCACCGAGCTTACGTGCGCGCCAGTCACTGAAGCGCCTTAGACACGCACAACGCATGCATTGAAATCACCTGCGGTACTGCAGGTGCAGTAACAGTCACTGACATGTGGGTCCGGCTATTCGTGGGACCCACATGTCAGTGACTGTTACTGGACCTGCAGTACTACAGAGGTTATGCATCCCGCATGTGCATCTTTGAATTCAATTGGAACCGCTGCGCGTCCCATCACCGCTTTACTGTGAACCACTGTGGATGGTCTTAAAGGCAGGCCCGACTCTGGGCCTAGGCGGGCGGAAATAAATTTTCCGCGGCCCTGCCGCACAACGTCGCCTGCCACGCCCCTGCCGCCGCGTCCTCAGCTCCGCCGCCGGCCCGCCGCCCCTGCGCCCCCACCGCTGGCCCGCCACTCGAGAACGGATCTAGGGGAAGGCTCATCGCCCATAGTGGTCGTGTAGCTTCCATCCCCTCGATCCGTTGGCGATGAGCCATCTCCTCATCCGTTCTCGAGTTCGCGGCAGCCACGGTGCTGCTTCTACCCTGCTTCTGGACTGAGGATGCTAATGATCCGCAATGTACTTTTAAATTTGCTTGCTACTAGCCATTGTTGATGCGTTAATACCTGATGTTTTACATCGTTGAGTATATTGCAGATCATCAGCGTCGTTAGTCCAGCACTGAGTCGTTAAGAGACAAAAAGAAATGAACATCATTGATCAGCACTACTCCGAGGAGAACGTGAAAATTGCAGTTGGCCGCGTCAAGTCGGTGTTACGATTTTATTCACGTTCCATTTGACTTCAAGTACCACGCCTATGCTTTGAAATAGATGATTATACTAATCAAGCTTTGGTCTTTTACTGATTGATACTTAACCTCGTTTGTTGCATTTGCCATGGTCTGAGGCCAACAAGGGCTACTGCTTTGTCAACGTCACATCGCCAGATGCGGCGTTCTGGCTCTGGACGAAGCACCTGCATGGGTTCCGTTGGAAGGTGAACGACTCGTGGAAGATGTGCGAGGTCGACTACGCCAACATCCAGGTACGTTGTCGTCCGCTGCCACCGTTTTCCATTGCACTACCGCTGCATGGTGTTCACCTGCCGCTGCTCGTCATCCTTTCGCAGGGTCGGGATGCGTTGGTGGCCCATTTCTCCAAGTCATGCTTCGACTGCGAAACCGAGGAGTTCCTGCAAGTGTGGTTCAGCTCGCCGTGGAAGGTGAACGACTCGCGGAAGATGTGCGAGGTCGACTACGCCAACATCCAGGTATGTCACCGTCCGCTGCCACCGTTTTTCATTGTGCCGCCGCTGCAACGTGTTCACCTGCTGCTGCTCGTCATGCTTTCGCAGGGTCAGGATGCGTTGGTGGATGCGGCCAGATGGTTGCTCTTGCAGGTGTATGGTAATTACGTGAGTGTTTGGTCGGGTCATGTGGTTAGTCCACGATGCACCCTAAACCCAGTGTTGAGGTCGTGTATTTGTCATTTGTGTGTACACTCTAGTGACATGTGACAAAGTGCTCAGTTATCAATTGTGTTTGGTTTGACGTCGAAGTTCGATTGGAGATAGATCATCCATTTCTTTATGTCTTGGATCATCCAAATTAACGTTTGGTTGGATGGACTGGACGATCCAATTTTTAATTGGTAGGTTGGTTGAAACTTGATTGAGGTTATTGAATCATCAAAGTTGATAATTTCATAATATTATTCGTGTGCATGATGATCGTTCGTGCATGCCGAGCGTCGAGTTATTTGGATCGGTGAGCAAAGTTCAGACGTGGAGTTCGTGTGTGCCCATGCGCCCTGCAAGATTCGGTGCGCTCGCGTATGTGGCAATCATCAGGGCAGGGTGGTACAGTCGCGGGAACCGTGCAGTGCGCCCTTGGCTGTAAGATTTGGAGCGTGAACGTACGTGGCAAACTTTTGGGGATGCAACTTTGGTGCTCCCGTTTGTTCTTCCATGCATACTCTGCGCTTATGTGTCATCATCTAATTGGTTGAAGTTAAGTCAGACATTATGTTAGGTAAATGAAAGGGGTCCTGACGCCACGAAAAAGTGAATCGTGGCCACACATCCTAATTGCTACAATTGGGGTCCGTGGCCATTGATACTAATGCCACGAACCAGAGTATCGTGGCAATACATCCTAATGCAACGATTGTGTTCTGTGGCGATAGATCTTGTAACGCCACGAACCAGTAATTTGTGGCAACAGATCCTAATGCAACGATTATGGTCCCGTGGCGATAGATCCTAACGCCATGAACAAGTGAATCGTGGAAAGAAATCCTAATGCAATGATTGTGTTTCATTGCATTAGTATCCTGATGCCACGAAAAAGTGATTTGTGGCCACACATCCTAATTGCTACGATTGGGGTCCGTGGCCATTGATACTAACACCATGAACCAGAGTATCGTGGCAACACATCCTAATGCAATGATTGTGTTCCGTGCCGATAGATCCTGTAACACCACGAACCAGTAATTCGTGGCAATATTCCTAATGCAACGATTGTGGTCTGTTGCATTAGCATCCTGATGCCACGAACCAGTGAATCGTGGCAAGACATCCTAATGCAACAATTGTGTTTCGTTGCATTAGTATCCTGATGCCACGAAAAAGTGAATCGTGGCCACACATCCTAATTGCTACGTTTGGGGTCCGTGGCCATCGATACTAACGCCACGAACTAGAGTATTGTGTCAACACATCCTAATGCAACGATTCTGTTTCGTTGCATTACAGTCCAAATGCAACTGTTTGCTGATTCGTGGCAACAGATCCTAATGTGACGACTGTGTTCCATGGCAATAAAGCTGTAACGCCACGAACCAGTAATTTGTGGTAACAGATCCTAATGCAATGATTGTGTTCCGTGGCAATAAAGTTGTAATGCCACGAACCAAAGTATCGTGGCAACACATCCTAATGCGACAATTCTATTTCATTGCATTACAGTCCAAATGCAACTGTTTGCTGATTCGTGGCAACAGATCCTAATGCAACAACTGTGTTCCGTGGCAATAAAGCTGTAACGCGACGAACCAGTAATTCGTGGCAACAGATCCTAATGCAATGATTGTGTTTTGTGGCAATAAAGCTGTAACGCTACGAACCAGAGTATCATGGCAACAAATCTTAATGCAACAATTCTGTTTCGTTGCATTACGGTCCAAATGCAACTGTTTGCTGATTCGTGGCAATAGATCCTAATGCAACGACTGTGTTCCGTGGCTATAAAGATGTAACGCCACGAACCAGTAATTCATGGCAACAGATCCTAATGCAACGATTGTGTTCCGTGGCAATAAATATGTAACGCCACGAACCAATAATTCATGGCAACAGATCCTAATGCAACGATTGTTGTCTGTGGCGATAGATCCTGTAACGCCACGAACCAGTAATTCGTGGCAACAAATCCTAATGCAACGATTGTGGTCAGTGGCGATAGACCCTGTAACGCCACGAACCAGTAATTCGTGGCAACAGATCCTAATGCAACAACTGTGTTCCATGGCATTAGCATCCTGACGCCACGAACTAGTGATTCGTGGCAACAGATCCTAATGCAACGATTGTGGTCCGTTGCATTAGCATCCTGACGCCACGAACTAGTGATTCATGGCAACAGATCCTAATGCAACGATTGTGTTCCGTGGGGATAGATCCTAGTGCCACGAACTAGTGAATCATGGCAAAAAGCCAAGCTTACTGCAACGATTTAGTATTCGTTGCAGTACAATCGTTGCAACAGGTCGGAATCCTTGTAGTGTAGCTCTGGTCTTGTGATACACGTTGCGGACCTGGGACGAACCATGTCGGGGAAGCAGGTCCGGCTACGCCTAACATGTGGGGCCTTCGGAGGTCTTCAAATCTGGTATATGGAGTTTCCTTGTGATCTTTGCAATCCCAAGGGGTATCCGATACGTAGGGTACCGACAAAGATACTTCAAGGTAGGCTAGTTGAACTTAAATCCGTTGGAAAGCCATAGACTCATTGAATACAAGGGTGATGTTAATTCCACCCTTGACCTCCTTATGAATGGTAGCCATTGGAGTTGTTGTTTGAAAAAGGTCCTCATGGGTCTTAGGGAAATAATTCCCAAACATCCCATGATGACATGGATTTTCACAAATCATGTGAATATCCACGACTTGGATTATCCAAACAAATCTCCAACGACTTGGTATTCATGATACTTCAATGGGAGGTGTAGTTCCATAACTAGCATGTCCACCTTGTGAAGTGGTGTGCATGACCAGTTATGGGAACTCGAGCATTCTTCAATCCACCCCTTGAGTGGAGACCTTCTTCTCATCCATGATGAATAAGAATAGGGCTCCTTCAACTCCAGCATGAATGTGGTCATGGATTGGTGGAGCCAACCCATGACACGAGTGTTGGATGAAGAGCCAGCTATCCACCCCATGGTGGAGCAAACCAATAAGAACTTCTTGGAGCCTTCCCCAAGCTTGGGTATGGATGACTTTGGCTCCTACGGAAAGCTGAAATTCTTCCGCAATAGGCAATGGTGTTACCTAGCGGACATTTGTTAAGGTACGCCTTGAATCATCTTGCAGTTGAGCGCTTGCGTCCTCGTTGGCCATCCCATACAATGGGTTGGCCAACACTACCCTATTTCCACATAAAGGAGAAAGTAAACAAGGGTAATCCTGCCTAATAACTATTAGTACCTATAGCTTAATCACAAGTGATAGCTATCCTTCACTTCCTTTGCCTTCCCCGGCAACGGCGCCAGAAATGCTTGTTGACGGCTTCTAAGATATACTAACAAATCATCCCCGGCAACGGCGCCAGAAATGCTTGTTGGTATTTCTTAACACCACAGATCATCTCCAGTAAAGAGATGAGATCCGCAAGCGCACGGAAGATACTGTTGTAGTATTTCACCCATGAGTATTCCCAAGGGTATCATATTCATCCCAAAAGAAGGCAACGTAGTAAAGTATATACTACTCTTGTGGTCAAGCTATGGGATACTAATCCATTATTCGGACAGGGGTAAGTTGATAATAGGGGTAGTGTGACACACACCTAGGCAATCTATTATAAACGGTAAAATGGGTCCTAGAGGGAGATTTTATTGAGAGTTAGAGAGTTGCTCCTACAATGCTCCTAATACATATACATAGCCTAAGGTAGATACTAATGGTCATGTCAATGATGAATTCCTATGCAATGCTATTGAACACATCGGGCACGGGCTTACCGCTAGCAATACTAGGGCGACTCCCGCCAAGAGCCTGTGGCATAGCCGAACGTGGAGGATTACAAAGGACAGATAGTGTTGTAACCACCTACTGCCTACCTCTTCAATCCGTTGGTCTACGAGACATCCAATGCTACTTAAATACCCTAGCACCATGCTATCATACTAAGCAAATACCTTAGGAGCCATGGCACAAGCCATCCTAAGGCAATGACTAACCTAAAGATCGTTGAACCAATGTTGAAGCATAGCATAAGTCATTCATATTAACATAATCATATCATAACTACATAGACTATAGTGGGGGTCTATAGTGTTTATGACCATAAGATGTGTGATCATGAGAGTGAAATCATAAAGACTATACCTTCCACATACATGGACTCCACGATCAAACAAGAAGCGCTTTGTCCAATTATACGTATAAAAGAAGACTAAAGATAATATCTTTATTGAGCACAAAGTCACAAATACTTGAAAGAATACATAAGTCATACCTTTCCCAATGTGGTATTGGGAAGAGAGACTCCTTCTACTCCTTTCCCAATTTGGACTTGGGACTAGAGGCCCTCCTCTCTACATCCTAACTCCTCTAAGGACTATGGAAGATAGTGTATACAATAGAATGATGCCCAAGTGGTGTGTGTTGAAGTGAGGGGTAGGGGGTCCTATTTATACTAGTGTTGAGGTCGGTTCCCGCCACCAAAAGCGCGCGAATCAGTCACCATTAAATCCAAGGAGCCAGGAGGAGCCAACACGTGGAGGCTGACCGAGTTTCGTGCAAAGACCAGGTCGGCCGACCTGGTCATTGCACCGTTTCTTGTGTGCTTTCTCGAGGTGGCTGATAGGTTGGTCCCATTGATGTATATGGGTGATACACCATTGGATCTCCTTGGATACTTCTTTTTTGGGCCATTTGATCCATGGGATGCCACATGTCGTCGCCCGATTGGCTGGGATGATATTTTATAGGATTGGTCCCTCTACATTTCCTCATTTCCTGCATAAAATGTTGTATACACATATTTCTCCAAGTCCAAGTGGAATTGGGTTAGATAGAAAGGTGATGTGTGCAAGAAATGACAAATCCTTCACATAATTGAGTTAAATTGACGGATGAAATTGGTATATAATAGCCGTCAACACTCGGGCCGGGCCGGCCCGGAACAGCCCATTGGCCATCTATAGCCACGACAGAACCTAAGTGCCCCGACAGCCAGCCGCCCCCGACGCCGCCCTCGACATAAACCAATTAAGCATAATCTACACTACACTAAGTAAGCATAATCTACACTAAGCAAATTAAGCACAATTAAGCAACTTAACCACTTAAGCATAATTAAATAAACATAATCTAAAGTAAGCAAATTAACTAATTAAGAAAAATTAAATAAACAATTAAGCAATTTAAGCATAATATAGACAATTCAATTCAATTCAATTTCAAAATTGAACAATTCAATTCAATTCAAATCAAATCAATTCAAATCAAATTTAAACAATGCAATTCAATTAAATTCAAATTTCAATAGAGGGGAGGGGGGTCTGTGGAGGGGGGGTGGGGTGGGGGGGGGGTCTGTGGAGAGGGAGGGGGTGGGGGGGTCTTTGGAGGGGAGGGGGGTGGGGGGGTCTGTGGATGGGAGGGGGGTGGGGGGTCTGTGGAGGGGAGGGGGTCGGGAAGGGGAGGGGGAGGTGGGGTGGCCGTCGGCCAGGGAGGGTAGGGGGAGGGGGGCCAGAGAGGGGAGGTGGAGGAGGAGGGGGGTCGGGGAGAGGAGGGGGAGGGGGGGCGCTCGGCCGTGGAGGGGAGGGGGAGGGGAGGTGGAGGGGGAGGGGGAGGGGGAGGGAGGGTCGGACGGCGGCGGTCAGGGAGGGAGGGCGGGGCGGTGCTAGGGGGGCAGGGGTCCGGGCTGGCGGTCGGGGAGGGGAGGGGAGGGGAGGCGAGGGTAGGGGAGGATACCTGGTGGCGGCGGCATCAGACGGCAGCGGCACGGCGGAGAGCGGCAGCGTCGGGCGCGGCGGCGTCGGGCACGGCGGGTAAGGAAGAAAAGAGAAGGCGCGCGCGCGGGGTAGGTTAAAATACGTAACTGATGTCGGCTAAATAATAAACTTACGTCATCCTATATAACTTACGTCGGCCATCCTCCCAGCCGACGTAAGTTAAGGCTTATTTACGTCGGCCATCTTATTAACGTCGGCTTGTTGTCCAGGCCGACGTAAGTGTACATTTACTGTTGTCGGTCTACTTACTTGCGTCGGTTTTATCGAGCTGACGTAAGTTACTTTATTTATGTCGGCCATCCGAAGTAAATTAAGTGGGCCAATGTAAGTGTCAGCGTTTCATGTAGTGTAAGCCTGTGCCCGATGTATTGAACCACATAGCATAAGTATTCTTAATTGATCTAGCTTATGAATAATTAGTTTAGGCTATGTATATGTACAATAGAGCATAGTAGGAGTACCTCCATAACTCTGAACCTTAACTAACCTCTAGGATCCTCTTACCCCACCCTTAGACTGGAAAGCTTTTGTGTGTGTCACACTACCTCCACTATTATTTTATTCATCCTTACTAGATTCTTACCTAGACCTTTCTACCTGTCCACACGATGATTGTTATATCTCTACCCCGCCTTCCTTTGGGATCAAATAAATGACACCATTGGGAATACTCTTAAGGGGAAATGCTACAATGATACCTCCGTGCACTTGCGGAATTCACTCTGTGATCCAATAGAACCATTAACAAGCATTTCTGACACATCGTTTGGAGATGTTTAGTTAATGGTGCATAAGAAATACCAACAAGCATTTCTGGCGCCGTTGCGGGGGATGACCTGTTAGTATATCTTAGGAGCCGTCAACAGGAACAAATTGTGAAAACACCTACCACCATCTACAAGAGTTTGAACAATCGTGTTCATGCCTTCTAATCAAGGGTTTGACACAAGAAACTCTCAAATGGAAGTTGTTTCCTTTTTCCCTTAAGGAAAAAGCTAAAACAATGGTACGACCACAACATTGGGAAAACAAAAGGAAATCGGAATGAATTATCAGACAGATTCCGTCTTGCTTTCTTTCCAATTGCCTGAATTGTTTCCTTGCAGAAGGAAGTACTATGCTTCTAGCAGATGGAAAAGGAATCCAGAGGTGCAGCTTGGTATAGATTTTCTCTTTTGAGAAATTCCGACCCAGATTTGTCTATCCTTGATCCGTTGCTTTTGCAACACTTCTATATGGGATTGAACAAAGAGTCTGCCCTACATCTTGAAATTACGGCCGGAGGATCTTTCCTCCATAAGACACTGGAAGAAGGCAAGGATCTTCTAGACCGAATTCTAGAAAATTCTTCCTTTATTATGGGTCTTAATGAACCACCTCAAGAGGAAGTAGTGTCAAGAACCGATAATAAATCCATGAACAAGGAAGAACCTATCTCTTGCTTATCCCAAACCTTGTCGGAGAAATCCACTCCCGAACTAGAAACCACGAAGGAAGAAGAAATTCAACCTTCAATGTTTCCCTTCTACTTCAAGGAAGAAATATTTGAAGATTTTGGAAATACCTCGAAGTACTGTTGCCATAAGAAACCATCATCGCCCCTAACTCCACCTGACCCACCTGATGGAGTGTTTGTCCAACAGATGGTCAAGGGGTTAACCTCTATTCTAAACAGGGAATGGATTGAGGAAGTTGAGCAGTCACCAAACGGTCAAGGAGTTAACCTCTATTCTAAACAGAGAATGGCCTGCGGAAGTTGAGCAGTCACCCAAAATCCTTCGTCTGACCTCACCTTTGGAAACTATTTATGCTTTGTTAGAGGGAGAACAATGAAGGTCCTATACAGCCCCAATCTTGGAGCAAACCTCATTTCTGATTCTTGTGCTCTCACCATTCTGGGCAATGTGCCATTGGCACCAACATGTAAATCCTTTCGATATTCTTTCGGAAACATCCTTGAAGGATGCGGGGTTTTGCAACAGGTGTCTGTAAGACACAAAGATATTGAGGCTATCCTAGACATCCATGTGTTCGGAATTAAATATTTTTATATTATGATTGGGATTCCTATTGAGAAATTTCTCATGGAAATTCCCTTGGAAGGAAACCTCAATGTAAAATTTGGACGGAGAAAGTTCTCTATTCCTATTCTGCGTTCCAAGAACACATTCGCAGAATCTCCCATCCAAGATGAGCAAATAGAGGAGGTTAAGACTCTTCAATTCTTAGCAGCCCCGAAAATTGAAGGAGAAGAAGATTTCATCCAAGAGGAGGATGAATTTAGGGAGGCAATTGAATTGCCAAAATAAGAGTTCTTTTCAAAACCTCCCGTTGAGCTAAAAATGCTACCTCCAGACCTACATTTTTGGCTATTCACTAAAGTATCTCAAGGGGATTAGTCCAGCATTATGCACCCATTGCATTACTATTGACCCCGAGAGTGTCCCCTCAAGAGAACCTCAAAGGCGATTAAATAATGCGATGCAGGAAGTTGTCAAGAAGGAAGTCTTGAAACTTCTGCATGTCAGGATTATCTACCCTGTTCCTCATAGTGAATGCGTCAGCCCAGTTCAAGTAGTGCCTAAGAAGGGAGGTATGATGGTCATTCAAAATGAGAAGAATGAATTATTCCTCAACGAACCATCACGGGTCGCAGGATGTGTATTGATTACCCGAAACTTGACAAGGCTACACGGAAGGATCATTTTCCACTGCCCTTCATCGATGAAATGTTAGAGCGGTTAGCAAATGAAAGTGCATCTAGGCATTCCCTTGTGGGTTTTGGATAATTGATGACAAATAAATAAGATCCTAATGAATTCGTTGAGATGAATGCGGGTTAACTAAGAGTAAATAGTTGGCGCACTCAAAAAGGTGAAAAATGAAGTGCAAGGAAAAGGCCCAATTGATGGATAAAGCGCAAAGTAGACTTAATTGTATAGTATGTGTGTGAGAGACACATCCCAAGAGCTCAAGTCTTTGTGTAGGGGTAAGGGCTTAAAATTAACCTCAATAATTCACTGAGCACCGGACTAGTCCGTTCACATCCGGACTAGTCCATTCAACTTTCTAGAGCATCACTTCATAGTGCACCGGACTAGTCCTTTCATACACTGGACGAGTCTATTAAACTTTCTGATGCTCCATAACACTACGCACTGGACAAGTTAGTTCATGGATCAAACTTGCCAAAAAACTCTCTGATGTTTCATAACAATATGCACCGGACAAGTCCGTTCATGGACTGGACTAGTACGAGAAACATTCTAATGTTCCAATACACAGGGCACCGGACATGTTCAAACACCTACTGGACTAGTTCGGTATACCTAACACAAATTAGGGTTTTTTTTGTGTGCTGCACATTCCACGTGAATTTTACATAGCACACCGGACAAGTCCGGTCCCCAGAGCGGACTAGTCCGGCCATTGGGATCCCTAAGAGTAATTATTTTGGAAACACTATAAATAGGAGATCCACGACCCTACAAGCACAATTCTCGCATTCTACTGTCAAGAACTGAAACCCTAGCACCACCACTTGTCCCGAGAGCACAAAACACATCTCCCCACACATCTATGGTCCTCAAAAGTGAAAATCTTTGAGTGTTCAGATTTGGGATTGGGAGATCAATGTCTACACATCACTGAGCTCTTGGGGTTTCATCTCTTTACACTCTTGCATTACTTGTAATATTTTCAAGTGTATTAGATCATCCTTTTCGGCTGTAATCTTTTGTGGGAGCCCTCAATGTGTGAGGTTGCCCCACCAACTCAGTGATTACCCGTGATAGTGGAATCAAGTCGGCCTTGTGTGGTGACTTGACGAGGGAAAAGGGTTTGAAGAGACCCGACTTTGTGTGGGCTTCCTCAACGAGGAGTAGATCTCTTCGGTGAGATCGAACCTCGATAAAAATACGTGTCTCACGTGATTTACTCTTTAACTTTTGCAAGTTTCATCATCTAGGGCATTAGAATTGATCTACCAAGTAATTTGTGTTCCACATGCAATTTGCAATACTAATTGTTCAATCAAGTTTGTTTAAATAGTTGGTTAAATTCCGCTGATATAAGACATACAGATTCTGCTATAACACTTGATCAGTTCATACCACACGAGCACACCAGACTTGTCCGCAGTCACACCGGACAAGTCCGGTCCACCAGGAATTTAATGATTTTATTAAGTGTGCAGGAAAACTTTCAAAGCCAATTAACCCCCCCCCCCCCCCCAGGACACATTCAATTGGTACCAGAGCTGGTTCTCAATTTACGAGACTCACCGCTCGGAGAGATCTATGGCCTCGGACCAGAACAACGAGATCCCGAAGGTGCCCAACACCAAAGATGAACAAGACACCAAGGCATTTGATGTACTCAGGGAAAACAAACACGATGATGAAGAAGTGTGTCAACTGAAGGTGCTTCTAAGGAAGAAACTCCTAAGCAAAAAGGGCAAGGAAGAAGATGAGAAGTCGACGGGGAGTGGTCATCATGACTTCTCCCGATATCCTTATAATTACGATCATCTTAATTCTAACAATCACTATCTTTCTATTCCCATGGGGAGACCTCCTCATTTTGATGGAAATGATTATACCATGTGGAAGTATAATATGAAAATGCATCTTATCTCTTTAAACCGTAGTCTTTGGCATGTTGTGTGTACAGGTGTAAATATCTTGGATACTGACGACGAACTCACTCCAGAGCAAGAGCAAGAAATTCACCGCAATGCACAAGCCATTGCAGTAATTACTTCATCCATGAGCCGAGAAGAGTTCACAAAGATTGATGGACTTGAGAGTGCCAAGGAAATATGGGATACACTCAAGACTGCACATGAAGAAAATCACTTAGTTCGCGAAGCAAAAATTGAAATGCTTGAAGGAGAATTGGGGAGGTTTGCCATTGAGGAGGGAAAATCACCTCAAGAGATGTACAACCGAATGAAGGTGCTTATCAACAAGATTCGTTCCTATAGAAGCATGAAGTGGACCAATCATTAAGTCATCAAGAGGGTGATAAGGGCCTTCATGCCCCGAAATGTCACTTAATGCTTGATGATCCGAGAAAGTTTGGGGTTCCGTAAAATGACTCTGGATGAACTATTGGGCAAAATCATCAACCACGAGATGATGGAAAATGAAGCAAAATATGTGAAGGATCCTGCCGAGCTGACTTCATCAAAAATAAAGGGGTAGCCCTCAAGGTGACTAGCAAATCAAAAGAAAAGAAAGTCCATAAGGTGCAAGACGATGAAGACACTAATGATGTGAGCACGGATATAGATGATGAAGAAATGATCCTCTACTTGAAAAGATTAAAGCGCATGATGGGAAGAAGAAAAGGCAACAATTCCAGTAAAGACAAGAATAAAGAAAAAGACAAATCCAGATCTAGACGCTCATGCTACAACAATGGTGAATATGGGCACTTCATAGTTGATTGTCCACATGAAGAAAATAAGAGGAAGAAAGAAGTGAAGCCTCAAGAGAAGAAAACCTTCAACAAAAGAAGGCAAGCTCATCAAGCACACATCGGCAAGGAGTGGGACTCAAATGACGAGTCCTCCTCGGATGATGAAGATGAGATGGCAACAATTGCCATCAAGAAGCCCTCCATGAAGTCCACTCTCTTTCCAAACATGTGACGATGGAAAGAGCCCAACCACACTTTCTTTATGACCAAGGAAGGTAAGAAAAACGTTAAATTTGGACCTTAATATTTACAATTCCTGAGTGATGATGATTTCAATAGCGGTGATGAAAATAAACACATGTTTAAGGCCTTGAGTAAAACTGCATTAGCTAAAATGAAAATATTGACGGATGAAATATTTGAGAAGGAAGATCTTATTAACCGACAAGAAGATATGTTCGTCCTTCAAAAGGAGAGATACTCTCAGGTTGAAAAGGCTCTCGAGCTTGAAAAAGAAAAGAGAGAAGCACTTGAGCATGAGCTGGCCTTGGGCAAGGGAACTTGCACAAATCTAAATGATTTGAATGTTGTAATCAAGGATGAGCTTGTTAACTTGACAAAAGTTAACAAGGATCTCCAGGTACAAGTTGAATCACTCAAGCAAAGTGCTTCCCCCTCTTCGAATAGCTCACCTTCCCCAAATATTGAGTCCATTACACTTAAAGCTTGTAATTGTCCTAACTTGGTTCTTGACCTGAAAAATGAGCTCAAAGTGGCACAAAGCAAAAGTTCACCCAAAGGTGGAAGTTTTGATAAGGAGAAAATCAAGTATGCACGAAGTGCATACTTAGTTACTAGTGCTCATCATATCAAGGATGACCTTGGATATTCTCGAGGTGAAAAGCGTAACGCTAGAAACCCCAAGAATAACAAAGAATTGATTGTGTTTGTCAATGAAAGCTCAAATCAAGTTAAGAAAACCAAACATGTTCATTCCTTACATGAAAAAACCGAAAATGGATCAACCATTATGTTTCATGACTTTAATGCCTCATATGATCTTATGAAGAATGAATTTAACTATGTTTATGCCAAGTATGTTGGGCCAATCCACAAGAGTCCAAAATCTTGTGTGTGGGTGCCCAAAAGTCTTATCACCAACCTCCGAGGACCCAAGCAAGCTTGGGTACCTAGAACCAAGGCATAATTCTGTTTTGTAGGTGTACCCCCTCTGGCGATCAAAATAAGTGCTTAACTGGCATCAACCACATGACCGGAGGAAAGAAAAAACATTCATGGGGTACAGTGAAAATCCAAGTTCATCTCCACCCATACTATCAACACAAGTGCTCAAGATGTACAACAACCAGAGAGCAATGATTAAGGAGGAGCCTCGACATGAGAAATAGCTCCATATGTACAAAATCAACTTCAAGGAGATCAAAATAATTAGTACAACAATGTAGGCAATGATAAAGGGGGAGATGAACAAAATAAAGAAGAGAAAGAAGCTATAGAACCATAAATGCTTCTAGAAAACATTAAGCTAGTATATCAATCTATGTTCATAATTTGTTATACTATTGTGCATCTAGCCATACTGAGTATATGTGTGCAATGTTCCAATATGGCTTGAAACATAGCATACCTGATTGATTCTTCAATTTTTACTCTTTTTTTTGCGAAAAATTATCCCTCATCTCAATTTTCTCTTGAAAACTATTTAAATTAGTGAATCTTGGCGAATTATGACAATTGTATGATTGTTGATTGCCTACTGGACAAGTCCAGCAAGATTATTTGTTAAATGATGTCCTTTAGATCACTATTAGATCAAACTTCCAATATCACCTTGGTTCTTATTCTGATATGTCCTGCTAACACGAACTAGTCCGACATCAGCACTGGACTAGTCTGTTGTCTCAGACTAGTCCGACCCTGGTCCTGCATACCGGACTTGTCCGGCCCTACACCGGACTAGTCCATATTTCTAGGGTTCAAACCATACCCGATTCCCAGACTTTGTGTTCCTCCCCTCACTATCGCATTTGCTTTCTCTCTCCTCAAAACCTAGCCCCCAAGGCGATTTTCACTTTTGTCCATCAAAATCGAAGTTTTCTCCACTCCAAATCTTCTCCTCGGTGCGGAGCTTCTTCACTCCGGACTAATCCAGACCCTGCTCCGCTGCTTCAACCTCAAATCTTCGATTTTTTGGTAAAAATGTCACTTAACCCTAGTTCTCACCTTTCCTTCAATCTTGCTTGTTTTTCTTAGTTCCTAGGGAATACATTACTGTCGGTACCCTGCGTACCGGATACCCGTTGGAACCGCAAAGAGTGCAAAGGAACTCCACATATCTGAGTTGAAGACCTCTGAAGGCCCCACGTGTCACACAGAACCGGACCTGCCTTCCTGCTATGGTTAGTCCCAGTGCCGCCACGTGTATCATAAAACCGGAGCTACATTCCATACATGGTAAAGCTCCGGACTAAATACTTGTGTGGCACCCCTGGACCTAACCGCCGACAGAGGGAAGCTCCGGTACCGACACGTGTACAACAGCACCGGACCTACTCGTCCAAGACGGTAAGCTCCAGAGCTGCCACGCGTCCAACCGGCAGACCTTCAACCTCAACAGGTAGATTGGTGGACCTCCAACAGCTCGGACCTTCAAGGAACATTAAAGACATCAAGACCTGATTATGTGTCATTAATGCTATGTTAATGACACACGATCGGAGGACCCTTAATACTAGTAACGCCACTATTAAGGCGTGTTACCATGTTGTTAAGGGGAATTAAGCACATTTAACTGTATATTAGGCATCAGTAACCGCCAGGGCCACATGTCGGGTCAGGCTAATGATGTAATAGCCAGCCCTTGTACTATAAAAGAACTGGCCGAGCAATACACAGGGGACACTTCCAGACTCCCTTCCAGACCGGTTGGGGAATCTGCCAGACACTCTGGTCTCTCACACACACTAGCGCTCATACGCTCAATACAACAACAACAACACACCCGTGGAGTAGGGTATTATGCTCAGGCGGCCCAAACCACGTAAATCCTTGTGTCAAATCGCCATCTTTTCTTGAATCTCCATGCGCCCTAACCGAACTACGAAACTCCGCGGTCTACTAACAATAGTGCCGGGAGAATTGTCGGAACCAGACTCCGACAGTTGGCGCGCCAGGTAGGGGCAGCGCCTGAGATTCGAAGATGGTGAATTCTGCTGTTGGATCATCCAACGGTAACCATGTTGTGGAACCTCCTGGAGGCAATCCCTGCAACATGCAGCAACCAGCAGGTACTGTGGCTCCAGCAGTACCACTCCCACCATCCGCTCTGGTGAATCAAGCTTGACAGCAAGAAGGGGCGTCCGTGTCGATCACTGCATGGACGAACAACAACATTGAACACGCGCTTAAAGCTGCGCATGCTCTTCTCCAACGTCCACCACCTCAAGGAGCACCCCAGGGTGCGATGGAACAGTGGAGATCTAATGTGGATCATCTGGTTGCAGCAGCAGCCGATCGCATCAGCCATCAAGGTCCTCCCCCTCGAGGCGGGCCCCATTGCAGCATCGGACCTTGTCGGGTAGACTCGGTCCGCAAGCTTCGCAGCCCGGGAGGCGTGTTGCATCTCAACATGCGACGTCGCTGCCTTCCGCGGCGCGACGTACTCACATGATAATGAGGCTTTCGACTCATGACCTCCGGGCGGAGCTCGTACGTCGTTACCGGCAACAAGACGATCGCGTCCACATCGAGCGTGCTCGCGAGAGGCGAGAGGCTCGGAACAGCCCTGCTCCTGAGGTAGTAGGAGGAGGCTATTCTGCCTTGGCCATGCGCCTACGCATGGTCAGATGGCTACAGAAGTTCCGGCCTCACCTGCTGGAGAAATTTGACGGGACTGTTAATCCTGCCGAATTTCTTCAAATATACTCCACCGCTATCCTTACGGCTGGGGGCAATGAGGCCGTGATGGCCAATTATTTCCCTGTGGCTTTGACTGGGACTGCCAGGTCTTGGTTCATGAGCCTCACGCCTGACTCCATCAATAGTTGGGCGGAGTTATGCCAACAGTTCACCACCAATTTCAGGAGCTCATACACCTGACCAAGCACAGAACTGGATCTTTTTGCTGTTAAGCGAAAAGGGGGAGAGTCCTTGCGATCTTTCATCTAGAGGTTCTTCGAGGTACGAAATACCATTCCTTCTATCTCAAGTGCTTCTGTTATTGTAGCATTCAGGCAGGGCGTTCGAGATAAGAAGATGCTGGAAAAGCTGGCAATCAAGGAAATCACCAGCGTCACGGAACTCTTCAGCTTGGCAGACAAGTGTGCCAAGGCTGCGGAGGGCCGTGAAATGCACTCCCAACCACCTTCGGAGGCCAACAAAAAATCCTCCAAGGGTGAAGCCACTACCTCCAGGAGTGGCAAGAAGAAGAAGAAGTCCAACGACAAGAAGAAGTCGTCGGCCGACACACCTACTGCTGCAGCTGCTGCAGCTCCGGGTGGCCGGGGGCCACGCCCCGAGAAACGACCTCGACCGTCGTCTGAAGATGGTGGCAGCTCCAAGTTGTGGTGTCCAATACACAAGACGGGCAGACACAACCTAGAAAACTGCCAAGAGGTCCATAACTGCGCCAAGCGCTACAATAAGCGCCGGGAAGAAGATCCTTTCCGTCAAAGGGAAGGAAAACAAAAAGTTGACGAAGCTCCGGCTAAAGAGGAGTTAGGCTTTCAGGACCCCAAAAAGATCTTGAAGGCTGTTTACACCTCCATTGACGATGACTCCGACGTCTTAGACCACGAGCGTCGGAAGACCATGAACACCATCTTTGGTGGTTCGTGGGACATCACTTCCTGCCGTGTCCTCAAGACAATGCGGTAGGACATGGCCTCTGTAGATCCCACCGACAGGGCGGAACCTCATCGGAAATGGATGGATACTGCCATCACCTTCGATGCTTCAGACTGCCCTTGGAACATGATCGGAGCTGGCCAACTTGCACTGATGGTATCCCCAACCATCAATAAAATCTAGCTCCACCACGTAATGGTGGATAGAGGTTCGGGGCTGAACCACATAAGCTTCAAAGCCTTCGTAAAGCTTCAGCTCCAACCTTCGAATCTTCGCCCCTCTCGACCTTTCTTCGGAGTAGGTCCTGGGCCATAACTCCACTCGGTGCCATTACTCCCCCGATGACCATCAGAACTCAAGAGAATTACAGGACCGAGAAGTTGGTCATTGATGTGGCACAGATCAACTTACCATTCAACGCCATCTTGGGCAGGCCAACTTTATACAAATTCATGGCTGCTGCTCATTATGGCTACTTGGTGTTGAAGATGCCAACACCCTCAGGCATTCTCCGGATCCGCGGGGATCGCACCGCCGGAGTTACTGCTCTGGAAGAACTCCACGCGCTTGCTACAGCATAGGAGGAAGAATTCGGAAAGGAGCAAGCTCTGAAGCCTCTGAGCATTCGTCATCGAGACTCAACCTCCGCACCTCGTGTGCAACCAAGCGGCGACACCGACATTCCCATCAAAGTCGTCCAAATTGGTTCCGACGCTGCTCAGACCACTCGTATATAGGGAGGTCTGAACGCCAAATAGGAACTCGCGCTCATCACCTTCCTCTGGGCTAATGTCGACGTGTTTGCCTAGCAGCCATCACAAATGCCTGGGATCCCTAGGGAAGTGATTGAGCACAATCTGAAAATTTATCACGATGCTCGGCCTGTACATCAGAAGCCTCAGAAGAAATTAGTAGAGCGACAAAACTTCATACATCAAGAAGTTAAGAAGTTGCTCAAAGCTGGATTCATCCGGGAAGTCTTCCACCCAAAATGGCTAGCAAACCCAGTCGTTGTACCTAAGGCCGGCGGGAAACTTCAAATTTGTATCGACTACACAACACTAAATAAGGCATGTCCAAAGGATCCATTCCCACTACCTAGAATAGATCAGATAGTGGATTCCACCTCCAGGTGTGAATTACTGTGTTTCCTAGATGCATATACTGGGTATCATCAAATCAGAATGTCTAGGGAATATGAAGAGCATACCGCCTTCATCACAGTAGATGGATTGTACTGTTACACTGCCATGCCATTTGGTCTCAAAAACGCTGCTTCAATGTTTGTGCGAGCTATGTACAAAACTTTTGGAGAGCTCATCAGAGATGTAGTGGAAGTGTACATCGATGACATCGTCGTCAAGATCAAGAACAAGGAGTCATTTCATGACACCTTGCAAGCTGTCTTCGACAAGTTGCGAATCACGCGCACAAAGCTGAACCCATACAAGTGTGTCTTCGGGGTTAGCTCCGGAAAGCTTCATGGATTCTCGGTGAACCACTGAGGAATAGAGGCGAATCCAGCGAAGATTTAAGCTATTGAAGACATGCGGCCACCAGCCCACATCAAGGATATCCAGAAGCAAACTGGGTGTCTAACAGCCCTCAGCCGGTTCATTTCAAGACTGCCGAAATGAGCGCTACCCTTCTTCAAATTATTGAGGAAGTTCGGACCATTCCAATGGTCTAAAGAAGCAAAAAAGGCTTTCCAAGAGCTAAAGCAGCTCGTCACCACTCTACCATCTTTGGTAGCTCCGGATCCTGGTGAGCCACTTCTGCTTTACATTTCAGCAACTAACGAAGTTGTCAGCATGGTCCTGGTTGCGGAAAGACCAAAACCATCCCCAGTTCAGGAATCCAGACCCCTCCGGGAAGATCCGGAACTACCTAAAGGCGAGTCTGGGTCCTAGCCCCCAGACCCGGATCCTCGAGGTGAGATGCCAGCGGATCAATCTTCTTCAAATGAAGGAGTTACTGTTGCTGAACAAGAAGATCCGGACCCTTCCAGGAAGGTCCGGGTCATTTCAGAAGAAGCTCCGGGTTCCTCTAGTGAGAACCTGGAGGTCACCGAAGAAGGTCCGGTCCCCTCCGGGAGGGTCCGGGTTGATGAGGAGGAAGCTCCGGGCCCCTTCGGGAGGGTCCGGATAGTCCTGCGCCCAGTATACTTCATCAGTGAAGTACTTCATGATGCCAAGACTCGGTACTTAGAGGTGCATAAGCTGCTCTATGCAGTTCTTATTGCCTCTAGGAAGATTCGTCACTACTTCCAAGCTCACAAGATTACAGTGGTAACCACTTATCCACTTCGTGCAATCTTGCATAACTCCAACTCTACTGGGAACATTGCAAAGTGGGCAGCGGAATTGGCTGAGTTCGATCTTGAATTCATCCCAAGACAAGCGATCAAGTGTCAAGAATTGCAGACTTCGTGGCGGAATGGACCCCCTGTCCATCAAATCCTGGGGGCCCAGTGAGCAGAAGCCAGAACCTAAGGTTCCGGTCTTCACTGAGCCTCACTGGACTCTCTACTTTGACGGCTTCGTGCAGAAGTAGGGGGCTAGAGATGGAATCCTTCTCCTCGCTCCGACCGGGGAGAAGGTTAAATACATGGTTCACCTTGACTTCAAGGCGACCAACAACATGGAGGAATATGAAGCATTAATCTATGGGCTCAAGGTGGCATTATCATATGGTGTCAAGCAGCTGTTGGTAAAGTGTGATTCATAGCTCGTTATAAAACAAGTCAAAGGTGAATGCTGCTGCAACAACCCTCAACTAGCTGCATATCTACTTGAAGTCCAGAAGCTTCAGAAGGATTTCGAAGTCCTAGATCTCTGTCATGTCCAGCGCCTCAACAATGCTGAAGCTAACAAACTCTCGACAAAAGCTTCAACCGGACCTCCAGCTCCCGACGGAACCTTCGTCCGGAGATTGTCAAGACCAACAGCTCAGCCTGCCGAACTGAGCGAAGGGGGCAAGACCAGCACCTCGAAGCTGGCAGTCCCGATGGCCTTGTTACCATGGCGTCCATCAAGGGTCGTAGGTGCTGTAGGAAGCTCCGAGCAACCCAGCACACAAGACTCAGAAGCTCAAGTTAGCTCCGATGCATGGATCTCGGAGATCTGAAGCTACTTGAAAGACAACGTCCTTCCCGAAGACAATGTATCTGCTGACCAGATAGTCAGATTGGCTAAAAGATACACACTGGTAGAAGGGGATCTCTACCGGTGTGGTGCCAACGGTGTCCTAATGCGATGCATTACAAGGAAGAAGGCCACGAGCTCCTCGCGGAAATCCATGGAGGCGAGTGTGGGAACCACGCGTCTTCCTGCATGTTGGTCGGTAAAGCCTTCCGGCATGGTTTTTACTGGCCTACAGCACTCTAGGATGCAACTGAGCTAATAAAGAAATGTGAAGCATGCCAGTTCCATGCGAAGAAAATTCACACACCAGCTCAACCTCTACAAATGATACCTCCGGCATGGCCATTCGTCGTGTGGGGTATAGATATCTTGGGACCTTTACCAAGAGTCGTCGGAGGTTACAAGTTCCTATATGTTGCCATCGACAAGTTCACCAAGTGGCTGGAAGCAACTCTAGTTGTGATAGTAAACAAGCAATCAACTATTAATTTCTTGCAGTCCATGGTATGCAGATTTGGAGTCCCAAACAAGATCATAACTGACAATGGGACCCAATTCACATGTTCTGCATTCCATGGATATTGCAAAGACCTCGGCATTCAAGTTAGCTACGCTTCTGTAGCTCACCCGGCAAGCAATGGCCAAGCTGAGAGATCAAATGCAGAAATTCTAAAAGGACTCAAGACACGCACATATGAGAGCCTAAAAAAACATGGAGCCAACTGGATCGAAGAGATTCCACCCACCTCGTGGGCAAACAGGACAACTCTAAACAGGTGAACTGGAGAGACACCCTTCTTCCTGGTGTACGGAGCTGAAGTAGTCCTTCCTCCGGAAATCACCTTGGGGTCACTCCAGGTCTGGACCTTCGACGAAGCCACGCAGAACCAGCTCCGGCGTGAAGACCATGACCTCGTTCAAGAGGGAAGATGCCGAGTAGCTGTTCGAAATGCAAGATACCGCCAAGCGCTTCGGTGCTATCACCAAAGGCAAGTGCATAACCGACAGCTCGAGGAAGGCGATCTGGTGCTACCGAGAATACAAACTCAAGAAGGGTTAAACAAACTTTCCCCCAACTGGGAAGGACCCTTTCGAGTGATCAAGGTATCCCGCCAGATGCGTTCCCTTGGCAATCGAGGATGGGACACCGCTCCCTAATCCTTGGAACATTGAGCACCTCCGTAAGTTCAATGCTTAATATCACGGAGGTGAGTCTGTAATTACATATGATGTATGTTATAGCATCATTGTACAGAGTCAGGTAGCTCCTCCGGGAGGATAGCTGGACCTTTCCCGAAAGGTCTGCAAAGTTCAAGCAACACTTGACACTGTCTCAGAACTAAAAGTGTAGCTAGTTACCTTGGGTCAAACAAGAAATACAACACACTTAGCCTGGTTCCGTACCCAAAGAGTGTACTTGTTTCCCCTGTACCTTGGACCTATAATGAAAGACATCATTATGTGAAAACAGACTCCACGTGCATTTATTTTGTACAGGCTCATTATTTTTTATTTTTCTCTTTCTTGTCTATAACAAAGTTGTGCAATTCTCAAGAAACTTTAGCTCGAACAATTCATGTATAATTCAAGTTGCATTTTTAATTATTTCGGGTCTTAACATTGTTGAATGGACTACTCGCCTGAACGCCAAGCCAATCTAGGTCTGGAGTGTGCTATCGACTTAGCCTGGTCCTGCACCCTAAGTACGCCACTCTACCTACACCCCGGCAGGCATGAGTAAGGTGAGTCCAGAAAACGATCGGACCTGGAGAAAATAAGCAAATGCACTTGATTGTAAATAGAATCGCGGTCGACCTAAAAATTTCTTTCAGGAATAGTAAGACGCAAACGAGTTATAGATCAGAAATGGATTTTACAATTTTTCTTGACTTCAGTGTGCAGATAAAATAAAAATATCATGATGATGGTGGATGGTGCCGGAGCTATCAAAGCTTTGACACCCCCCTAAGGTGGCCCGCTATCGATGTTTTAAACATTGATAGTAGGCGTCGCCGGAGCTATCAAGTTCCGACAAATCCAAGGAGCCAGCCGTCAACGTGAATAGAAGATGGTAGAAGGACACCCTAATGGGGTCTGTTGTCGATGCTCTACGTATTGGCAGTGGTCGCTGCTGGAGCTGCTAAGCTCCGACAACACCAGAGGGCCAACTGTCGACGCTTTACATGTTGACAATGGTCGCTGCTGGAGCTACTAAGCTCCGACAACCTCGGCGGGCCGTGCTATCGACGACTTCGGACCTATAATCTACAAGTTCGAAGCACTGAAGTCTTCAACAAAATGCTACATCCTTTTGGTACATGTTTGCAATCAAATTGTGTACATCTACTAGGGGGCCAAGTGAGACAAAGGTTGAAGACAAAAAATGAAATTCATAATGTCTTGGATTTCATTCATCTGAAGACAAGAGATTACAAAATTGAGGAAACGAAGATAAGATGCAAATGGGAGCTACAACTAAATCCTACGGAAGAACGAGGCGACCTTTTGGGCAACCTATGACATGCTAGTCTTGGCGGCATCTCCCTCTGCATCGATGGGGCCTTCAAGCACCGGATCTAGTGGGAAATGAGGATCCCAGCTTGTGTAGCACGTCAGCATGTATTCTGCGATGTTCTGCGCAAGGGATTTTCCTTCAGTTTCCAACTGATCCGTGATGACATCGCCCATCTTGTTGAGTTTGTTGCCAGCCGAGCTCAATGCCTTCAACGCATGGTCCAGCTCTGGCTCCGGATCGTCCGGACGCACGGGACTAAAGCCCAGCGGCATCAGCGCGTCATTGTCTTTGCCCAAGAAGTCCCATACTTGTTGGGACTCCACAACCCTTGAGCCTTGCATCTCTTCCAAGGACCTCTTGGTCGCCGCAAGCTCCGAACCGTCCCGGGCAAGGCACTCGACCTCTTTGGCGTGCTGTTGAATCCTTTCAGCAACTTGCCTTTCGAGGTTGGCAAGCTCCTTTTCCCAGACGTGGATCTTGTTCCGGCGGTCAACCAGGTTTTTCTCCCGGCCTCGCACCTTCTTCTCCTTGGTAGCAACTTTGTTCTCCCTTTTGGTAAGGTCCTATCCCCGCTGCGAGGCCTTCTTCTCCTCACTCTCGCAAAGCTCCTCCAACTTCTTGGTGTGCTCTACAAGGCTCTTGTCACCCAGAGCCAGCCTTTGGGCGAGGTCCTCCTCCCTCTTCACGAGGTCATCGCTCAGCTCCAGGAGTTTTTGCTCTTCATCTTCGAGCTTTTTCTCCCGCTCCTCAAGAGCCTCCCGGCGCTTGACGAGGCTTTCGTGGATGGTACTGAGCTTCTCCTGGCGATCATTCGCTGCATCATTAGCAACCACGGCTTGTTCGTGTATTGCTCGGGACTGATTGTCGAGGGATCGCACCATGCTTTCCCTCTCGTCCACCAGCTGGCCCAGTACTCCATCCGGGCTTTCTCCCTCTTGACCCACTCCTTGTCATCGGTCAGCCTTGTTTGCGCCAGCTTGGTCTCGAAGTGGAATCGGTTGCTCCACCTCCTAAGGGTTTGTCGCTCCTCCTCGAGGGCCTTGCTATCGTGATAACAGGCAAGCTGGACCTGACGAAGGCTGGAGCAGGCGTTGTCGATGGATAACGACAGGAGGATCGGCTCCGGACCTGCCGATGTCCTCTCCGCTGACTCCAGCGGGTTCTCCATAACAAAAATTGGGTCCCACTCTACAAGAGTGGTCCCTTGAGCTTCCGTGACACTAGCCCCGACCTCCGGTAATGCCCCAGTCGTCGCCAAGGAAGGTCCGACAACGGGAGCTTCTACCTCTGAGTCGGCTCCGAAGGCCTTGCCGCCAGGTCATCAGCAACCGGTCCCTCAGGCAGAGGACCGGTCACTTCGTCCTGGCACCCTGGCTCATGCACAGGTATGCATTGAAGACTCGGTTGGAGCTGAGGCCAACTCTGACTCCGGTGCTGGTGCCTCCTCCACTGCCTGCTCAGGCGCCGGCGCTTCAACCTCCACCGGTTCGGGTGCCGGCACCTCCACGACAACCGGCTCAGGCGCCGGAACTTTATGAACCACCGGCTCTACCGCCGGGGCTTCAATAACATCCGGCTCTAAGGCCAGAACTGCAGCTACCTCCGACTCTGAGGCCGGAGCATCCGTCATCACAGCATCCAAGACCAGAGCTTCAACCTCCGGAGCTAGTGCCGCTGATACATCTTCAGTCCCGTGGTCCGGCCCTACCACGGGAGCTTTGGGAGATGAGTCAAGAACCACGACAGCTGACGTCGAAGCTGCTGTGACCTCAGCTACCACCTGGGGCAGTGCCGGAATTGGAGCCGGAGCCTCCGCCTGTACAGCATTAGCTGCTGTCACAGGAACTGGAGCTTCAGCCCCTTGTTTGAAGACCCTATGGATGAAGGACAAAGAAACTCAAAATATGATTACAACAAAAATGACAAGCTTAGGTAAAGAAGCAAATTTACCTTGGAAGGCTTCTGCTCCAGCTGGCGCAGAACCTCTTCGTCGGACGCTCAAAGCTCGACCCAGTCGCAACTGGGGTAGTAGCTCCGGAAGGCTCCTCGGAGCTTTTTGCCGCTGTCAGCTGTGTCTTCGTTGGGGCCTTCCTCGACTGGGAAGGACTGTAGGATCGAAGAGCACGTGAAAAGCTACCAGAGGGGGGGTGAATGGTAGATTTAAAAATCTTACGCAGCGGAAACAAATAAACCCCAAACCCTTTTGGCAGAAAAACGATCTGTTAAAGAAATCGTGTGTGAGACTAATCTAAACGTATTTCACCATGACAAAAGTGATAGATATCAGAGAGAATCAAGTCACGAAGACAACACAAAAAGAATCACTCAACTCCGTTGAGAAAAACTCAAGTTATGATCGAAAGATCAAACAAAGGTCAATCTGCCCTATCCGAGAAAAATAGTTCTGGAATGCTGCAAAGAAACTCGTGTAGATCAGAAACCTCAAATCCAATGACCGTGAAATTTTGACATATGATAGATAATCAAGTTGTGAAGACAACCGAAAAAGAATCACGTCAATTGGATCTGTAAAACTCGAGTTATGATAAAACCACCGACGAAAGGTAGTGCTGTCCAGAAACTCGACGAGTAAAACTTGTCTGGAACAAGTCGGACGAACAAGGCACAAAAGTTCCTTCAAACTATGAATTTTATTCAATAGAAAACAAGAGGAACAGCCCCAAAGTCGTCTCTCACGATCTTTGGCCTTCCCTTGCTTATATAACCAGCCCTTAGGCCATCCCAATCTCAACTAGGACTCCAATCCTAATCCGATCACAATCGGAACTTTCTATAACTGCTTAGGACTCTTCTATACGCAGATAGAAGCAATCTTAAGACTTCCAAACACCTTAGGAACGTATCCCACATTCCTAAACAACTCAAATTCGTGACACACACGAAATCCTAACATAACCAACTCGATATTTCCATACCGAGCCATAACCGACTCAGCTAGCAGCCTAAGTCTTCAACCAATACAATCTGATCCTTCCGATCAGATCTTCCTTCCATAATCCGTCTCTAGAAGCATATTTCCACGTCATGCACCTCATGCATACGTGCAAACACCTTCCTTCGACCTTCATATGCACTGTCCTTGATTCAATCATCCTGTGCGACCTCCTGACCCGCTCAACCACAGTTCCTCCCGAACTTGGTTGTTGGAACCTCATCTCCTCCTGAGACTAGTCCAATGGATCCCGTCACCAGCCATGACTTGAACTCAAGCAACACCTGCACATGAATAAACAACCAATCTATACGAGCCCAAGTCCTCGACTTGACTCACGTTAGTTCCGAACACAACACCTTACGTGAGAACCTCACATAAGCATGTTGCAAAACCACAGTAGAAACGATATCAACCGTATCATTCAAAACGCACCAAAAACTTAGCAAATGAAAACTAAGCAATCTTTCCAATCAAGTAAAGCAAGTACGAGACATTGCAAATGCAAAGCAGAAGCACTGCGGTCAAGTTCCGGACCTTGCCAGAGCAACCCGGAGCTTGAGCCGGAGCTAACAAGAGCTAGTAGAACCTAGTGCCGGAGCTTACCAAAACTAGTAGATCCTGGATCCGGAGCTTATCAAAACTAGTAGATCCTGGATCCGGAGCTTATCAAAACTAGTAGATCCTGGATCCGGAGCTTATCAAAACTAGTCGGAACTAGTCAACCCAAAACCCGGAGCTAGACAAAGTACATCGAAGCTTAGCATCCCGGAGCTAACGAAAATATGCCAGAGCTATCAAATATATGCCGGAGCTAAAGATAAAGCTCACCGGAGCTAACCAAAGCTGGTCGGACCATACCAAGAAGTCGGACCTAGCATCAAACGTAACCGGAGCTACCCAAAGCAAGCCGGACCTATCGTCGGACCTTGCTGTAGCTCGGAGCTAGAGTCGGACCTTGATAAAAAAGGTGTTTTGGTGATATTAAAAACTTTTATCATCAAAGCCAAGTGTATTCACTACAAGCCAATGTATTCAGCACACATAGGTCTTACAATCTCCCCCTTGATGAATGCATTGGCAACACCATTTAAAATTCCGAACATTGGCTTATTCAAATAAAAGTTTTGAAAACAATTTCTCCCCTTTTTGTTTAAATAAAAAATAAAATGAGACTTTTTGTTTAAATAAAAAATAAAATGAGAAGGAAAAAAATATCCCATATTATCTCTCCCCCTTTATTAACTTTCCTTATGCACATATTCTCTTCATGCTTATCTCTTCCTTTTTGAATGTGTGATTAATCTCTCCCCCTTTGACAATGTATTCAGCAAGGTAAAAGAGAAATTTTAATTGTTATGAGATATAAACAAATTATCTCTCCTTCTTTAGTTGTTATGAGCATATTATAACATATACATATAAACAAAGCTCACCCAAGTCATACTATCAAGTTTCTTACACTATCACATTAATGAGATACATAATGTAGTGTAAGCCATGCTAGAAAGCAAGTGTGATTTTCAATTTTAGCAGGTCACGATCTCACAAACTCAACTATTTCAAAACCTGAAAGCATGACATTTGTCGCTGCATCTTATTATTTTTCAAAGCATAAATTTAGATAATATAATATTTGCAAGAGATTATTTGCTCATCTGCCTTATTCTAACCAACCAAGCCAAGCCTACGTCATTTGACAATCAGAAGCTTAAGGACATGGTTTTAGTCATACACAACTTCTTCCAAGTTCATATCTAAGTGCAATGACAAGCCATCTCGAAAGAAGAAGTGCGATGCATGCATATTCTCTTGATCTTTTCTCAATTTATATTTGTTCATAAAAACTCAACATGTGAGTTGATTACTTGATAAATTCTTAATGATTAAAAGCATTTGTGAGCATGCAACAAGTTCAAAACAGCAAGAAGGTTCGACCATGACCAGATTTAGTGTAAGTAATTATTCCAATTACTAGACATGGCAAAAACTACAAAAAGTATAACACGAGTAATGTAGTAAGAACTTTCAGCATGTAAAAGGAATCACAAAGTCATATATGTATGAAATAATATGCTCATATTATTTTAATTTCAGATTCACACATAGACTTCCTAAGTTTCAAAAACTCCCCCTCAATTTAAGCCATGAGGATGCATAACCCCTATTTCACTACGAATGTAACAAAAACGAGTGAAATCCAAAGGTTTTGTAAAAATGTCAGCCAATTGTTGTTCGGTATCTACATGGTGAAGCACAATGTTTCCTTTTTCAACATTATCACGGAGAAAGTGATACCTAATGTCAATGTGCTTAGTTCTAGAATGTTGCACGGTGTTTTTAGCAATGCAAATAGCACTAGTGTTATCACAGAATAGTGGAACACTATCTAGATCAACCCCATAGTCCTTAAGTGTTTGAACAATCCAAAGAATTTGTGAACAAGCACTAGCAGCAGCTACATACTCAGATTCGGCTGTGGATTGTGCAACTGAACTTTGTTTTCTAGAGGACCAAGCAACAAGAGAATTACCAAGAAAATGACAAGCACCGGAAGTACTTTTCCTATCAATCCTACAACCCCCAAAATCAGCATCCGAAAAAGATTTCAAAGAAACGATTGAGGAAGAAGGAAGAAAAATGCCAAATTCTTGAGTTCCATGTAAGTACCTGAGAATCCGTTTGACGGCTTGACGATGTGAAACACGTGGGGAAGCTTGAAACCGTGCACAAAGACATACGCTGAATTGTATGTCCGGTCTTGATGCTGTAAGGTACAAAAGTGATCCGATCATACTTCTATATTCTTTTTGATCCACGGATTCACCATCTTCATCAAGTTCAAGTGTTGTTGCTGTTCCCATTGGTGTCCGAAGAGGCTTGCTTTTGTCCATGTTGAAGCGCCTTAGGAGTTCTTTGGTATACTTTGTTTGATGCACAAAGGTACCCTCCTTGGTTTGCTTGATTTGCAGCCCCAAAAAGTAAGTGAGTTCACCCATCATACTCATTTCAAATTCGGAACTCATCATTGCTGAAAACTTGGACACAAGATCATGAGAAGCACAACCAAAAATAATATCATCCACATACACTTGAACGAATAATGAGTCATTGCCATGTTTAAGCACAAAAAGAGTTTTATCAGCCTTTCCCATTGTAAACCCCTTTTCAAGTAAGAATGTTTTTAACCTATCATACCATGCTCTAGGGGCTTGTTTGAGACCATATAAGGCTTTGGACAGTTTGTAAACATGATTAGGAAAATCTGGATTTTCAAAACCTGGTGGTTGTTTGACATAAACTTCCTCATCTATGTAGCCATTAAGAAAAGCACTTTTAACATCCATTTGATATAGCTTAAAACCTTTAGATGCTGCGAAAGCTAACAAAATTCTTATGGCTTCTAATCTAGCGACAGGAGCAAAAGTTTCATCAAAATCTAGACCTTCAACTTGAGTGAAGCCTTGAGCAACCAACCTAGCCTTATTCCTAATCACAACCCCATCCTCACTTTGTTTATTTTTATATACCCATTTAGTTCCAATTAAAGTGTGGCCTTGAGGTGGAGGTACAAGTTTCCAAACATTATTTCTTTCAAAATTTTCTAACTCTTCTTGCATGGCAATAATCCAAGATTCATTAGTGAGTGCGTGTGATATATCTTTGGGTTCAAAAGAAGCAACAAAAGCAGAATGAGCATGAGAGTTTGGATCGCAAAACCTGGACCGTGTGACTCGTTCATGCAAGCTTCCAATCATTTGTTGTGGGGGATGATCTTTGTAAAAACGTAGGGGAACAAATGTCTCACAAGCTTCTTTTTCATTTGGTTCATTGTAGATTGATGAGCTTGTGATTTGTGGACGATCAGGACCAGCAGAGGTGACAGCCGGAGCTTGTTCAATGTCCGGAGCTGGACTCGTGTCAACTTCGGAACTACCAGGCAGTATCACCGGCTCTTCTTCATCTTCGAAAATGCCCTCCCCCTGAGAATATGAATCTGGTCCTGCAACACCGGAGCTAGTACCTGGGCTAGCTTCATCAAAAGACACTTCACAAGTCTCCACAATTTTGTTAGTGTCAAGTAAAAGCACACGGTAGCTTCTAGTATGAGATGGATAACCAAGAAACATGCCATCATTGGATCTAGGTTCAAATTTATCAAGATTACCATGTTTCTTAACAAAGCATTTGCAACCAAAGACCCGAAAGTGTGTAACACTAGGCCTATGTCCAAACCGGAGCTCATATGGTGTTTTACCTAGCTTAGCACGCAAGAAAACACGATTTGAGACATAACAAGCGGTTGCTAATGCATCAGCCCAAAATTTCCTAGGGGTTTGATATTCATCAAGCATAGTCCTAGCCATCTCAACTAGGGTTCTGTTCTTTCTTTCTACAACACCGTTTTGTTGAGGTACATATGGTGAAGAAAATTGATGATCTATTCTATTTTCAGCACAAAAGTGATCAAAGAATTGATTTTTAAATTCAGTTCCATTATCACTTCTAATTGCTTTTAATGATCCTGGGTGATCAATTGATAATCTAAGAAATAAAGTTCTAAAGTGACTAAAGACTTCATTCTTAGACGCCATAAAATATACCCAAGAATATCTAGAATAATCATCAACAATAACAAGAGCATACCATTTACCTCCGAAGGATTGAACACGTGAAGGTCCTACGGTGTCAAGATGCAAAAGTTGACATGGTTCAGTTGTCATGATCATTGTGAGAGGAGTATGTGAACCTGCAACCATCTTAGCATGTCTACAAGAAGAGCACACAATTTCTTTGTTTCCTTTAAGCTTAGGTAGCCCACGTATGCGATCAAGAGCACTAACACGCGTTAGGTGATCAAAGCCTACGTGACCAAGTCTACGATGCCAAAAATATAAGTCCTTTGAATCATTAGCAACTATACACCTATGCTTAGAAGAAGACATATCAAAATCAGCTTTAAAAACTCTTCCAAACCGAGACATGTTAAAAATAAGCTCATTATTTGAATCTACAACTTTGCAGCAGTTTTTATTGAAAGTAATTTCTAGATTTTCATCTAGCAATTGTGAAACAGAAAGCAAGTTATATTTCAAATTTTTGACAAGTGCCACATCCTTCAAAGTGTAGTGATCATTTACTCTAACCGAACCCTTAGCAATTATAGGAGTTGAAGAATTATTGGCAAAAGTAACATTCTCTACACGTGACACAAAGGTGAGGGAGGAGAACCAATCTTTGTTACCGGTCATGTGGCGTGAGCAACCTGAATCCACAATCCAAATATTCTCCTTCCTCAAGCGTGTAACCTACATAGAAGCACAATACGCCGATGACTCAATACTGGGGTTAGTCAAAAGGCATTTAGGAATCCAGTACTGAGTCACGCGACGTGCACCAGGAAAAACACGCGAATGCTGAGATAAAACAGCAGGTTTATGAGTCAAAGATTGAGGTTTTCTGTTCTTAACAGTTGATTTAGAAGTTGTTACTTGTTTAGAGTAAAAACCGGTAGCTCCGGAGGTAAAAGCAGAAGGTCCGGAGGCAAAAACTGAAGCTCCAGAGGGAACAACAGAAGATCCGGTAGCTCTCGGAGCTATCGGAACTATCGGAGCTGCTTTTGCAGATTTCTTACCAGAAGGTCTGTAAGCTACCTTCTCAAATTTCTGACTCACTAGAGCAGGTTGTGTTTTTCTAATTGCATGAAAGTTATAAGATCTAGCAATTTTTCTTTCCTTTTTCTGTTGTTTAGCTAGTCTATAACAAAAATCTATGACATGACCATCTCTACCACAGAAGGTACAATGAAATTTAACTTTGTGTTCATGTCTAGATGAGCAAGCAATATTTTTATTTGAAACCGAATGAGGCAACACTCCTGCAGATTTGAAAACCACTTCTTTTTGTTTAGGAACTGTTTGAATCAAACCACTTCCTAATGACCTTACAATTTTAGGTGGATGTGCCTTAGCATGAACATGAGAATCAAAACCTAAACCAGTTTTATCTTTGCTAGACTTGGAAGAGTTCAGCAGCAAGTTTAGATTCTTATCCCCATTACAAAACCGACCTAGTGTCCTATTCATGTCATCAAGTTTCTTGGACAAGTCTAGGCAGTTTTCACATGAAGTTTTTCCTTTTAGTTTGCAATTGGAACAAAATTTAACTTCATGAGAACGTAAAGCATTGTTCAACATAAAAATTTCATTCATAGCATCTTGCAGTTTCTTATCAAGATTTTCACATGCAAAACAATGCAAGTCAATTGTAGAACAGCTAGCATCTTTCAAGTTTTTATCATTAAGTGCAGCAAGCTCTTTGTTCTTTTTAATTTCTTCATCAAGTTTATCTAGAGTGGAGGAGTGTGCACTTCTTAATGTGGACAATTGTTCATAGATTAAGTCACATGAGGGACATGCATCATCACTAGGAATCAAAGTTTTTAAACGGTTAATTTCAGATTCTAGTGATTCAATTTTAGCAGCACTATCCCTAAGCTTTTTGTCCTTTTTCTTGACAATAATAGTTGCACGAGAAATAGCATCACACATTTTATTGCAGGTAGAACATACCTCATCATCGTCACTATTGTGTTCTGCTTCCTCCTGACTTGATCTTGATCTTGCTTTGCCCGCCATGAAACATAAGTTGGCCAGATCATCATTATCTTCATCACTTTCAAAGTCTACATCACTTGAACTGAGCTCTTGAAGCGCGGTGATGAAGCTGTTGATCATCTTGCGTCCTATGGTACCTTTCTTCTTCTTGTTGGAATTTCCAGAGGAGGTCCGGATCTTGCTTTGTTTTTCTTCCCGGGTGGTCGGACCCGAAAGGTTAGGGCATTCTGTATGAAAGTGTCCTGTTTTACCACATTCAAAACAACGTTGAGGTCCGGAGCTTCCTCTCCTTCTAGTTCTCACATTTTGCAATGCTTTTGAGAATCTAGTAGAGATGAGTGCCAACTCCTCTTCTGGAATTTCTTCGATCTGCTCCAGGGTCAGTGAGGACAACAAAGCAAGGGTATTGCAGGATGATGATTGGCTGGAGCTAGACATATCACGTTGTGAGACAAATGCAATAGACTTGTTTGGGTTCTTACGTGCTAGGATGTCAATTTCATGAGTTTTTAGTTTAGAATAAAGTACATCTAATGTAAGAGAACTCATGACAGTTGATTCACGAATAGATGTTACTTTCATCTCCCAAATTGTCATGTCTAATGCACTAAGAAGTTGTCTAGCATTCTCAGCATCAGAAAAATTTACATTGACACTACGTAAGTTTCTGAGAATTTTATTGAAACGAGCAAAGAGGTCATCGATCGACTCACCTGGTTGCATCTCAAAATGCATATATTCTTTCTTGAACATATCTTGTTTTACCTCCTTGATTGTGTTGGAGCCTTCATGATAATCACAGAGAGCTCTCCAAACGTCGTATGCTGACCGGAGGTGCGCGACACGATCAAAGTCGCTTTGAGTGAGTCCTTGGATGATCAAGTTTCGGGCTTTGTTGTTGTTGTCGACGTCCCGGAGGTTCGTGGCCGTGACTTGATCATTGGGTGGCACTTCATAAGGCTTATACACCTTCTCCCATATTGCAAAGCCTTGTGCCTGGATAAAAGCCTCCATGCGTGCCTTCCAAACCTGAAAATCAATACCAGCAAACACACAAGGTTTGACGGAGTACGTCTCCATGATGATTAGTCAAAAACCCGTGCAAATCACAAAGATTAGAGCACCGTGGCTCTGATACCAATTGTAGGATCGAAGAGCACGTGAAAAGCTACCAGAGGGGGGGGGGGTGAATGGTAGATTTAAAAATCTTACGCAGCAGAAACAAATAAACCCCAAACCCTTTTGGCAGAAAAACGATCTGTTAAAGAAATCGTGTGTGAGACTAATCTAAACGTATTTCACCATGACAAAAGTGATAGATATCAGAGAGAATCAAGTCACGAAGACAACACAAAAAGAATCACTCAACTCCGTCGAGAAAAACTCAAGTTATGATCGAAAGATCAAACAAAGGTCAATCTGCCCTATCCGAGAAAAACAGTTCTGGAATGCTGCAAAGAAACTCGTGTAGATCAGAAACCACAAATCCAATGACCGTGAAATTTTGACATATGATAGATAATCAAGTTGTTAAGACAACCGAAAAAGAATCACGTCAATTGAATCTGTAAAACTCGAGTTATGATAAAACCACCGACGAAAGGTAGTGCTGTCCAGAAACTCGACGAGTAAAACTTGTCTGGAACAAGTTGGACGAACAAGGCACAAAAGTTCCTTCAAACTATGAATTTTATTCAATAGAACACAAGAGGAACAGCCCCAAAGTCGTCTCTCACGAGCTTTGGCCTTCCCTTGCTTATATAACCAGCCCTTAGGCCATCCCAATCTCAACTAGGACTCCAATCCTAATCCGATCACAATCGGAACTTTCCATAACTGCTTAGGACTCTTCTATACGCAGATAGAAGCAATCTTAAGACTTCCAAACACCTTAGGAACGTATCCCACATTCCTAAACAACTCAAATTCGTGACACACACGAAATCCTAACATAACCAACTCGATATTTCCATACCGAGCCATAACCGACTCAGCTAGCAGCCTAAGTCTTCAACCGATACAATCTGATCCTTCCGATCAGATCTTCCTTCCATAATCCGTCTCTAGAAGCATATTTCCACGTCATGCACCTCATGCATACGTGCGAACACCTTCCTTCGACCTTCATATGCACTGTCCTTGATTCAATCATCCTGCGCGACCTCTTGACCCGCTCAACCACAGTTCCTCCCGAACTTGGTTGTTGGAACCTCATCTCCTCCTGAGACTAGTCCAATGGATCCCGTCACCAGCCATGACTTGAACTCAAGCAACACCTGCACATGAATAAACAACCAATCTATACGAGCCCAAGTCCTCGACTTGACTCACGTTAGTTCCGAACACAACACCTTACGTGAGAACCTCACATAAGCATGTTGCAAAACCACAGTAGAAACGATATCAACCGTATCATTCAAAACGCACCAAAAACTTAGCAAATGAAAACTAAGCAATCTTTCCAATCAAGTAAAGCAAGTACGAGACATTGCAAATGCAAAGCAGAAGCACTGCGGTCAAGTTCCGGACCTTGCCAGAGCAACCCGGAGCTTGAGCCGGAGCTAACAAGAGCTAGTAGAACCTAGTGCCGGAGCTTACCAAAACTAGTAGATCCTGGATCCGGAGCTTATCAAAACTAGTAGATCCTGGATCCAGAGCTTATCAAAACTAGTAGATCCTGGATCCGGAGCTTATCAAAACTAGTCGGAACTAGTCAACCCAAAACCCGGAGCTAGACAAAGTACGTCGAAGCTTAGCATCCCGGAGCTATCGAAAATATGCCGGAGCTATCAAATATATGCCGGAGCTAAAGATAAAGCTCACCGGAGCTAACCAAAGCTGGTCGGACCTTACCAAGAAGTCGGACCTAGCATCAAACGTAACCGGAGCTACCCAAAGCAAGCCGGACCTATCGTCGGACCTTGCTGTAGCTCGGAGCTAGAGTCGGACCTTGATAAAAAGGTGTTTTGGTGATATTAAAAACTTTTATCATCAAAGCCAAGTGTATTCACTACAAGCCAATGTATTCAGCACACATAGGTCTTACAAGGACCCTCGGACCTAGATCCCTTAGCTGGCCCCAGCGCCGGAGTCACCTGGGTGGAGCTGACATTCCGGGGAGACGCCTATGCTGGAGTTGTCGTCGCTGTCGAAGACCACCCCCGTCGGGGAGAAGGAGCTGTTGTGGAAGGAGCAGGTCTGATGGGCCTCCCGTCAGAGTGCTTCAACTTCCTCTTTCGGCTGGAGGGATTCGCTAACTCTTTGCCCTTGCCTATGACCTCAGCTCTTGGTCTCGGGGTGGAAGCAGGGCCACCCTCGGAAGCTCCGCGAATCAACAATCTGGTGGTTGAATGCCTCTCAACTTCACCAAGGTCGTCAACCACCGGCATCCTCCTCCGGAGCTCCCCGCTGAACTCCGCCTCCATGTTCAGAGGGAGGAAAGCCGTCGGTGGGGTTAAGTCATCGCCCTCGACGTCGATGCCATGCTGGAACTTCTTGAGGTGAAGCTCCAAAGCAGAGCCTTCCAAATTGGACTTCAAACCGGTTTCAATCCGGTCATCGTCCATCACGCTGTTGAGGGCCTAGGCGAGCTTCCCCCTCTTCTTCAGCGGAGCCCACCTGTTGACCAGAAAGTTGCAGAAGACAACCTGGGGGGTCACCCCTCCTTCCACGCATTAGCAGATCCTGGTCAAGACAGGGTTGAAGGCCTCTGACAGCACCGGAACTTCACTCCATGCATCAGTGTCAACATTGGGAAGACCTTCACGCAGCTCCAGCTTCTCGTGCTCCTCTACCGTGATGACAATCCAATCCTTCTTCCAGTCGTCCCACTTGCCGGAAGGGAATGACCTTAAGTACTTGTAGGGGAATTTCTTGCGCTTCACAAAATAGTAGAAGCCAAGATATTCGTTACTCTTGCCGGTGGTGTGGATGGTGAGGAAGGTGCGGAAAAGCTCGACGCAGGGCGGAATACCCACCCACATCTCGCAGAAGTGGACGAATGTTGACACATGAAGAATGGAGTGGGGGCCAAGGTGGTACAACTGCAGACCATAGAAGTCTAACTGCATCAATAGGAAGGTTGAGAAAGGCGGGATTAGTGCCACCATGGCGTACGCAGAGAAGTACACCTTATCACTGTCGCGCTTCTTCTTGAACGGGAGCTCGCTGGCGCGGACCAGGTGGTTGAAGGAGTCGCTGGACGACCCTATGTAGGTTCAGAACTTCTTCAAATCGTCGCCAGTCGTGAGACGGCTCTTGCGGAGACCCAACTCCATCGCAGCACGGCGGGGCGAGAGAGAAAAAGCAAGCGAAAGTTTGGAGGATTTGAGCGCATGAAGGCGTAAGGAATCCCCAAACGGTGCACACTTTCCTTCTTAAGTAATCCCCCATAACGCTTGGATGGAAACCGCAGAAGTGCCAAGGATACAGTTCAAAAATTTCACCCTGCCAATGATAATGGGGCCAGGGCCACCCAAACGATCAAGTCGAGGTCCTTACCCCAGGCGAATAGTTGTCACGATGAGAGGCGGTAAACCCGAGGGTGGCGGCCTGATAGGGCGCGCGGAACCGATACAGTTTTCGTATTGGGAACCGACGACCTTCAATTGCATGAGATCCGCACGCGCAGATCTCAACTGCCGTCTCTTGAAGATGACACGCGGTGATTGTTTAACTGCGAACCACCACCTCAATGGCACATCCAAAAACCCTTGAAGACACGGTGCAGAAATCAGAAGATGGACCCACCTCCGGCAGAATGACTTAATCCGAAAGGTCTTTCCCAGAGGTGGGCCTAGGGGGCCATTGTCGGTACCCTATGTACCGGATACCCCTTGGAACTGGAAAGAGTGCAAAGGAACTCCACCTATCTGAGTTGAAGACCTCCGAAGGCCCCACGTGTCACACGGAACTGTACCTGCCTCCCTTCTATGGTTAGTCCCAGCGCCGCCACGTGTATCATAAAACCGGAGCTACATTCCATACATGGGAAAGCTCCAGACTAGATACCTGTGTAGCACCCCCGGACCTAACCCCCGACAGAAGGAAGCTCCGATACCGACACGTGTACAACAGCATTGGACCTACTCGTCCAAGACGGTAAGCTCCAGAGCTACCACGCGTCCAACCGCCGGACCTTCAACCTCAACAGGCAGATTGGTGGACCTCCAACGGCTCGGACCTTCAAGGAACATTAAAGACTTCAAGATCTGATTATGTGTCATTAATGCTATCTTAATGACACACGATCAGAGAACCCTTAATACTAGTAACGCCACTATCAAGGCGCATTACCACGCTGTTAAGGGGAATTAAACACATTTAACTATGTATTAGGCATCAGTAAATGCCAGGGCCACATGTTGGGTCAGGCTAATGATGTAACAGCCAGCCCTTCTACTATAAAAGGACTGGCCGAGCGATACACAGGGGACTCATTTGAGTATAAAGCCGAGGGTGACCGAGAAAGGGTACAAAGAGCCAAAGAGAGAGTCATGAAGAAGAGGCATGACTACAATGTTGACTCCTCTCCTCCTGACGATGCTCTTCGTAAGAAGAGGAGAGTGGTAGTGAAGAAAGCTATAAGCAAGGATGATGCAGGTGCCAGCTCAACGGTACCCAGAAGGAGTGTCATCAAAGGGAAAGGACTTGCAAGTATTCCTATTGGTCCGTTGAAGATGAAGGCCCCTATTCACCACAACAGGCAGCCTTCACATAATGATTTTACTGGAAAGGGAAGTGAACTGGCTGATAAATACATAAAGATTAAAGCCTATGTGCAACCTAAGTAGTCGGCTGATCCAAGGTTTTGGAGCAACTTTCATGCTAACTATTATGAGCATGTTTACATGAAGATGAGGAAACCTATGATTGAAAGTCAGTGGGTCAATGTCACCTACCTCCAATCCAAGAAGTTTCAAGCTTATCAAGAGGTCGTAGAGGCATTGGAGAGGCATGGTTTGAAGGATCTCCTATCCTTCCAATGTAATTGGAACAATGAAATCATCACCCAATTTTACTCTACTCTCTACTTTGCCCGTGATGATGGGGATAAGATGATTTGGATGACACATGGATCCATGTATAATGTCACCTATGAAGAGTTTGCAGGGATACTTCATCTTGAGAATTCCTTAGACAATGATCTTATAATTCATAATCTAAATCCTTTGGAGAAGGAAGAGCTAATTTTCCTCTATGACACAAGAATGCCTTACAAGCCTCTAACTATCAAGTATTTGAAGCCATTCTTTGCAGTCCTGAATAGAACTCTGAGGAAGACCATAGCTCCCAAGGAAGAAGAAGCTGGAACATCCATGGGACTCTAAGGACCTTGATGAAAGTGATCATATAGAGAAGAACATTCATGTCTTTAAGTACATTTATAATGACACTGTGAACATCTCCATTACTCCAAACTGGTCTTGTGGCTATGCACCTTACATTGTGTACATGATTGAGAAGGTGACAGGTCTTGAGTTTGTTAAGGATGTTGAGCACATAGGCCTCAAGCCCCAGAAGCCAACAGTCTACACTATTCCTTCTATTCCTTCCTCACCTGTAGTGGAGCAGAGATCCAAGCAAGCTAATGAAGGCCCGAGGACTCGAACTGCTACTTCTGCTCCTCCACCCTCCAGAGAGTCCTCAAGTGGTGTACTAAAAATGCTTTCTTCCATCTTTGCATCCTGCCGCAAAGTGGAAATTATGCAGCACAAGGAGAGTTTGGCCAAGAAGAGACATCAAAGATACATGAAGGCCAACATCAAAGCTATTTGTGAGAAGCTAGAAATTGAACCAGTGGGATCACCTCAGATTTCAGAGGATTTACAAGAAGATATCACTAAGATGGCTCCCCTCACTGGGCAAGAGTTGAGCTCATTTGGACTAGCAGGTGTCTCCGCTCCTCCTCCTAAGCATGGACTTGAAGAGGAAGATGAAGAGAGGACTGAGAGTGAGAAATGAAGTGGCAAAGAGTGAATCCACTCAATTTTTCCCTTTTTGGTGCCATGATGCCAAAGGGGGAGAGATTGAGACTAGTAGCTTATTTTGTACCCTTAAGGACTAGTGATCGAGGACATGTATCTTAATTTGAAATTATTGTAATCTGTTGTGGATGTTCCTATGTTATTTAATCTGAATGTGTGATGTTTATTCAATATTGTTGTGATAGCTGCTTTTCTCATTGCTATGTTCTTATTTTTGCACTTCACATTATTTGATCACACACACTCTATAGGCACCCCACCATAAAGAGTGCATATATGTGAGAAGTTTTTATTGATCATTGGTCATTCTCATATATGCACACTTTATGAAAATCAATTTTTACTCTTCATTGTGAAATCTCAATTGGTTGTCATCAATCACCAAAAAGGGGGAGATTGAAAGTGCATCTAGGCATTCCCTTGTGGGTTTCGGATGATGACAAACAAATGATATCCTAATGGATTCCTTGAGATGAATGCAGGTTAACTAAGATTAGATAGTTGGTGCACTCAAAAAAGTGAAAAATGAAGCGATGAAGAAAAAGAAAAAGGCCCAATTGATGGACAAAGTGCAAAGTAGACTTAATTATATAGGATGTGTGTGAGAGACACATCCCAAGAGCTCAAGTCTTTGCGTAGAGGTAAGGGCTTAAAATCAACCTTAATAATTCACTGAGTCCCAAACTAGTCTGTTCACATCCAGACTAGTCTGTTCAACTTTCTGGAGCCTCACTTCACAGTGCACCGGACTAGTCCGTTAAACTTTCTGATGCTCCACAACACTACACACCGGACAAGTCAGTTCATTGATCAGACTTGTCCGAAAAACTCTCTAATGTTTCATAACACTATGCACCAGACAAGTCCGTTCATGGACCGGACTAGTCCGTAAAACTTTCTGATGTTCCAATACACAAGGCACCAGACATGTCCGGACACCCGCCAGACTAGTCCGGTATACCTCACACAAAATAGGATTTTTAGTGTGCTGCACATTCCACGCGAATTTTATACAGCACACCGGACAAGTCCGGTCCCCAGAGCAGACTAGTCCCGCTATCGAGATCCCTAACGGTAATAATTTTTGGAACACTATAAATAGGAGATCCACGATCCCACAAACACAACTCTCACATTCTACTGTCAAGAATTGAAACCCTAGCGCTGCCACTTGTCCCAAGAGCACAAAAACACATCTCCCCACACATCTAAGGTCTTCAAAACTGAAAATATTTGAGTATTCAGATTTGGGATTTGGATATCATTGTCTATGCATCTTTGAGCTATTGGGGTTTGATCTCTTTACACTCTTGCATTACTTGTAATCTTTTCGAGTGTATTAGATCATCATGTTCTGCTGTAAGCTTTTTTGGAGCCCTCAACGTGTGAGGTTGCCCCACCAACTCGGTGATTACCCGTGATAGTGGAATCAAATCAGCCTTTGTAGGATCAAAGAGCATGTGAAAAGCTACCAGAGGGGGATGAATGGTAGATTTAAAAATCTTACGCAACAGAAACAATTAAATCCCAACCCCTTCGGCAGAAAAACGATATGTTCAAGAAATCGTTTGTGAGACTAATCTAAATGTGTTTCACCATGACAAAAGTGATAGATATCAGAGAGAATAAAGTCACATAGAAAACACAAGAAGAATCACTCAAATCCGTCGAGAGAAACTCAAGTTATGATCGAAAGATCGAACAAAAGTCAATCTGTCCTACTCGAGAAAAACAGTTCTGGAACACTGCATAGAAACTCGTGTAGATCAGAAACAACAAATCCAATGACCGTGAAATTTTGACAGATGATAGATAATCAAGTTGTGAAGACAACCCAAAAAGAATCACGTCAATTGGATCTGTAAAACTCGATTTATGATAAAACCACCAACAAAAGGTAGTGCTGTCCAGAAACTCGACGAGTAAAACTTGTCTGGAACAAGTCGGATGAACAAGGAACAAAGTTCCTTCACATGAACTTTATTCAATAGAACACAAGAGGAACAGCCCAAGAGTCGTGCACCACGAGCTCTGGCCTTCCCTTGCTTATATAACCAGCCCTTAGGACAACCCAATCTTAACTAGGGCTCCAATCCTACTCCGATCACGAATCAGAACTTTCCAAAACTGCTTATGACTCTTCTATACGCAGATAGAAGCAATCTTAAGACTTCGAAACACCGTAGCAACATATCCCATATTCCTAAAACAACTCAAATTTGTGACCCACACGAAATCCTATCATAACCATCTCGATACTTTCCATACCGAGCCATAACCGACTCCGCCGCAGCCAAAGTCATCAACCGATACGATCCAGTCCTTCCAACCAGATCTTCCCATCCATAAACCATCATCGGAACCATGTTTCCACATCATGCATCACATGCATACGTGCAAACACCTTCCTTCGATATTCAGTAACCTTCATATGCACTGCCCTTGATTCAATCATCCTGCACAACCTCCTGACCCACTCAACCACAATTCCTCCTGAATTTGGTTGTTGGAACCTCATCTCCTCCCTGAGACTAGTACAATGGATCGTGTCACCAGCCATGACTTGAACTCAAGCAACACCTGCACATGAACAAACAACCAATCCGTATGAGCCCAAGTCCACGACTTGACTCAAGTTAGTTCCGAACACAACACCTTACATGAGCACCTCACATAAGCATGTTGCAAAAACACAGTAAAACTATATCAGCCATATCAACCAAAATGCACCAAACACTTACTAAAAGAATACTAAGCAAACTTTCCAACAATGTAAAGCAAGTTTGAAAAATTTCACATTAAAAGTCGGAAAATTGCGATCAAGCACCGGACCTTGCCAAAGCTAACCGGAGCTTGAGCCAGAGCTTACCAAAGCTAGTACAACCTAGCGCCAGAGCTTACCAAAGCTAGTTGGACCTAGCGCCGGAGCTCACCAAAACTAGTCGGAACAAGTCAACCAAAAAGCCGGAGCTAGAAAAACATGTCGGAGCTAACCAACATAAGTCGGACCTAGCAAAACATATTGTAGCTTAACAAAGATATGCCAGAGCTATCAAAGACATGCCGGAGCTATCAAAGACATGCCGGAGCTAAAGACAAAGATCACTAGAGCTACCCAAAAACATGTCGAACCTAGACAACGAAAGTCGGTCCTATTGTCGAACCTTGCAGAAGCTCGGAGCTAGAGTCGGACCTTGCTAAAAAGATGTTATGGCAGCATCCAAAACTTTTATTGTCAAAGCCAATGTATTCAGCGCAAATAGGTCTCACAATCTCCCCCTTGATGAATGCATTGGCAACAAAAGTTAAGATCCAAAAAACATTGGCTTATTCACATTAAACGTTTTGAAAACAATTTCTTCCCCTTTGTAAAACAGAAATAAAATGAGAAAAAGAAATTCTCCCCCTGGGAAGAATCGTGCCAAAAACAATTGTGAATATGTGCAATGTGTAATCGATGTCTCACCCTTGCATATTGTTTTAAAAAAATCACATATTATCTCTCCCCCTTTGACAATGTATTCAGCAAGGTTCAAAAGAGAAATTTTAATTGTTATGAGCATATTATAACATATACATATAAAATCAAGCTCATCCAAGTCATACTATCAAGTAACTTACACTATCACAACAATGAGATACATATAGTGTAAGCCATGCTAGAGATCAAATGTAATTTTCAATTTAAGCAAGTCATGATCTCACAAACTTAACTATTTCAATACATGAAAGCATGACACTTGTTGCTACATTTTATTATTTTTCAAAGCACAAATTTAGATCATATGATATTTGCAAGAGATTATATGTGCATCTGCCTTATTCTAACCAACCAAGCCAAGCCTATGTCATTTGACAATCAGAAGCTTAAGAACATAGTTTTAGTCATACACAACTTCTTCCAAGTTCATATCCAAGTGCAATGATAAGCCATCTCAAAAGAAGAAGTGCGATGCATGCATATTCTCTTGATCGTTTCTCAACTTATATTTGTTCAAAAAAATCAATATGTGAGTTGATTGCTTGATTAACTCTTTATGATTAAAAGCACTTGTGAGCCTGCAACAAGTTCAAAAGAGCAAGAAAGTTCGACCATGACCAGATTTAGTGTGAGTAATTATTCTAATTACTAGACATGGCAAAAACTACAAAATGTATAACACGAGTAATGTAGTAAGAACTTTCAGCGTGTAAAAGGAATCACAAAGTCATATATGTATGAAATACTATGCTCATATTATTTTAGTTCGGATTCACACATAGACTTCCCAAGTTTCAAAAACTCCCCCCTCAATTTAAGCCATGAGGATGCATAACCCCTGTTTCTCTACGAATGTAAAAAAACGAGTGAAATCCAAAGGTTTTTTAAAAATGTCAGCCAATTGTTGTTCGTTATCCACATGGTGAAGCACAATGTTTCCTTTTTCAACATTATCATGGAGAAAGTGATACCTAATATCAATGTGCTTAGTTCTAGAATGTTGCACAGGGTTTTTAGCAATGCCAATGGCACTAGTGTTATCACAAAATAGAGGAACACTATTTAGATCAACCCCATAGTCCTTAAGTGTTTCAACAATCCAAATAATTTTTGAACAAGCGCTAGCAGAAACTACATATTCAGATTCGGCGGTGCATTGTGCAACTGAACTTTGTTTTCTAGAGGACCAAGCAACAAGTGAATTACCAAGAAAATGACAAGCACCCGAAGTACTTTTCCTATCAATGCTAAGAATCCTTTTGACGGCTTGACGATGTGAAGCACGTGGGGAGGCTTGAAACCGTACACAAAGACATACATTGAATTATATGTCCGGCCTTGATGTTGTGAGGTACAAAAGAGATCCGATCATGCTTCTATATTCTTTTTGATCCACGGGTTCACCATCTTCATCAAGTTCAAGTGTTGTTATTGTTCCCATTGGTGTCTGAATAGGCTTGCTTTTGTCCATGTTGAAGTGCCTTAGAAGGTCTTTTGTATACTTCGTTTGATGCACAAAGGTACCCTCCTTGGTTTGCTTGATTTGCAGCCCCAAAAAGTACGTGAGTTATCCGATCATACTCATCTCAAATTATGAACTCATCATAGCTGAAAACTTGTACACAAGATCATGAGAAGCACAACCAAAGATAATATCATCCACATACACTTGAACGAATAATGAGTCATTGCCATGCTTAAGCACAAAAAGAGTTTTATCAACCTTGCTCATGGTAAACCCCTTTTCAAGTAAGAATGTTTTTAACCTATCATACAATGCTCTAGGGGCTTGTTTGAGACCGTACAAGGCTTTGGGCAGTTTGTAAACATGATTAGGAAAATCTGAATTTTCAAAACCCGGTGGTTGTTTGACATAAACTTCCTCATCTATGTAGCCATTAAGAAAAACACTTTTAACAACCATTTGATATATCTTAAAACCTTTAGATGCAGCAAAAGCTAACAAAATTCTTATGGCTTCTAATCTAGCAACAGAAGCAAACGTTTCATCAAAATCTAGACCTTCAACTTGAGTGAAACCTTGAGCAACCAACCTAGCCTTATTCCTAACCACAACCCCATCCTCACTTTGTTTATTTTTAAACACCCATTTAGTTCCAATTAAAGTATGACCTTGAGGAGGAGGTACAAGTTTTCAAACATTATTTCTTTCAAAATTTTCTAACTCTTCTTGCATGGCAATAATCCAAGATTCATTAGTGAGTGCGTGTGATATATCTTTGTGTTCAAAAGAAGCAACAAAAGCAGAATGAGCATGAGAGTTTGGATTGCATAACCTGGACCGTGTAACTCGTTCATGCAAGCTTCCAATAATCTATTGTGGGGGATGATTCTTGACGATCCGTAGGGAACAAATGTCTCACGATCTTCTTCTTCTTCTTCATGTTCATCACAACTCTATGAGCTTGTGGCTTGAGGAGGATCTGGACCAGCAATGGTGGTCGTCGGAGCTTGTTCAATGTTCGGAGCTGGACACGTGTCAGTTTCAGAACTATCAGGCAGTATCACCAGCTCTTCTTCTTCTTCGAAAATACCCTCCCCCTGAGGATATGGGGTCCTGCAGTACCAGAGCTAGTACCTGGGCTAGCTTCATCAAAAGAAACTTCACAAGTCTCCACAATTTTGTTAGTTCCAGGTAGAAGCACATGGTATCCTCTAGTGTGAGATGGGTAACCAAGAAACATGCCATCAATGGATCTAGATTCAAATTTATCAAGATTACCATGTTTCATAACAAAGGATTTGCAACCAAAGACCTGAAAGTGCGTAACACTAGGCCTATGTCCAAACTGGAGCTCATATTGTGTTTTACCTAGCTTAGCGCGCAAGACACCACGATTTGAGACATAACAAGCGGTTGCAATCGCATCAGCCCAAAATTTCCTAGGAGTTTGATATTCATCAAGCATAGTCCTAGCCATCTCAACTAAGGTTCTGTTCTTTCTTTCTACAACACCGTTTTGTTGAGGTACATATGGTGAAGAAAATTGATGATCTATTCCATTTTCAGCACAAAAGTGATCAAAAGATTGATTTTTAAATTCAGTTCCGTTATCACTTCTAATTGCTTTTAAAGATCCTGGGTGATCAATTGATAATCTAAGAAATAAAGTTCTAAAGTGACCAAAAGCTTCATTCTTAGACGCCATAAAGTAAACCCAAGAGTATCTAGAATGATCATAACTAATCACAAGAACATACCATTTACCTTCGAAGGATTGAACACGTGAAGGTCCTACATTGTCAAGGTGCAAAAGTTGACACGATTCAGTTGACATGATCACAGTGAGAGGAGTATGTGAACCTGTAACCATCTTAGCATGTCTACAAGAAGAACACACAATTTATTTGTCCCCTTTAAGCTTAGGCAACCCACGTATGCAATCAAGAGTACTAACATGCGTTAGGTGATCAAAGCCTACGTGACCAAGTCTACGATGCCAAAAATATAAGTCCTTTGAATCATTAGCAACTAGACACCTATGCTTAGAGGAAGACATATCGAAATCAGCTTTAAAAACTCTTCCAAAATGAGACATGTTAAACAAAAGCTCACTATCTAAATCTACAACTTTGCAGCAATTTTTAGTGAAGGTTATTTCCAAATTCTCATCAAGCAATTGAGAAATAGAAAGCAAGTTGTACTTCTAATTTTTAACAAGTGCCACATCTTTTAAAGTGTAGTGATCATTTATTCTAACCGAACCTTTAGCAATAATAGGAGTTGAAGAATTATCGATAAAAGTAACATTTTCTACACGTGACACAAATGAGAGGGAGGAGAACCATTCTCTGTTACCGGTCACGCGGCATGAGCATCCTGAATCCACAATCCATATGTTCTCCTTCTTCAAGCATGAAACCTCATCATCGTCACTATTGTGTTCTGCATCCTCCTGACTTGATCACTTTCAAGATCTTCATCATCTCTATCACTTTCATGAAGCATAACTTGGCCAGATCTTCATCATCTCCATCACTTTCAAATTCGACATCACTTTAACTGAGTTCTTGAAGTGCGGTGATGAATATGTTAATCATCTTGCATCCTATGGTACCCTTCTTTTTCTTGTTGGGATATCCAGAGGTGGTCTTGACCTTGTTCTGTTTTTTCTTCACGGGTAGTAGTACCTGAAAGGTTAGAGAATTCTGTACGAAAGTGTCCTGTCTTACCACATTCAAAACAGCGTTGAGGTTCGGAGCTTCCTCTCCTTCTAGTTCTCACATTTTACAATGCCTTTTAGAACCTAGTAGAGATTAGTGCTAACTCCTCTTCTAGAAATTCCTCGATCTGCTCCAGGGTTAGTGAGGACAACAAAGCAAGAGTATTGCAAGATGATGATTGGTCGGAGCTAGGCATATCACGCTGTGAGACAAATGCAATAGACTTATTTGGGTTCTTACGTGATAAGATGTCAATTTCAAGAGTTTTTAGTTTAGAATAAAGCACATCTAATGTAAGAGAACTCATGACAGTTGATTCACGAATATATGTTACTTTCATCTCCAAAATTGACATGTCTAATGCACTAAGAAGTTGTCTAGCATTTTCAGCATCAGAAAAGTTAACATTGACACTACGTAAGTCACTTTGAGTGAGTCCCTGTATGATCAAGTTGCGAGCTTTGTTGTTGTTGTCGACGTCCCGTAGGTTTGTAGCCGTAACTTGATCTCTTGGTGGCACTTCATAAGGCTTGTACACCTTCTCCCATATTGCGAATCCTTGCACCTGGATGAAAGCCTCCATACGTGCCTTCCAAAACTGAAAGTCAATACCAGCAAACACACAAGGTTTGGCAGAGTATTTCTCCATGATGATTAGTCAAAAACACGTGTAAATCACAATGATTAGAGCACTGTGGCTCTGATACCAATTGTAGGATCGAAGAGCACATGAAAAGAGGGGGGTGAATGGTAGATTTAAAAATCTTACGCAGCGGAAACAATTAAATCCCAACCCCTTCGGCAGAAAAATGATATGTTAAAGAAATCTTGTGTGAGACTAATCTAAACGTGTTTCACCATGACAAAAGTGATAGATATTAAAGATAATCAAGTCACAAAGAAAACACAAGAAGAATCACTCAAATCCGTTGAAAGAAACTCAAGTTATGATCGGAAGATCGAACAAAGGGCAATCTGTCCTACCCGAGAAAAATAGTTCTGGAACGCTGCAAAGAAACTCGTGTAGATCGGAAACCACAAATCCAATGACCGTGAAATTTTGACAAATGATAGATAATCAAGTTGTGAAGACAACAAAAAAAGAATCACGTCAATTGGATCTGTAAAACTCGAGTTAAGGTAGTGTTGTCCAGAAACTCGACGAGTAAAACTTGTCTGGAACAAGTCGGACGAACAAGGCACAAAAGTTCCTTCAACCTACAAATTTTATGCAATAGAACACAAGAGGAACAGCCCCAAAGTCGTGAAACACGAGCTCTGTCCTTCCCTTGCTTATATAACCAGCCCATAAGCCAACCCAATCTTAACTAGGACTCCCATCCTACTCCGATTACGAATTGGAACTTTCTATAACTGCTTAGGACTCTTCTATACGCAGATAGAAGCAATCTTAAGACTTCCAAACACCTTAGGAACATATCCCATATTCCTAAAACAACTCAAATTTGTGACCCACACGAAATCCTATCATAACCAACTCGATACTTTCCATACCGAGCCATAACCGACTCCGCCGCAGCCAAAGTCAACAACTGATACGATCCGATCCTTCCAACCAGAGTTTACCATCTATAAACCATCTTCAGAACCATGTTGCCACATCATGCACCGCATGCATACGTGCAAACACATTCCTTCGATGTTCAGTAACCTTCATATACACTGCCCTTGATTCAATCATCCTGCGCGACCTCCTGACCCGCTTAGCCACAATTCCTCCTGAATTTGGTTGTTGGAACCTCATCTCCTCCCTGAGACTAGTCCAATGGATCCTGTCACTAGCCATGACTTGAACTCAAGCAACACCTGCACATGAAAAAACAACCAATCCGTACGAGCCCAAGTCTGCAACTTGACTCAATTCAGTTTCGAACACAACACCTTACGTGAGCACCTCACATAAGCATGTTGCAAAAACATAGTAAAACGATATCAGCCATATCAACCAAAACGCACCAAAAACTTAGTAAAAGAATACTAAGCAAACTTTCCAACAATGTAAAGCCTGTTTGAAACATTTCACATTGAAATCCAGAACATTGCGATCAAGCACCGGACCTTGCCAAAGCTAACCGGAGCTTGAGCCGGAGCATACCAAAGCTAGTACAACCTAGCGCCGGAGCTTACCAAAGCTAGTCAGACCTAGCACTAGAGCTAACCAAAACTAGTCGGAACTAGTCAACCAAAAAGCCCGAGCTAGAAAAACATGTCAGAGCTAACCAACATAAGTCGGACCTAGCAAAACATATCGGAGCTTAACAAAGATATGTTGGAGCTATCAAAGACATGCCGGAGCTATCAAAAACATGCCGGATCTAAAGTCAAAGCTCACCGGAGCTACCCAAAAACATGTCAGACCTAGACAAAGAAAGTCAGACCTATTGTCGGACCTTGCAGAAGCTCGGAGCTAGAGTCGGACCTTGCTAAAAAGATGTTATGGCAGCATTCAAAACTTTTATTGTCAAAGCCAATGTATTCAGCACAAATAGGTCTCACAACCTTGTGTGGTGACTTGACGAGGGAAAAGGGTTTGAAGAGACCAGGATCTGTGTGGGCTTCCTCAACGAGGAGTAGATCTCTTTGGTGAGATCAAACCTCGGTAAAAATTCGTGTCTCGTGTGCTTTACTCTTTTACTTTTTGCAAGTTTCATCATCTAGGTCATTAGAATTGATCTATCAAGTAATTTGTGTTCCACATGCAAGTTTGCAATACTAATTGTTCAATCAAGTTTGTTTAAATAGTTGTTTAAATTCTGTTGCCATAACATGTACACATTTTGATATAACACTTGATCAGTTCATACCACACGAGCACACCGGACTAGTCCGCAGTCACACCGGACAAGTCCGGTCTACTAGGAATTTAACGATTTGATTCAGTGTGCAGGAAAACTTCTAAAGCCTATTAACCCCCCCCCCCTCCTGGCAACATTCAACAAAACAATCCTACTTTTGTTTCCTTGATGGATATTCGGGTTATCATCAAATAACAATCCATCCCGATGATCAAAGTAAGAACACATTCACAAGTCCTTATGGAACTTATGCCTACCGGCGTATGTCTTTTGGACTGTGTAATGCTACTGCCCCTTTTCAAAGATGCATGATGTCTATCTTTTTCGACATGATTGAGGAGATCATGGAAGTTTTCATGGAGGATTTCTCCGTCTATGGGAAAACTTTTGATCATTGTTTGGAAAACTTAGACAAGGTCTTACAAAGATGTCAAGAGAAGTACCTCGTGCTTAATTGGGAAAAGTGTCATTTCATGGTCCGTAAAGGCATCGTTCTTGGACACTTAGTATCAAAGAGAGGGATAGAGGTGGACAAAGAAAAGATTGAAGTCATTAAAAAACTTCCACCTCATATCAAAGTTAAGGAAATCCACAGCTTTTTAGGTCATTTGGGGTTCTATCGGCAACATCAAAAAAATTCTCAAAAGTCGCTAGACCCGTCACTAAGCTACTAGCTAAGGAAGCTCCCTTTGATTTCGATGATGAATGACTTAAATCATTTGATACACTAAGAAAGGCACTCATATTAGCTCCAATCATCCAACCTCTCGATTGGACGCTGCCATTAGAAATCATGTGTGATACTAGTGATTTTGTTGTTGGTGCAGTCCTAGGCCAAACCAAAGATAAAAAGCATCATGCAATAGCCTAAGCTAGCAAAACTCTGATAGGAGCTCAACTCAATTATACCACAAATAAAAAAGAGCTATTGGTTGTAGTTATTGCTATTGATAAGTTTAGGCCTATTTGGTTGGAGCCAAGGTCATAGTCTATACAGACCATGTTGCCTTGAAATATTTTCTCACCAAAAAAGATGCTACACCATGGCTAATCCGTTGGATTCTTCTACTCTAAGAGTTTGAATTAGAAATTAAGGATAAGAGAATTCTGTGGCAGATCATCTCTCGTGTATGGAAGTCACTCAAACCATGGACATTCCTATCAATGACTTCCTGCGAGATGATATGCTTCTCAAGTTGACTGACTCTCACCCTTGGTATGCGGATATCATGAACTTCATGGTCACGAGATACGTACTACCAGAGGAAAAAAAAGAAACTTATCTATGAGAGTCGTAGACACCTTTGGGATGACCCATACCTCTATCATTTTTGTGTCGATGGCCTTCTTAGAAGATGCATCCCATCAATCAAAGGCACCAAGATTATTTAGAAATGCCATGCTAGCCCCTATGGTGGCCATTACAGTGTTTATCGTACCCATGCAAAGATTTGGCAAAGTGGATTCTATTGGCCTTGTATGTATGAAGACACAAAATAATTCATTCGCAGATGTTGGAAATGCCAAAAGCATGGAGGAATTTCTGCTCGCAATGCGATGCCCCTAACATATAATCTCCAAGTGGAATTATTTGATGTGTGGGGTATTGATTTCATGGGACCTTTACCTAGGTCCTATGATTGCGAGTATATCACGGTGGCCATAGATTATGTGTCAAAATGGGTAGAAGCTTTGGCATGCAAAAATGCTGATTCCAAGCAAGCTAAGAAAATGTTCAATGAGATTATTTTCCCACGCTTTGGCACTCCCTGTATGGTCATAAGTGATGGAGTGTCTCATTTCATAGATAAGACCTTCTGGAACTTTTTGAGAGAGCTTGGTGTCCAGTATAACATTGCTACTCCATACCACCCACAAACGAGTGGTCAACCAGAAACATCTAATAAGCAAATTAAAAACATTTTGCAAAAGACTGTCTTGGAAATGGGAACGGGATGAAAGCATAAGCTACCTGACGCATTGTAGGCATACCGTACTGCTCACAAAGCTCCCATTAGCATGTCTCCATTTTAACTTCTCTATGGGAAGACATGACATCTTCCTGTAGAGTTGGAACATATATCCTATTGGGCCATCAAACGGTGGAACATGGACCTTCACGAAGCCGAAAAACACCGATTGAAGCAACTTTCTGAGTTGGAAGAGTGGAAAGATAAGGCGTACCATAGTGCAAAAAATCTACAAGGAAAGAACCAAAGATGGCACGATAAAAGGATTACGCCTAAAGAGTTCAAACCTAAAGATAAAGTTTTACTCTTCAACTCTAGGGTTAAATTTTGGACACGGGAAGCTTAGAAGTAAATGGGAAAGACCCTTCATTGTAGTAGAAACCTCAACCCACAGAGCAATCACACTCCAAGGTGATGATGATCAACTATTTAATGTGAATGGGCAGCGACTCAAATTACTTCTTGAATCCCAGTAAGAGGCGGCAAAAAAAGAAATTGACGTGATAAATCTTATTTTTTCACGCCGTTTCTTTAATTTTTTTCTAAATTCTCCTTGTCCAATTAATGGGCCCATCCAATTAGTCATCCATTGGGCCCATTAAGCCAACCTAAGAAAACCTAGCTCGAACGGAGCCAGGATGGGTTCGAGCGAACCCTAGGGTCGGCCGACTCCTCCTTTGCGCCGTCAGCGTTCTGTTTTCTCGTGCGGACTCTCCCGACGTATCCCAACAAGACTCTCGACGTTATCATATTTTCGCCGCTTATTTATTGACAGGGGCACATAAATCCATCTCTTGTTCCTCCCATCCAAGTCATGGCTGACAAGAAAATTGTGCCTTATGCCTCCTCTAGCTCAACCTTCAACCTGAGCAGAGACATCGCATCGGCAAATGACAAGTCCACCCTCGCTTTGGAGTCTGTCATGGCATTAGATGCCATTCCTCTCGCCATGATCCCGCCACCAACGACGACTCCGCGTGGGCGTAGCACCACAACTCGTGGTGTTGCACGGTTGCCCTCCCCTCGGAGGACACCCATGAAGTCGACGACACCTGCATGTCACCCGACTACCGCCGGCCTTAAGTCAGTCAAGACCCGTCTTTTTCCTGAAAAAGACGAGTCTATCCCAAAGCTGCAGCCTGGTGAGGAGTTCATGTACACTCTGAAGACCAAGGACGGTGACGTAGTGAGCCACCACTACAAGTCACCTACGCGTACCTTGCCTGAGCATGTGGGAGATCGCCTCATTATCCACGGGGTGCACAAGCCTGAAGGAGGCTATGCAAAATGCTTTTTCAAGCATGTGGAAAATTTAGTGATGGAGGAATCGACGGGCTCGTCACCCTCGAAGATTAGGCATCGCTTCTAGCCACCTGCTATTAGAGGGCCACCCGACCAATTTGAGGACAGCGACGGGAAATCTCCTCATGCACCTAATGTGGCAGAGCTTTCTAAGTTGTTAGCTTCTCTCCGTTTGGAGAACAGGAAGCTATTGGATTTAGTTGCTGAAAGGCGCATACAGAGGGCAGAACTGAAGGATGAGCTCATATCCCCAAGGAGGAGATTGATTGCGGTCGCCGTGGCATGGGCGCCAAGCTGCGGCGCGTATAGAATACCGTCGGGAAGCCCGACATCTACAACACACCATAGTTTAGATATCCCGGCCGCATAGGATGCTTACTAGTTTAGTTTAGTTTTTTTTCAAATTTTTATTCATTAAATTTAAATTGAATAATGTAAGCATTCTCAATATTTTGAGGTCAATAAAGTGAACTTATCAATTCATCTAACCAGTTAAAGTTTCATCTTTAGTTTATTTTTGTTGAATAAAGAATTCAGACAACAAGTGTGGGGGAGGCACCCCAAGATCGTGAAATAGCGACGTACAAAAATAGTGTTGCATCTTGAAACACATTGTAACCGAATATAAGACTCGACACGTCGAAACAGAGCAACATAGAAGGGGGTCAGTCGAACCCACTGGTCGGCCGACCTGGTGTCGGCCCCACACGTCTCTGTTTCACTCTACAAACTCGGCTTGGTTCTCCTACCCCTGCATATTCATGCTAAATTACTGTTTGAGTTGATTTAGTATTTGATATTGAATATTTGAAAGCAATTCAACTCAATAATTAAAATTTAAAACTTGGTAGTCAAAATTTGCTTGAGCTGAAAATTCGAATACTTTATATTTCGATTTATTGCCTTGTTTGTGATTCCCACAAATAAAATAGGAAAAACATGTCATCTTAGTATTTGTCTAGTGTGATATGGTAAATGAGTTATTCGTGGAGATATCTCCTTGCTTGAAATTGATTTTGATGTTTGCACAATTTGGTGTCCTGAACTTTGCCTAATTCTCTCATTGGAAATTTAAATACCCACCACGACCATATGTTTTAAATTCTTGAAAACCACATGCATGTGCCACATTGTTTTTCACTGAACTTTGTCAAACTCGTGACCCAATTGAGTGACATGCATGAACTTTTGACTTAGAAATTCTTGTGCACCCTATTCACCCAATTGAGAATTTGCATCTACCATTCATCCATCCAATAAAGAAACTCCATATATTTTGGTCGTCAAAATATCTCTATAAAAATAGAAAGGAGTAGAAGACATGGCTACGACAAAAAAAAGAGAAGCATCTACTCTTCAAAAGAGGAAGCCTGCAAAAAGAAAAGGAAAAAAAGAAAGTAGTCATGTTTCATCCTTAAAGAGAGAAAACCATGGAGTCCGCATTTATCCATTCCATTCATGTGCACAAGGATTTTCTTTGTCAAAATTGTTGTTGCATAAGTCTCTCATAGGATCAAGTTTTTAACTTAGTAATATATGAATTGCAATGTGTGCTACATTTATCCCTACCAAGCTCTAGATATAGCCATATTTAGTATAGGGACAAAGTTGGCATAACATGCCAAGGTGAAGATCAAAACACTTTTAGAGATTTGAGATATTCCAAATGAGAGATGAGGTTCATTGTTTCTTTGACTTTCCGAATATAGCAAATTTTTCAGAACATTTCAGTAGAGGAAGATCCAGGGAACTACATTCCAACCATTTCACTTTTCAAATACCCAAGATTGATGTGGTAGCCACATTACACAAAGGGAATTCATGAATTAAGGTATGAGTTGAAATATCTAGTATTCTCATTTTCTAACTTATAGCAAATTTATGACAACACCTTAGTTCTTTTTCTCTACTTCACTCGAGGACGAGCAAAGGACTAAGTGTGGGGAAGTTTGTTGACTGTCCTTAAGTGCCATATTTAGACTGTCAATTCACCTCATAATGTACAAAAGAGAAACACAACATAGTGGTAGGGTTAAAAACTAACTAATTCCACAAGTGTTGGTGTTTATTTGTATGCAGGTGAATTATACCCAAAAATACCAAGACATGCAGGGAGTAATCCATAAAACTGGACTTCGACGGATCATGCGACGCCACGTGTCATCACATGGATCAAATGGCTCACAAACAGAAGTATCTGAGGCCATCCAATGGTGTAGCACCCATATCAAGGGATGGGACCCACCTGGCAAAAAACTGGAGAAAGCACAGCTCCAACGGAGATATGACCAGGTCAACCGACCTCCCTAGTCGGCCGATAAGAGAGTGGTGCCAAACCTAGTCAAATGCCACATGTTGCCTCCTCCCAGTTTAAAGAAGTCAGTGGTGATTTATTTGAGCGCATTTTGTGGCAGAAACCGACCCTTATCCACCAATAAATAGCACCCCACACCGCACTTCACACACACACACACCAAAAAGTTTAGAATAGAATATCACTCCTAAGGTTTCGAATAGTCCTAGAGGCTGTCAAGTAGAAGGAGAGTGTGGTGAGAGTCTAGGAGATGGAGGCTTGGGCTTGTCAAGTCTCTCTTCAATACTTGTACCCCTACAAATGTGTTATTCAAACCAAGTAAGCCCTTTGTGAATTCATTTCAAATTTGATTTCCAATTCAAGGTAGTTTGCACAAGTAGTTACTTGTGGGTTCATTACTTTAATTTATGAGAGGCTATAGTTGTTGGTTTGTGTCCAAAACAACTAGAGTTGTGATTTAGAACGTAAGTGTGGTGCTTAGGTTAGAAATCGCCAGTGAATATCTCATAAACCTACAGATTGAAGAGGTAGGTAGTAGGTGGTAACAGCCCTATCTGTCCTTAGTAATACTCCATGTTCGGCTATGCCATAGGCTCTTGGCGGGAGTCATCCTAGTGTTGCTAGGGGTAAACCCGTGCTCGAAGCAAGCAGCTGCCGCATATTCCTTTGAATTAGAATCAATACTTTGAATTCCTCTCTCTTCCTTTCCTACCAAACAACTTTGTGTCTTTGGGTGAATTAGTTCATAATATTAGCACATACGTTCCTTGGATTTGATACCCTTGGGAATACACTTAAGGGGAAGTGCTACAAGACAGTTTCATTGCGCTTGGGGATTTTTATCTGTGATGTAACAAACGTCAACTGATGCACATCCCCTTTGAGCTACGAATGCCTCGTGGATGGGGTGTCACACGACCCTACCATCATCTACAACGCCGATCCCCTTCGTGCTGCGAATGGCTCTGTCACCATCTATGACGTTACTCTATCAATCCAAGTTAAGTTCCTGAATCACGACTTGGACTTGAACATGATTTGGCCAAGTTCCGGGTTCGAAGGTGAGCCCACTGGGTTTCAAAACTGCCCGGACGAACCATAGCGAGAGGTGGACAACTATGAGGTGGTCCACGTGAGAATTTTCAAAGGTAGCGGATACCTTTGACATCTCTGATGTTCTGTAGTCCGAGTCCTAGCTCAGTGATCCAGGAACTGCATGAATGTACTGAACAGGATCGTATGAAATGCGGGCACTGAGCCCGCACCACAATTACCCCTCGAAACCGGGTGTTGAGTTTCGTTCGCATTCACATCTTAAGATGATTGGGTTTCACTTGGATTCTCCCGTCAGGGAGCTCAACCGAGTTTGGGAACTTGACATCGAGGTAAGTTGTCCGAGCTTGCCCCCTTCGAGCCACGAGTAGCTCACGGGTGGGGTCGACAGGCCCCCGACCTTACTTCTGTAAAGAAGGCATGCAAAACCTAATACAGACACCGGAATGAGACTGGCCTAGTGCTCGGCAAATCTCGAGGGTAGCGGATAATATAATCACTTCCGAGCATTCCCCGATCCTCGATTACAAGCGATCGCTCAACGCTTGTGACGGCAAGATCGTCATGCACTAGCCTCCAACCAAGCGAGCACTTGGCTGGAGACTCAGGGGCTACTGAAGGAGTCGCGCAACCAGGGTATCAGAAGACACGCCTCGGCTCGCCGATCCTTGGCCAGTAGAATCGGGAGAACCCGGGTCGGTCGATGAAGCCGACCCCGACCCGGGTGGTTGGGAAGACAAACTTCCCAAGCCTAGCTCGTTGGCAACCGCCTCCATCTTGCCGACCCCTGATCACGAGAGGTGGGACCACATCAACCAGGTCTCTGCATGGGGAACCACATCAATGTTGTTACTAACGCTCCTGCACGCCTTGTGCGGTCCATCCGTGAGTGACACGACGACCTGGGTACCAAGGTCCTGATAGGGAATATGAAATTATCGAACAAGGCACGGCGCCTGCAGTCCATTGTTCGATCCCACCCCAAGGAGCACAGAGGATGGGAACGAATCTGTAAACCTCACTTCCCATGTGAGGAAAGCGGAGAGTAGCTAGGAAAGAGATGGTCTGCCTCCGCATATAGAAGGTGTCTGCAGCTTTCCTGCGAAGGGACATCGAAATAGATAAGCCACAACTAGGGGGACTTCGTCCTCTCCATGAGAACACTAGAACCTCTCCTCATACATGTACTTCCTCACCATTGATAATGAGAAGAGGAGATCCCCAGATAGGACGGAGGACACCTTGCCCGAACCAGTATAAATCCTTTGTTCGAGTTGTTAGACCGCCTCGACACAGATTGCGCGGTGGAAACAGTCGGCAATCAATACGCTGACAGCGCTCGAGTCCAAACGGCAGCTCGGGTGTTTGGGGTATAGGGGCAAGGGTACGGATGGTAAATCGGTTCACTTAAAATGAGACCCAAGTTGTAGCCCGCGACTCTGGAAAATATCTTCCTGCTGTCGCAATAATCGCCTTAGAAGGTAAGCAAGATTTAAGCTGATTATACGAGGAACCAACTAGGGCCCCATAAATATTTGTTTGGAGTAGATTTTTGCAGTACATGAGTGCAGATAGCCTAAAATGTTATATGCAATGCACAGCGTATCATGTTCTGCGACATTCTTTGAGCCTATCAGTCGTCGATTCACGTGCAAGCTAGTAAATGCTGCGGGCACGAAGATTCAAAGCGAATCAAAGAAAAATTGAAGTGAACCAAAGAAGAAATGAATAATCGAGGAGGAACTGACAATGCACGCCCTCCTGCTTGTTCTTGGTCATAAGAAGTCTCACCTGAACAGATCTCGGAGCCCAAGAACTAAGACGTCGAGGTGGAGCCTGGGCCTGGAGGTGATAAAACCCCTACCAAGGAGAAGATCATCCTGTCCGGATGCCACCAAGATCTGACGCGGGGATGGAGTTGGGTCTGGATATGGTCCAATATCGACAGTCCATGAGGGGCCTCTTCAAAATTGACAACAAGGAATGAGGAACTCGTGAAAGGGGTGATAATGACGGAGCTGCTAGAGGGATGGTGCCGTGACAGGGTGTCTTAGTGTTTGGGAGAGAAGGCGTTTGGGTTTCAACTGGTGAGGATAGGAGGGATGGGCTGCAGGCAAAAAAAAGGAAAAATATAAAAAAGAAAAATAAGATAAGGAATTGAGTGGATCTTTCAAATAGTTCATGTAATAGTTTTGGATTAGATATATAGAATAATAATATATAGTATGTAGTCACTACAATTTACATATATGATAGAAAGCAGTTATATGATATAATATGAAATAGTATGTAGTTGATTTAGAGAAGTGTCGAGAACTGTAATATGAAGTACAAAATCTTTTAATGAGTGTTCTAAATGATTAAGAATATTTTTTTTAGAGTATGACGAGTGCAATCAGTTTTATGTGTACACGCTAAGGTGACCGATCCAAGGATTTGGGCTAAGCCTATCCACACTTGTCATAATCAAAATCCCTACTCTGAAAAAATATATTTGGTGTCCTTTACTATGCCCTATGAAAGATTCACTAGTTCATACTAAAATTTTCCACACTATATCCTACTCTATACTATAAAAAATTGCACATGCACCCATCTATCAACCAGTGCAAGAGAGTTTTAAACTCTGAATTTATATTATAATTGTTCATACTCTACTTCAGATTGCCGTTTAGAGTATACCGTTGCAGCGGCTCCACAGTGTAAGGCCTTAATTTTGGACCCTACAACATGAAAATTGGAAGTGTGCGGCACCACCAAAGTCATATTCATGCATATGGGTGCTACACCATTGAGCGAGCTGCCGTTGGGAAGAAACAATTTTTCTAATAAGTTAGCACCGGGGCAAGTTCTTGCTCCACTCCCTGTTTTCTGGAGACGGCAGAGATTTTAGACCTAGTTCAACAATCTCATTGCACGGCAAGATATTTTTGTTATCCATTTCAACAATTTTCTAAACTTAGTTCAACAAGTTTTTGGGCATATCAATACTTTATTTAGTCTAGTTCAACAAATGTTTGAAGCAGTCGACAATTACAAACCTTACAACCAATTTTTTTTTTTTTTTTGCTAAGTACTCGATAATTTTATTTCGGAAATGCTCGACGACAGGCACTGAATGGATGGCTGCTGTCAGGCGACGCGGGCGGGGTGCTTGGACAGCGCCCAGCTCCAGCACGGAGGAATTTTTTTCTTAATTGTTAATAAGTAATTTGTAAAGGTTATGTTATTTGTAAAATAACCAATTAAGAATTTGTGATTGATTAACCTATGAATAACGAGTCAATAGTTAATTATAAGATTAATGATTAATAACAGTCATTAGCTACTAAGTATTGAGTGCCTGAAATTTTCTCAAATTTCAGCCACCTAAAATATAGACAGCTCATAAGTGAATTTCACGAGAGGTTCTGCAACTTTTATACTGTGGTACAAGTACATCAAACACATTGGAAAATGTTCAATTACATCACTAACGTTGGTCTAAACGTGCATTAGTGAGCTCGATTGCTCAAGTTTGACAGAAAACGAACAATTTAGCACTGAGTCAGCCATGTTGGCTCAGCACATAAATGTGCATTTATCTCGGTCCTATCAATTTGTAAACTGGAAATTCAGCGGCAACTCTCTCTCACGCACAGGCATACATATAAAACAATATAAGAAAAGAAAATGTATATTCTACTCCTTTTGTGCTACGATCTGTGTTTAGTTAATCCATATACTCCTTCTGTTCTCAAATGCTTGTCGTTTTGTAGGAGCGACAAACTTTTAAGGACGGATGGAGTACAATTTTTTAGTCAGCTTAGTTTTGAAAACTGGAGCATTATTGATCTTTAATAGCCTCTCAAACCCGATTTTGCTGACTACGACTTCGGTTTAGTGGGTTTAAAAATATGTTGACGCCACCTGGATAGTTTGGACTGACCCATATACACCCGTCTCTAACCGGCTAACACCCGTCTCCCAAATACACCTGTCTCCGAACCAGCTACAAAATTGAACCGGCTAACACCCGTCTCCCAAATACACCTGTCTCTGAACCAGCTACAAAATTGTACAGAAGGTAAACTAAATACTGGACATAGCAGACGGGTGCATATCCTCTACAGTACTGCACATACAATAGTAGTCACTGACTGGTGGGCCCCAGGATCCATGTGTAACACCCTAATTTTCATGCATCATGCCCTACATACACTCATATACATGTTTAACATTAACCCACATAAAGAGGAATGAGTTTAAAATTGATTCGGAGCATTTAAAATTGATTTGGAACAAAATCGCACTTAAAATGCAGGAAAGTGCAGATTAGTCCGATTTTGCTGAGGACTAGTCCGATTTCTCTCTGACTAAAAACGGACTTGTCCGTTTTTGCTGCGGACTAGTCCGATTTTGCCTCAGGAAACCTTCGGACTTGTCCGATTTTGTGCAGACTAGTCCGATATTCCACGAATCCTTGAAAATTTGCTATGTCCTTGGACTTTTCCGGACTAGTCCGGTGTTCCAGCGGACTTGTCCGTTTTCCTCTCTGTTCAAAGTCGGACTTGTCCGATGTTTGGCCAGACATGTCCGATTTTCTCTCTGGACGACTTCGGACTAGTCCGGTCCTGTTCGGACTTATCCGATATTTCGCGACTCCGAGTTGATCTTTTGTTTTACGACTTGTTTCTTGGGTTTCACGTTAAGTGGGCCTAGGGACGTCGTGCCTAACTCTTTTCGAGCCCATGTGGGACTCTAAACCGGCCTCTACTCATCCCAAAACTCGAAATCCATCTAACCCTAGCCTCCACATCTATATAAACAGCCCACCCCTTGGATTGACATCTATTTGCCACTTTTTCACCCACCCAAACCCTAGTTCGTGGGGAGCCACCATCAAGGAGAGAGGAGAAGATCCCAAACAAGAAGAAGGAGAGGAGGAAACGAAAGAGGATCAAGATCTCCACCAAGTTTTATTCTTCACCACCAATTCATCCCCAAGTTCATCACCAACCCTAGATCATCAAGATCCAAGTGCTACCTCCAAGTTTCTTGATTCATTGGAGTCCTAAACACCTGGTATACCCTCTATTCTCTTTTCTTTACGTGAATTCAACCCCTAATCTTCAAATTCACGTCGATCTAGGAAACCCTAATCTGCTGATCTCGCGGAGTGCGGACTTGTCCGGTCCCTAGCGGACTAGTCCGATCTTTCTGGTTAAATTGTGTTGAATTAATTATAAAATTTGATCTAATCAACTCCAAACCTGTATAAACTTGTTAAAAGCTATTAGAACTAGTTAGTTATCATTAAAAGCAATCTAGTAACATGTTTTACCATGCATTTGCATTAATCATGCATGTCATATCATATTGAGTAATATTTGTGCACTCTTTGATTGTGTTTCTCGTCTTGTATGTTTATTGTGCGGATTAGACGGATTTGCGCTAGAGAGTGCCACGGAGGATTTACAGCACCAAGAGTTTGAAGGCTTTGACCATAATCAACAGCAAGAGCAAGGCAAGTGTCCTTAAAGCATATTGACCCTGTTTTAAAATAAATGTTTTGTTTGCAAAACTGCATGCTTGTGTCCAATTGATGGGAATCCTATGGTAGGAAGTTTACTAGATTTGCAAAACCACCCTTGTCGCCAGGAATACATGATAGAGAGTCAGGAAGGGTTTTTACCTTTTGCTTCGCTTAATCAACTGTGATGGGAAACAACTATACCACTCAATTTAATTATGCATTAATGATATTCTGGTTAATGTGAACTGGTCAATACGATATGGTAATGGGTGATCTAAGCAAGCCTGGTATGTGGATGGGTTGGATGTTATGGTGGTTTGCTTGCTTTAGATCTAAGGACCGGTTCATGCGAGAATAAGCCCGGATTACAGTGCCACCACAAGGCCAAGTATGGGTGCGGTATAACTGATTATTTAGGGATTTTCCAGTGCTATTTGGACCATTAAGGATGCTCGGGGAAGGGGTAGTCGGATTGGGTTGTTGATGATTGGTGGGACTACCCTGGGATCTGAATGGCTCAAGAAGGGGCCCTTGGTTGAAGATATGCTCAGTTGGAGGCATCGCCACCGGTGAAACCTCAGTGGGGTCTAAATAGGCTAGTAATCCCTTTGTAAAAGCTATTTTGTGATCTCTTGGCCGCACATCGACGGAAGTGTGAGACGACATAATAGAGGTTCTTAGTCACTGAAAGGTGAAGAAATCACAAACACGTGGGTAAAGAGGTACAAACTCTGCAGAGTCTAATAAAACTATCAGGATAGTCGTGCTCCCAGTTATGAGCATCTGGACAACTTCCATGATTAGAGGGAACTTGGTATTGGAATGGTATTTGGGATGGTTATGGTTTGGTAATTGTAAGACCTATGTGTATTGAATACATTGGCTTTTAGTGAATACACTTGGCTTTGATGATAAAAGTTTTGAATATCACCAAAGCACCTTTTTATCAAGGTCCGACTCTAGCTCCGAGCTATAGCAAGGTCTGACCATAGGTCCGACTTGGTTTGGGTAGCTCCTGCTACATTAGATGCTAGGTCCAGCTTCTTTGTAAGGTCCGACTAGCTTTGGTTCGCTCCGGTGAGCTTTATCTTTAGCTCCGGCATGTCTTTGATAGCTCCGACATATATTTGATAGCTCCGGCATGCTTTTGCTAAGCTCCAACATACTTTGTCTAGCTCCGGCTTTGGGTTGACTAGTTTTGACTAGTTTTGGTAAGCTCCGGCGCTAGGTCCTGCTAGTTTTGTAAGCTCCGGCGGGAGCTTGGTTGTACTAGTTTTGGTAATCTCCGGCGCTAGGTTCTACTAGCTTTTGTCAGCTCCAGCTCAAGCTCCGAGTTGCTCTGGCAAGGTCCGGAACTTGACCATAGTGCTTCTGCTTTTCATTTGCAATGTTTCGTACTTGCTTTACATTGTTGGAAAGATTGCTTAGTATTCATTTGCTAAGTTTTTGGTGCGTTTTGGTTGATATGAATGATATCGTGTTAATGTGGTTTTGCAACATGCTTATGTGAGGTTCTCACGTAAGGTGTTGTGTTCGGAACTAACTTGAGTCAAGTCGAGGACTTGGGCTCATATGGATTGGTTGTTTATTCATGTGCAGGTATTGCTTGTGTTCAAGTCATGGCTGGTGACAGGATCCATTGGACTAGTCTCAGGAGGAGATGAGGTTCCAACAACCAAGCTCGGGAGGAACTGTGGTTGAGCGGGTCAGGAGGTCGCCCAGGATGATTGAATCAAGGGCAATGCATATGAAGGTCGAAGGAAGGTGTTCGCACGTATGCATGCGGTGCATGATGTGGCAATATGCTTCTAGAGACAGATTATAGAAGGAAGATCTGATCGGAAGAATCGGATCGTATCGGTTGAAGAATTAGGCTGCTAGCTGAGTCGGTTATGGCTCGATATGGAAATATCGAGTTGGTTATTTTAGGATTTCATGTGGGTCACGAATTTGAGTTGTTTAGGAATGTGGGATACGTTCATAAGGTGTTTGGAAGTCTTAAGATTGCTTCTATCTGCGTATAGAAGAGTCCTAAGCAGTTATGGAAAGTCTCGATTGTGATCGGATTAGGATTGGAGTCCTAGTTGAGATTGGGATGGCCTAAGGGCTGGTTATATAAGAAAGGGAAGGCCAAAGCTCGTGGTAGAAGACTTTGGGGCTGTTCCTCTTGTGTTCTATTGAATGAATTTCGTAGTTTGAAGGAACTTTTGTGCCTTGTTCGTCCGACTTGTTCCAGACAAGTTTTACTCGTCGAGTTTCTAGACAGCACTACCTTTCGTCGGTGGTTTTATCATAACTCGAGTTTTACAGATTCAATTGACGTTATTCTTTTTGAGTTGTCTTCACAACTTGATTATCTATCATCTGTAAAAATTTCACGGTCATTGGATTTGTGGTCTATGATCTACACGAGGTTCTTTGCAGCGTTCCAGAACTGTGTTTTTCTCGGGTAGGACAGATTGACCTTTGTTTGATCTTTCGATCATAACTTGAGTTTCTCTCAACGGATTTGAGTGATTCTTCTTGTGTTGTATTCGTGGCTTGATTCTCTCTGATATATATAACTTTTGTCACGGTCAAACACGTTTAGATTAGTCTCGGACACGATTTCTTTAACAGATCGTTTTTCTACCGAAAGGGTTTGGGGTTTAATTGTTTCCGCTGCGTAATATTTTTAAATCTACCATTCACCCCCCCCCTCTTGTAACTTTTCATGTGCTCTTTGATCCTACAATTGGTATCAGAGCCACGGTGCTCTAATCTTTGTGATTTGCACGTGTTTTTGACTAATCATCATGGAGAAATACTCCGCCAAACCTTGTGTGTTTGTTGGTATTGATTTTCAGGTTTGGAAGGCACGCATGGAGGCTTTCATCCATGCGCAAGGCTTTGCAATATGGGAGAAGGTGTATAAGCCTTATGAAGTGCCACCTAATGATCAAGTCACAGGCACAAACTTACGGGACGTCAACAACAACAACAAAGCCTGAAACTTGATCATCCAAGGACTCACTCAAAGCGACTTTGATCGTGTCGCGCACCTCCGATCAGCATACGATGTTTGGAGAGCTCTCTGTGATTATCATGAAGGCTCCAACACAATCAAGGAGGTAAAACAAGATATGTTCAAAAAGGAATATATGCGTTTTGAGATGCAACCAGGTGAGTCTATCGATGACCTCTTTGTTCGGTTCAATAAAATTCTCAGCAACTTGCGTAGTGTCAATGTTAATTTCCTGATGCTGAGAATGCTAGGCAACTTCTTAGTGCATTAGACATGTCAATTTGGGAAATGAAAGTAACATCTATTCGTGAATCTATTGTCATGAGTTCTCTTACATTAGATGTACTTTATTCTAAACTAAAAACTCATGAAATAGACATCCTAGCACGTAAGAACCCAAATAAGTCTATTGCATTTGTTTCACAACGTGATATGTCTAGCTCCGGCCAATCATCATCTTGCAATACTCTTGCTTTATTGTCCTCACTAACCCTGGAGTAGGTCGAAGAATTTCCAGAAGAGGAGTTGACACTCATCTCTACTAGATTCTCAAAAGCATTGCAAAATGTGAGAACTAGAAGGAGAGGAAGCTCCGGACCGCAACGCTGTTTTGAATGTGGTAAAACAGGACACTTTTCGTACAGAATGCCCTAACCTTTCAGGTCCGACCACCCGTGAAGAAAAACAAAGCAAGGTCCGGACCCCCTCTGGAAATTCCAACAAGAAGAAGAAAGGTACCATAGAACACAAGATGATCAACAGCTTCATCACCGCACTTCAGGAGCTCAGTTCAAGTGACATTGACTTTGAAAGTGATGAAGAGAATGATGACCTGGCCAACATATGCTTCATGGCGGGCAAAGCAAGATCAAGATCAAGTCAGGAGGAAGCAGAACACAGCAGTGACGATGATGAGGTATGTTCAACCTGTAATGAAATGTGTGATGCTATTTCTCGTGCCACTGTTATTGTCAAGAAAAAGGACAAAAAGCTTAGGGACAATGCTGCTAAAATTGAGTCACTAGAATCTGAAATTAATCGTTTGAAATCCTTAATTCCTAGTGATGATTCTTGTTCCTCATGTGACTTAATATATGAACAATTGTCCTCTCTAAGAAGTGCACATTCCTCCACTCTAGACAGACTTGATGAAGAAATTGAAAAGAACAAAAAGCTTGCTGCACTTAGTGATAAAAACTTAAAAGATGTTTCTTGTTCTACAGATGATTTGCATTGTTCTGCATGTGAAAATCTTGATAAGAAACTAAAAGATGCAATGAATGAAATTTCCACTCTGAACAATGCTTTACGATCTCATGAAGTTAAAAATTGTTCCAATTGTAAACTAAAAGGAAAAACTTCATGTGCAAACTGCCTAGACTTGTCTAAGAAACTTGATGACATGAATAGGACACTAGGTCGGTTTTGTAATGGGATTAAGAATCTAAACTTGCTGCTGAATTCTTCCAAGTCTCGCAAAGATAAAACTGGTTTAGGTTTTGATTCTCATGTTTATGCTAAGGCACATCCACCTAAAATTGTAAAGTCATTAGGAAGTGGTTTGATTCAAACAGTTCCTAAACAAAAAGAAGTGGTTTTCAAATCTGCAGGAGTGCTTTCTAATTCTGTTTCTAATGTTGGGTGCTCATCGAGACATGATTACAAAATTAAGTTTCATTGTACCTACTGTGGTAGAGATGGTCATGTCATAGATTTTTGTTATAGACTAGCTAAACAACAGAAAAGGGAAAGAATGTCTGCTAGATCTCATAACTTTCTTGCTAAACCGAAAATTAGAAACATGCAACCTGCTTTAATGAGTGAGAAATTTGAAAAGGTAGCTTCTGGAACTTTTGGCAAGAAATCTACAAAGGCAGCTCCGGTAGTTCTGATAGCTCCGAGAGCTCCCAGATCTTCTGTTGTTCCCTCCGGAGCTTCAGTTTTTGCCTCCGGACCTTCTGCTTTTACCCCCGGAGCTACTGGTTTTTGTGCTAAAAGAGTTAAGAATAGAAAACCTCAAACTTCGACTCATAAACCTGCTGCTTTATCTCAGCTTTCGCGTGTTTTTCCTACTGCACGTCGTGTGACTCAGTACTGGATACCTAAATGCCTTTTGACTAACCCCAGTATTGAGTCATTGACGTATTGTGCTTCTATGTAGGTTACACATTTGAGGAAGGAGAACATTTGGATTGTGGATTCAGGTTGCTCACGCCACATGACCAGTAACAAAGATTGGTTCTCCTCCCTCTCTTTTGTGTCACGTGTAGAGAATGTTACTTTTGCCGATAATTCTTCAACTCCTATAATTGCTAAGGGTTCGGTTAGAGTAAATGATCACTACACTTTGAAGGATGTGGCACTTGTCAAAAATTTGAAATACATCTTGCTTTCTATTTCACAATTGCTAGATGAAAATCTAGAAATTATTTTCAATAAAAACTGCTGCAAAGTTGTAGGTTCAAATAGTGAGCTTATTTTTAACATGTCTCGGTTTGGAAGAGTTTTTAAAGCTGATTTTGATATGTCTTCCTCTAAGCATAGGTGTCTAGTTGCTAATGATTCAAAGGACTTATATTTTTGGCATCGTAGACTTGGTCACGTAGGCTTTGATCACCTAACGCGTGTTAGTGCTCTTGATCGCATACGTGGGCTGCCTAAGCTTAAAGGGGACAAAGAAATTGTGTGCTCTTCTTGTACACATGCTAAGATGGTTGCAGGTTCACATTATCCTCTCACAATGATCATGACAACAGAACCATGTCAACTTTTGCATCTTGACACCGTAGGACCTTCACGTGTTCAATCCTTCGGAGGTAAATGGTATGTTCTTGTTATTGTTGATGATTATTCTAGATACTCTTGGGTTTACTTTATGGCGTCCAAGAATGAAGTTTTTAGTCACTTTAGAACTTTATTTCTTAGATTATCAATTGATCACCCAGGATCATTAAAAGCAATTAGAAGTGATAATGGAACTGAATTTAAAAATCAATCTTTTGATCACTTTTGTGCTGAAAATAGAATAGATCATCAATTATCTTCACCATATGTACCTCAACAAAACGGTGTTGTAGAAAGAAAGAACAGAACCTTAGTTGAGATGGCTAGGACTATGCTTGATGAATATCAAACTCCTAGGAAATTTTGGGCTAATGCATTAGCAACCGCTTGTTATGTCTCAAATTGTGTTTTCTTGCGTGCTAAGCTAGGTAAAACACCATATGAGCTCTGGTTTGGACATAGGCCTAGTGTTACACACTTTCGGGTCTTTGGTTGCAAATGCTTTGTTAATAAACATGGTAATCTTGATAAATTTGAACCTAGATCCATTGATGGCATGTTTCTTGGTTATCCATCTCATACTAGAGGCTATCGTGTGCTTTTACTTGAGACTAACAAAATTGTGGAGACTTGTGAAGTGTCTTTTGATGAAGCTAGCCAAGGTACTAGCTCCGGTGTTGTAGGTCCAGATCCGTATCCTCAGGGGGAGGGTATTTTCGAAGATGAAGAAGAGCCGGTGATACTGCCTAGTAGTTCCGAAGTTGACACGTGTCCAGCTCCGGACATTGAACAAGCTTCGGCTATCACCTATGCCGGTCCTGATTGTCCACAAGTCACAAGCTCATCAATCTACGCTGAACCTAATGAAGAAGAAGCTTGTGAGACATCTGTTCCCCTACGTTTTTACAAAGATCATCCCCCACAACAGATGATTGGAAGCTTGCACGAACGAGTCACACGGTCCAGGTTTTGCGATCCAAACTCTTATGCTCATTCTGTTTTTGTTGCTTCTTTTGAACCCAAAGATATGTCACACGCACTCACTAATGAATCTTGGATTATTGCCATGCAAGAAGAGTTAGAAAATTTTGAAAGAAATAATGTTTGGAAACTTGTACCTCCACCTCAAGGTCACACTTTAATTGGAACTAAATGGGTTTATAAAAATAAACAAAGTGAGGATGGGGTTGTGGTTAGGAATAAGGCTAGGTTGGTTGCTCAAGGTTTCACTCAAGTTGAAGGTCTAGATTTTGATGAAACTTTTGCTCCTGTCGCTAGATTAGAAGCCATAAGAATTTTGTTAGCTTTTGCTGCATCTAAAGGTTTTAAGCTATATCAAATGGATGTTAAAAGTGCTTTTCTTAATGGCTACATAGATGAGGAGGTTTATGTCAAACAACCACCGGGTTTTGAAAATCCAGATTTTCCTAATCATGTTTACAAACTGTCCAAAGCCTTATACGGTCTCAAACAAGCCCCTAGAGCATGGTATGATAGGTTAAAAACATTCTTACTTGAAAATGTTTTTACCATGGGCAAGGTTGATAAAACTCTTTTTGTGCTTAAGCATGGCAATGACTCATTATTCGTTCAAGTATATGTGGATGATATTATCTTTGGTTGTGCTTCTCATGATCTCGTGTCCAAGTTTTCAGCAATGATGAGTTCCGAATTTGAAATGAGTATGATGGGTGAACTCACTTACTTTTTGGGGCTGCAAATCAAGCAAACCAAGGAGGGTACCTTTGTGCATCAAACAAAGTATACCAAAGACCTCCTAAGGCGCTTCAACATGTACAAAAGCAAGCCTCTTCGGACACCAATGGGAACAGCAACAACACTTGAACTTGATGAAGATGGTGAACCCGTGGATCAAAAAGAATATAGAAGCATGATCGGATCACTTTTGTACCTCACAGCATCAAGACCAGACATACAATTCATCGTATGTCTTTGTGCACGGTTTTAAGCTTCCCCACGTGTTTCACATCGTCAAGCCGTCAAAAGGATTCTCAGGTACTTACACGAAACCCAAGAATTTGACATTTTTCTTCCTTCTTCCTCAACTGTTACTTTGAAAGCTTTTTCAGATGCTGATTTTGGGGGTTGTAGGATTGATAGGAAAAGTACTTCCGGTGCTTGTCATTTTCTTGGTAATTCTCTTGTTGCTTGGTCCTCTAGAAAACAAAATTCAGTTGCACAATCCACAGCTAAATCTGAATATGTAGCTGCTGCTAGTGCTTGCTCACAAATTCTTTGGATTGTTCAAACACTTAAGGACTATGGGGTTGATCTAGATAGTGTTCCACTATTCTGTGATAACACTAGTGCCATTTGCATTGCTAAAAACCCCGTGCAACATTCTAGAACAAAGCACATGGACATTAGGTATCACTTTCTCCGAGATAATGTTGAAAAAGGGAACATGTGCTTCACCATGTAGATACCGAACAACAATTAGCTGACATTTTTACAAAACCCTTGGATTTCACTCGTTTTTGTTACATTCGTAGTGAAATAGGGGTTATGCATCCTCATGGCTTAAATTGAGGGGGAGTTTTTGAAACTTGGGAAGTCTATGTGTGAATCTGAAATTAAAATAATACGGGCATAGTATTTCATACATATATGACTTTGTGATTCCTTTTACATGCTGAAAGTTCTTACTACATTACTCGTGTTATACATTTTGTAGTTTTTGCCATGTCTAGTAATTGGAATAATTACTTACACTAAATCTGGTCATGGTCGAACTTTCTTGCTGTTTTGAACTTGTTGCATGCTCACAAATGCTTTTAATCATTAAGAATTTATCAAGTAATCAACTCACATGTTGAGTTTTTATGAACAAATATAAATTGAGAAAAGATCAAGAGAATCTGCATGCATCACACTTCTTCTTTTGAGATGGCTTGTCATTACACTTAGATATGAACTTGGAAGAAGTTGTGTATGACTAAAACCATGACCTTAAGCTTCTGATTGTCAAATGACATAGGCTTGGCTTGGTTGGTTAGAATAAGGCAGATGCGCATATAATCTCTTGCAAATATCATATGATATAAATTTATTCTTTGAAAAATAATAAAATGCAGCAACTAGTGTCATGCTTTCAGGTTTTGAAATAGTTAAGTTTGTGAGATCATGACTTACTTAAATTGAAAATTATATTTGATCTCTAGCATGGCTTACACTACTTTATGTATCTCATTGATGTGATAATGTAAGGTACCTGATAGTATGACTTGGATGAGATTTGTTTATATGTATATGTTATAATATGCTCATAACAACTAAAGAGGGAGAGATAATTTGTTTATATGCTCATGACTTGCTGAATACATTGTCAAAGGGGGAGAGATAAGCATAAAGAGAGAGAGAATATGTGCATAAGGAGAGATGATAAAGGGGTAGAAATATGTGAATTTATTATTGCTTTCCTTCTCATTTTATTTCTGATTTACAAAAGGGGAGAAATTGTTTTCAAAACTTTTATTGAGAATAAGTCAATGTTCGGATATTAAGTGGTGTTGCCAATGCATTCATCAAGGGGGAGATTGTAAGACCTATGTGTGCTGAATACATTGGCTTGTAGTGAATACACTTGGCTTTGATGATAAAAGTTTTTAATATCACCAAAGCACCTTTTTATCAAGGTCTGACTCTAGCTCCGAGCTATAGCAAGGTCCGACCATAGGTCCGACTTGGTTTGGGTAGCTCCGGCTACATTAGATGCTAGGTCCGGCTTCTTGGTAAGGTCCGACTAGCTTTGGTTAGCTCCAGTGAGCTTTATCTTTAGCTCTGGCATGTCTTTGATAGCTCCGACATATATTTGATAGCTCCTACATGCTTTTGCTAAGCTCCGACGTACTTTGTCTAGCTCCGGCTATGGGTTGACTAGTTTTGACTAGTTTTGGTAAGCTCCAGCGCTAGGTCCTGCTAGTTTTGTAAGATCCGGCGGGAGCTTGGTTGTACTAGTTTCGGTAAGCTCCGGCGCTAGGTTCTACTAGCTTTTGTCAGCTCCGGCTCAAGCTCCGAGTTGTTCTGGCAAGGTCCGGAACTTGACCATAGTGCTTCTGCTTTTCATTTGCAATGTTTCGTACTTGCTTTACATTGTTGGAAAGATTGCTTAGTATTCATTTGCTAAGTTTTTGGTGCGTTTTGGTTGATATGAATGATATCATGTTAATGTGGTTTTGCAACATGCTTATGTGAGGTTCTCACGTAAGGTGTTGTGTTCGGAACTAACTTGAGTCAAGTCGAGGACTTGGGCTCGTATGGATTGGTTGTTTATTCATGTGCAGGTCTTGCTTGAGTTCAAGTCATGGCTGGTGACAGGATCCATTGGACTAGTCTCAGGATGAGATGAGGTTCCAACAACCAAGCTCAGGAGGAACTGTGGTTCAGTGGGTCAGGAGGTCGCGCAGGATGATTGAATCAAGGGCAATGCATATGAAGGTCGAAGGAAGGTGTTCGCACGTATGCATGCGGTGCATGACGTGGCAATATGCTTCTAGAGACGGATTATGGATGGAAGATCTGATCGGAAGAATCGGATCGTATCGGTTGAAGACTTAGGCTGCTAGCTGAGTCGGTTATGGCTCGGTATGGAAATATCGAGTTGGTTATGTTAGGATTTCGTGTGGGTCACGAATTTGAGTTGTTTAGGAATGTGGGATACGTTCATAAGGTGTTTGGAAGTCTTAAGATTGCTTCTATCTGCATATAGAAGAGTCCTAAGCAGTTATGGAAAGTTCCGATTGTGATCGGATTAGGATTGGAGTCCTAGTTGAGATTGGGATGGCCTAAGGGCTGGTTATATAAGCAAGGAAAGGCCAAAGCTCATGGTAGAAGACTTTGGGGCTGTTAATATTGTGTTCTATTGAATGAAATTCATAGTTTGAAGGAACTTTTGTGCCTTGTTCGTCCGACTTGTTCCAGACAAGTTTTACTCGCCGAGTTTCTAGACAGCACTACCTTTCGTCGGTGGTTTTATCACAACTCGAGTTTTACAGATTCAATTGACGTGATTCTTTTTGGGTTGTCTTCACAACTTGATTATATATCATCTGTCAAAATTTCACGGTCATTGGATTTGTGGTCTATGATCTACACGAGGTTCTTTGCAGCGTTCCAGAACTGTGTTTTTCTCGGGTAGGACAGATTGACCTTTGTTTGATCTTTCGATCATAACTTGAGTTTCTCTCGACGGATTTGAGTGATTCTTCTTGTGTTGTCTTCGTGACTTGATTCTCTCTGATATATATATCTTTTGTCACGGTGAAACACGTTTAGATTAGTCTCGTTCATGATTTCTTTAACAGATCATTTTTCTGCCGAAAGGGTTTGGGGTTTAATTGTTTCCGCTGCGTAAGATTTTTAAATCTACCATTCACCCCCCCTCTGGTAGCTTTTCACGTGATCTTCGAACCTACAGTAATGGTTATGGATGGTTATGGATTTATTTCTGGTATTGAATATGGTTATTGGCAAATGGTGAAATCTGGAATTATTGATGAGGATGGTGAATTGTGGACTGGTATTATGATATTACTTATGATTATGATGGGTTTGATTTATATAAATATAATATATTGCTTTTCAAATGTTTTAATGTACTTTTCAGCACTTAACCATTATTATTGTCGACATTTGAATAAGCCACATGTCATACTTTCCACACTTGCTGAGTACGACATGTACTCACTCTTGCAATCCCCCCCACCCCCCAACAGTTGCAGGTCAGGATTGGGAGTTTAATGGCGATAATGCGGAGTTCTAGGTTGTGTCTACCGTCAGCTTTGCCTGTGGTGTTGATTGGAGCTGCGTTATACCCTATTGCTTATGCTGCCTAGCTTTTTAGTTTGCTTAATTAGTTTATTTCCGCTGCATTAGTTGAACTTGTCATAAATATTCATTAGAGCTTGTATTCAAGGATAATCTAGTTTGTGTAATAAAATTTGGTTAATTAATCTTGTTCTGTGGTAATTTTCTGTATACTCTTTTGTGATTGCACTCGTGTATGTGTGATGAACATCTTGGGAACACATATGCGTTAGCTTGGTTCACTTTTCAAAATCGGGCGTCACATATTGGTATCAGAGCCACAGGTTGACCGTAGGATGCAGCCTAAATAGAATGGACACTTTAGAGCACATAGGAGCACTCAGGAATCGATGTATTTTGGTTGGTGTGTTGTTTGCTATATATATTGTTCGCTTGTGTGCTTAATAGAGGATTTTGGGATGCCTTAGCATTGCCATGTCCACCTAGGCTAGTATAGCTAGTTGGTTAGCTTCATATCCCTTGATACATATAGTTGGGGACGTTTTCTAATTCTTACCTATTGCTTTTCTTCAGATGGTGAGGACTCGCAACCAGAGAGATGGCAATGATGAGGAGGAGAACAATGGAGTACCTCAGAACAACAATGGGCAAGGACCTGTTCATGGAGCTATCAACATTGAGCAGCTTTTGGCTATGCAAAACCAGCTCATGCAGACCATGATACAGACTATGGGACGGCTGCAGGCTGGCAACATCAACAATCAGCCCCACATGCCTCCACCGCCACCCCTGCCTCCTCATAACCAATTGGGAGAGTTTATGAGGACTAGGCCACCGACCTTTGCTCAAGCTGCCGACCCTATGGATGCGGATGATTGGCTCAAGTCCGTGGAGAAGAAGCTAGCTATTGTCCAATGCAGTGACCGGGAGAAGGTCTTGTTTGCTTCTCATCAACTAGTGGGAGCAGCTGCGGATTGGTGGGATTCTTATTGCAATGCTCATAAGAACCAAGAGAGAATTACTTGGGCCGAATTCAAGGAGAATTTTCGTTCTCATTATGTGTCTGAGGGTGTTATGATCTTGAAGAGGCAAGAATTTGAGAATTTAAGGCAAGGAAGATCAAGCGTGAGTGAATATCTCAATAAATTCACTCAACTCTCAAGGTATGCGCCTGAGGATGTTAGTCGGGACAGCCGGGAGCAATACTTGTTAATGAGGGGCTTGAACAATGAGATCCAAGTGCAACTACTCAACTGCGATTATGCCAATTTTCAGAAGCTTGTGGACAAAGCAATTGTGGTTGAGAACAAGATCCGTGAGATGGAGCAAGAAATCAAGAGGAAGGCGCCATATCAAGGACAGCAACAAGGAAGTAATGTGCGCCCTCGCCTTGCACCACCCAATGCGCCTCATTTCAGCTCTTCTATTCCTGCTCAACGCCCTGGTTATGCACCACGCCCAACTCAGTTTGTGCAGCAGCGCTCTGTCATGCAAGCACCTAGGCCTCCAATGCCTTATGCGCCTCGTGCTAATTTTCCTGCTACAAATGTTCAAAACCAAGCTCGTCCCAATAATTCTGGTGGAGTTAAGAAGTGTTATACTTGTGGAGAAGGTGGGCACTTTGCGCATCAATGTCCTAGGTCAGTCCTTGGTCAAGGAAGCAATGCACCCAGGCAAAACCCAAGACCCAATGGAGGAAAACCACAAGGGAACCATGCACAGCATAATTTCGCTCGTGGCAACGTGAACCATGTCTCTACGGAGGATGCTCAATAAGCGGATGACGTGGTCATTGGTATGTTTCTCGCCAACTCCAACCCCGCGACTATGTTATTTGATTCTAGAGCATCTCATTCATTCATTGCATCAAAGTATGTTGCCGAGTATAGTTTGCCTATCTCTCATATGAAGTTTACTCTATTGGTTAAGTCTACTGGAGGAGAGATGAGGACAAATATAGTATGTCCAAAAGTAAGCCTTAGAATAAGGGGGTAGACTTCTCTGCCAACCTCATTGTTTTGGATTCTCAAGGGTTGTATATTATACTTGGTATGGACTGGTTGAGGAAGCACAATGGAGTTACTGAGTGTGCCACGAAGACGGTGAAGTTGACTAATGAAGAAGGGATCACCGTAGAATTTGAAGCATCTCAAACCGCACCAAAGCAATTGGAATTGAATCATATGGACGGTGCCGCAATTGAGGAGATTCCGGTGGTGTGTGAATTTTTGGATGTTTTTCCGGACGAGTTGCCAGGTATGCCACCTGATCGAGACATTGAGTTCGTTATTGATTTAATACCTAGAACTGCACCTATAGCTAAGAGGCCGTATAGGATGCCTCCTATGGAATTAGCGGAGCTCAAGAAGCAGATTCAAGAGCAATTAGAGAAGGGTTTCATTCGCCCTAGCTTTTCACCTTGGGGAGCGCCCGTTCTATTTGTGGACAAGAAGGATGGATCCCAAAGGATGTTTGTGGATTACCGAGCTCTCAACGAGGTAACAATCAAGAACAAGTACACCTTGCCACGCATAGAAGACTTGTTTGATCATATGAAGGGCGCTTGTGTCTTCTCCAAGATTGACTTGAGGTCGGGATATTTTCAAATGAAGATTAGACCATCGGACATACCTAAGACGGCTTTTAGGACACGGTATGGATCTTATGAGTACACCGTGATGTCTTTCGGATTGACAAATGCACCTGCGTACTTTATGTACCTCATGAATAAGGTCTTCATGGAGTACATGGATAAGTTCGCTGTGGTGTTTATTGATGACATTATGATTTACTCGAAGGATGAGAAGGAACATGAGGAACACTTGAGGCTTACGCTGCAGAAATTGAGGGAGCATCAATTGTATGCCAAGTTCAACAAGTGTCAGTTTTGGTTGAAAGAGGTGCCATTTTTGGGTCATATCATCTCAGGAGGAGGAGTATCGGTTGACCCCGGAAAAGTGACAGACGTGTTGAAGTGGGAACCGCCGCAAAATGTCAAGGAAATAAGGAGTTTTCTTGGGATGGCTGGATATTATCGTAGATTCATCAAGGACTTTTCCAAGATAGCCAAGCCTATGACGGAGTTGTTAATGAAGGGAAAGGCGTTCCAATGGACTGAAGCTTGTCAGATTAGTTTTGAGGAGTTAAAGAAGAGGTTGACAACAGCCCCAGTTTTGGTATTGCCGGATGTAAGCAAGAGTTTTGACATTTATTGCGATGCATCAAGACAAGGACTTGGATGTGTATTGATGCAAGAAGGTCAAGTGGTCGCCTATGCATCAAGACAATTGAAGAAACATGAGCAGAATTACCCAACGCACGATTTGGAACTCGTGGCCGTGGTACACGCATTGAAGATTTGGAGACACTATATCCTTGGACATAGGTGTGAAATTTATATGGACCATAAGAGTTTGAAATATATTTTCACACAAACGGATATGAACTTGAGGCAACGTAGATGGTTGGAGCTCATCAAAGATTATGATTTGGGGATCAACTATCATCCGGGAAAGGCCAATGTAGTGGCCGATGCTTTGAGTAGAAAGGAAGTAAGTCATCAACTCACAGTTCGAGAGTTACCATCCGAGTTATGTAAGGAGTTTGAAAGGTTGAACCTCAGATTTGTAAATGAGATGGAGATGATGGAGTTAAACCCAACCTTGGAGCAAGAAATTCGAGAGGCTCAAACCACGGATGAAGAGATCAAGGAAATCAAGGACAGGACCAATCAGATTTTAGAGGACATGTTAAGAGCTTGTGCTTTAAAGCATGGGAAAAGTTGGGACAAAAGCTTGCCATGCGCGGAATTTTCATACAACAATAGTTACCAAGCAAGTTTGAAGATGTCACCATATGAAGCGCTTTATGGGAGGAAGTGTAGGACACCTTTATTCTGGAATGATGCAGGAGAAACTCAAGTATTTGGTCCGGATGTGTTGCAAGAAGCCGAAAAGCAAGTCCGAATAATTCGTGAAAACTTGAGGGCTGCCCAATCAAGGCAAAAAGGCTATGCGGACAATAGGAGAAGGAAACTAGCCTTTGAAGTGGGAGATTTTGTTTACCTCAAGGTGTCACCAATGAGGGGTCATAGGAGGTTTAACATAAGAGGAAAGCTAGCACCTCGTTATATTGGACCATTCAAGATTTTGGACAAAAGAGGAGAAGTACCGTATAAGTTGGAGATGCCAGCTCATCTTTCAGACGTACATGATGTCTTTCATGTTTCCCAGCCCAAGAAGTGCATGAGAGTACCGGAAGAACAAGTGCCAATGGAAGGATTGGAGCTAGAGGAAGATTTGACTTATGCCGAGCAACCGATCAAAATTTTGGAAACCAAGGAGAGAGTCACAAGGAACAAGGTTATTGGATGGTGTAAAGTTCAATGGAAGCACCACACAAAAAAAGAAGCGACGTAGGAATTGGAGAATGATCTCAAGAAGGAATTTCCCTATGTCTTCTCTTCTGCGTTGAATCTCGAGGGCGAGATTCATTTTAAGGGGGTAGGTTTGTAACACCCTAATTTTCATGTATCATGCCCTACATACACTCATATACATGTTTAACATTAACCCACATAAAGAGGAATGAGTTTAAAATTGATTCGGAGCATTTAAAATTGATTTGGAACAAAACCGCACTTAAAATGCAGGAAAGTGTGGACTAGTCCGATTTTGCTGAGGACTAGTCCGATTTCTCTCTGACTAAAAACGGACTTGTCCGTTTTTGCTGCGGACTAGTCCGATTTTGCCTCTGGAAACCTTCGGACTTGTCCGATTTTGTGCAGACTAGTCCGATATTCCATGAATCCTTGAAAATTTGCTAAGTCCTTGGAATTTTCCGGACTAGTCCGGTGTTCCAGCGGACATGTCCGTTTTTCTCTCTGTTCAAAGCCGGACTTGTCCGATGTTTGGCCAGACTTGTCCGATTTTCTCTCTGGACGACTTTGGACTAGTCCGGTCTTGTCCGGACTTGCCCGATATTTCGCGACTCCGAGTTGATCTTTTGTTTTACGACTTGTTTCTTGGGTTTCACGTTAAGTGGGCCTAGGGACGTCGTGCCTAACTCTTTTAGAGCCCATGTGGGACTCTAAACCGGCCTCTACTCATCCCAAAACTCGAAATCCATCTAACCCTAGCCTCCACCTCTATATAAACAGCCCACCCCTTGGATTGACATCTATTTGCCACTTTTCCACCCACCCAAACCCTAGTTCGTGGGGAGCCGCCATCAAGGAGGGAGGAGAAGATCCCAAGCAAGAAGAAGGAGAGGAGGAAACGAAAGAGGATCAAGATATCCACCAAGTTTTGTTCTTCACCACCAATTCATCCCCAAGTTCATCACCAACCCTAGATCATCAAGATCCAAGTGCTACCTCCAAGTTTCTTGATTCATTGGAGTCCTAAACACCTGGCATACCCTCTATTCTCTTTTCCTTACGTGAATTCAACCCCTAATCTTCAAATTCACGTCGATCTAGAAAACCCTAATCTGCTGATCTCGCGGAGTGCGGACTAGTCCGATCTTTCTGGTTAAATTGTGTTGAATTAATTCTAAATTTGATCTAATCGACTCCAAACCTGTATAAACCTGTTAAAAGCTATTAGAACTAGTTATCATTAAAAGAAATCTAGTAACAAGTTTTACCTTGCATTTGCATTAATCATGCATGTCATGTCATATTGAGTAATATTTGTGCACTCTTTGATTGTGTTTCTTGTCTTGTATGTTTATTGTGCGGATTAGACGGATTTGCGCTAGAGAGTGCCACGGAGGATCTACAGCACCAAGAGTTTGAAGGCTTTGATCCTAATCAACAGCAAGAGCAAGGCAAGTGTCCTTGAAGCATATTGACCCTGTTTTAAAATAAATGTTTTGTTTGCAAAACTGCATGCTTGTGTCAAATTGATGGGAATCCTATGGTAGGAAGTTTACTAGATTTGCTAAACCACCCTTGTCGCCTCGAATACATGATAGAGAGCCAGGAAGGGTTTTTACCTTTTGCTTCGCTTAATCAACTGGGATGGGAAACAACTATACCACTCAATTTAATTATGCATTAATGATATTCTGGTTAATGTGAACTGGTCAATACGGTATGGTAATGTATGATCTAAGCAAGCCTGGTATGTGGATAGGTTGGATGTTATGGTGGTTTGCTTGCTTTAGATCTAAGGACCGGTTCATGCGAGAATAAGCCAGGATTACAGTGCCACCACGAGGCCAAGTATGGGTGCGGCGTAGCTGATTAATTAGGGCTTTGCCAGTGCTATTTGGACCATTAAGGATGCTCGGGGAAGGGGTAGTCGGATTGGGTTGTTGATGATTGGTGGGACTACCCTGGGATCTGAATGGCTCAAGAGGGGGCCCTTGGTTGAAGATGTGCTCAGTTGGAGGCATCGCCACCGGTGAAACCTCAGTGGGGTCTAAATAGGCTAGTAATCCCTTTGTAAAAGCTATTTCGTGATCTCTTGGCCACACACCTACGGAAGTGTGAGACGACATAATAGAGGTTCTTAGTCACTGAAAGGTGATGAAATCACAAACACGTGGGTAAAGAGGTACAAACTCTGCAGAGTCTAATAAAACTATCATGATAGCCGTGCTCCCGGTTATGAGCACCTGGACAACTTCCATGATTAGAGGGAACTCGGTATTGGAATGGTATTTGGGATGGTTATGGTTTGGTAATGGTTATGGATGGTTATGGATTTATTTCTGGTATTGAATATGGTTATTGGCAAATGGTGAAATCTAGAATTATTGATGAGGATGGTGAATTGTGGACTGGTATTATGATATTACTTATGATTATGATGGGTTTGATTCATATAAATATAATATATTGGTTTTCAAATGTTTTAATGTACTTTTCAGCACTTAACCATTATTATTGTCAACATTTGAATAAGCCACATGTCATACTTTCCACACTTGCTGAGTACGACATGTACACACTCTTGCAATCCTCCCCCCAACAGTTGCTGGTCAGGATTGGGAGTTTAATGGCGATAATGCGGAGTTCTAGGCCGTGTCTACCGTCAGCTTTGCCTGTGGTGTTGATTGGAGCTGCGCTATACCCTATTGCTTATGCTGCCTAGCTTTTTAGTTTGCTTAATTAGTTTATTTCCGCTGCATTAGTTGAACTTGTCATAAATATTCATTAGAGCTTGTATTCGAGGATAATCTGGTTTGTGTAATAAAATTTTGTTAATTAATCTTGTTCTGTGGTAATTTTCTGTATACTCTTTTGTGATTGCACTCGTGTATGTGTGATGAACATCCTGGGCACACATATGCATTAGCTTGGTTCACTTTTCAGAACCGGGCGTCACACCATGGGACCCACCTCTTAGTGGCCACTACTGTAGTTGCAGTTTTCAGTAGTGGTCACTGACTGGTGGGCCCCAGGATCCATGGGACCCACCTCTCAGTGGCCACTACTGTAGTTGTAGTTTTGCAGAGGGTTTCAATGCATAGCACCAAAGGAAGTAAAATATATTTGGTTTCCTATAAGAAAGAAAGTTTTGATCACTAAACTTTAATGACCAGAAAATTAGGTAGTTGAAAATAAGTCAGTAGTCACTAAGTTATAAGTTTCTTGGTTGCTGCATATCTTTTGTGTCATCCACTTATTTGCTTATTCTCATTTTCATCTTTCATGGTATGTCTTTTCTTTTCTTCTTTAAAAAGGGAAATTTATCATTTACACACTACAAACTATGGCTTTGTTTCCAACATATTGCAAAAATATGATTTAATCTATAAATATATCAATACATAAAGCACAATGTGACTCAAACAATACGGAGTACTATACAAATGATTGAGAAAAATGATAAAAAGATATTGATAAAAAACTGTAACAATGTATTTGTGTGTAAAGTCTTAAGTTACGAAAATATCTTTTTCGTCTGCTATAGTGTGTTGCGGACAAGAGTTACAAATTTGTAGGGTCTTACAGCTAAATTCATGTTTTATAGTGCCTTGAAGACAAAACAATATTTTCGTATTGTCACATACAAATTTACCCTTTTTCCTTCCATACCCATAAGGTAACATCCTTGCCTGTACCCGAGCTCGTTACCCACGATGACCAAGAAAGGTTGGTCACGGACATTTCTTGCCCACGGGCATACCCGCGTACCCGCAAGTGCGCACGCTGTTAGGGCCACAGGCCAGTGGGGGACAACATGCGAGGGTGCGCTTGGTCAGTCGATGACATAAGGAAGAATATGTGATGAGAGGGAGGGACTTGGGGTGTCCACACCACTTGTGGGAAAGGGGCAGCGAGCCAGGGCCGTCTTTGGAGGAGGGAGGTCGCCTAAGCGGCTTTGTCATGGTATCCTGAAACGAAGAGAAGGGGATTCAATGTGCATTTAGGTCTCTCGTAGGTTTTGGATGATTAATAACAAAGAATTAAAGAACTAATAAATTTGGTTGAGTTCTTGCAAGGATTACAGTACGGAATGGTTTTATTTAAAATACTTCAAAATGGAGAAAAGGCGCGAAAGGACTTCTAGAATTAAGATTTATTTTTGTTGTCATAGGAAACACCATACTATCAAGAGGGACACAACCCTTGTAAACTTAGAGAATCAAATGGGAGCTCAACCTCCTGGCATAGTTTTTAAGAAGATCAATTAACCTAATGTCCGGACATGTCCGAGCCATGGGCTCGGATATGTCCGAATTCTCCCTACGAGGATCCGGACCTGTCCTACTTGAGCTATGAGTATATATGAGGCTGTCCCATTGAGGCTAATATAACTCAAATATTGGTAAGCTAGATTGTTAAACGATAAATTGTTATTTTATTGACTATTAAGATAAGATTAAGGAGTATCTTTTATATTATCCAGATCATTATACTAAGTTGTATTAATAAGGCATGTCATCCTTTAACACATGTCATCATCAAGTTGAGTGTGGTAGGACGAGAGATAGAATATATTATCGCTACCCGTTGTTGTTGAATCATCTGTATCGTCGACGTCCCAGAAATCGATTAGTAAATTTGTATTGAATTGCATTCATCTTCATATGGCTAGATGCAAAGACAAGAGATTTATCCTGGTTCGGGCAAAAATTACCCTACGTCCAGAGGGAGTCTAAAAATGATCTTTGTAAGCTCAAAAGTTGAGAGAACAGATTACAAGCGAGCCTTGCTCGAGTATACAAACTCTGAGAAAGTAAAAACTTCTATGAATGTAAAGCGCAAGCGAAAATGGAAACAGGCGTATGAAAAGTAAGGCACAAATGCAAGTGCATAAAAAAACGCGTAAGGTAAAAGCGTAAGGTAAAATATGTATAGTAACATGAATACAGAGTGAATCCCCCCCCCCCTCGTGGAAGGCCTTGGGGTCCTTTTATAGGTAGGCGAGGCGGTCCTATCTAACCCACATTCCTTGTAGTGGAGCCAGATTTATAGTGTTCATTATAAGGATTCGATCTGTCTGGGGTGCGGAAGCTTCAATCTTCTATCTTGACTTCTTTTTGGTCTCCAAGGCACTGTCTTGTTTGCGAAGTAACCATCCCACCGAAACGGATAGGAAGGCTTATCCTCCAACGGGTCACATCGCGGGTTCATCCTCCCTGCTGAAGTTACCGCACCCACCGCGCATCATAAATGCGCCAACTACCCGCCTCTCCTAGGCCTGAGCCCAGGAGGAATCATCTGCCCGACCTCTCGGGTCGGGACTTGGGCAGGCTGGATACCCCGACCTTGACCGGCTGGGGCATTGGTGGCGGACCCCTCGTTGAGGGGAGGGTAGCTTCAGTCCATAACCGCATAGTGCTCATATATCATCAGGTCACGTATGTTTGGTACCTCGAGCACATAACTCCGTCGTGTATATATCGTTGATATTCAGCACATGTTGTTAGTAATTGATTAGTAACATAAAATGTAAGAGAGGCTCTGCCTTTCAAGCCTATTGATTCTGTTGCCACTAATAATGAAGATCAACAACAACCTCAACCGATAGATAATGTGCAACTTGTAGGATTTATATGACTAAAGAAGTTAGAATGAAGGGTGATCCCAACTCGGTTGGAGATTCTATGAGAACACCTTTGTGATCTGAATGGTGTAAAGCCATATAGGATGATATAAGAATTTGAATGCCAACAAACTCTGCAATTTAGTAAGAACTTCCTATAGAGCAAAAACAGTAGGTTGTAGTGGCTCTACAATTTTATGCGGGACTCCTTTAGGAAAATCAATTTTAAAGTCACACTTGTGGCGTAAGGTTTCACTCTACAAATGATTTTTACAAAAGTCATTAGTAGTGTATTATGACTTAGTTTTGCATCGGATGGATGCAAAATGACGTTCCTCGATTGGGATCTATACGAGCACGTCTATGTGACATAACCGAAGAGTTTTGTCGTTAAGCCTGAGCAACCTTTGAGATACCACTTAAAGAAGTCCACTTATGGATTTAACTAAGCATTGAGAAATATATCTCAAGTGCGATAAGATTATCAAGAAGTTTTGGTTATCAAAAATAATAAGGAGGGCATTGCATATATACTAAGTTTGAGATGTAGATGGTACATTACTTCTGAGTAGTGATATCAATATGTCATAAGACATTTTGTTCCTCAACTCTATATTAAGGATATAGGTGAGAAAATCCTACGTGTTAGGGATCAGAAATTTACCAAGATGAGAACCGAGCTGCGCTCGGGTGGTTGTCGTGGTTGGTTCCCAGGCTACTGACGCAGGTTCCATTCTCAGAAGTTATTTGCATCTATCACTAGGATTTATTCCTAAATAATATTTCAGGTACCTCTCGCACGTGATGACACAAGCACTGCAAGGATTTCGGTTTATCGCAACGAAAAAATTCGTCGCAATAGGTTATTTTTCATCGCAATAGGTCGCTGTTGCAACAAAAAAGAGCGTGGCGATAGTTTTTACGAATCGTGGCAAATAGTATGTTATTGGAACGGTTTAGTGTATTGCAATGATTTAACGTATTGCAACGAATAGCAATGTATTGCAATGATTTCACAAGCGTGGCAATAGTACGATATTGTAACGATTTCACATTCGTGGCAAATATTATGTTATTGCGATGGTTCACCGTATTGCGATGATTTAACGTATTGCAACGAATAGCATTGTATTGCAATGATTTTGCGTTCGTGGTAATAGTACGTGATTGCAACGATTTTCACATTCGTGGCAAATACTACAGTATTACAACGATTTTCACAGCCGTGGCAAATAGTAACATATTGTAACGAGTTATGGTGTAGCGATGATTTACCATATTGCAACGAATATCACAGTATTGCAACGATTTCACATTCGTGGCAAATAGTATGGTACTGCAACGATGTCACAGCCGTGGCAAATAGTATGATACTGCGATGGTTTAACGTCTGTGGCAAATAGTAGGTTAGTGCAACGAGTCAACAAACAACGCGAATAGTACCGTATTGTAATGATTTCAGATCCGTGGGAACTAGTCTGGTACTGCAACAGTTTCATATCCATGGCACATAGTTGGGTATTGCAACGAGTCCACAAACGTGGCGAATAGTACCGTATTGCAATGATTTCAGATCTGTTGGAACTAGTATATGGTACCGCAACGATTTCGCATCCGTGGCGAATAGTTTGGTATTGCAACGATTTCTTATCTGTGGAAATAATGTTTTAATGCAACGTTTTTTGAGTCGTTGCCAAATATTTATACTGCAATGTTTTGTCATTCTATTGCCACATTTTATCATCCGTATTGGCAATAGCTTCCTATTGCAACAATTTATCATTCATGACAAGAAATTCGTAATGCCACGTTTTATAATTAGCGGCAGTAGAACCAGAATGCACCAGGTTTGAAAATTAGTGGCAATAGAATCACGAGTTTAACAATAAACATCCATCAATTGATATTACAACACGCATAACAACACTCAAGGATTACTTAAGCGACGTGTTTGCATGCTAAGAGTTTTCCTAAGCTGACCGGGACTAATTGTTTGAGCAGGTGGCTTTTGGCGGTTCCTTATTTGTTTGACCTTCTGTGGAGTGGTCGCCATCATTTGTGCATTTCAGCCACTGAGGCGCGCATGTCCTGCATTTCCTTAGCCGTCAGTTCACGATCAGCTGCTATCTGACCTTGTAAGTTCTGGACTTGAACGATTAACTCTTCATTCTTCTGGTTTATGCAGTCCATCTGGGTGTTTAAGCTATCATTTCTTCCTTCCAAGTCCCGCACTATTTCATTGAGGCCTGCATTTCTAACTTCTAAGTTTCGAATTTGGTCATTGAGGTGTTCAGACATCTAGATACGCATACGTTCACATTCGGGACCAGTTGGGTTAGCCATATAACCACGCCCCCAAACCTGTGATCCTGCATAACCGATTGAGGATCTATAACAACGCTGGAAGATGTGGTTTCTCTCCTCTTGGAATTGGGCCTCCCTGCTCAGCTTCCATGTCGTCCACTTAGGCACGTGCCTGGATCTATATACGAAAAGAAAAGTCACAGATAATTTGCAAATATTTATTTAATTAGGGATTGTTTGAAGTGTTACTCACATGTACAGCTTCTGCCAGCTTGTTTGTCCAGTTACCATTCAACCAATGGCTTGTCTCCCACAGTTGTATGTCATCGGGTTCTTCTCCGGTCTTTGGGTCTCGCTACATAAAATACAAGTGAACTTCAACATGTCGGTATACATATTGTTTGCAGCGCAAGGTGAAAGCGTGATTTATTTTTCATACCTTCTCGTAACTAAGTTGGGCGTAGGATTTGGAGCCAAGCAAGTGACACGCCTTTTGTCTACTTCGATTTTGAGAATTGGTCCTGCTTATTGACTGCAATAATTTTAATAATTAATTCCACAGATGAAAGTAAATGAAATATTTTTTGTATGATGCAAAGCTATTAAAAAGTTAGTTGACCTTGAATCGCTCAGACCCAAAATATTCTATTAGGTGCAACCACTCGGGCGTCGTTACGTCAGCAGGCTGGTTTCGTATACGTTCTTCAACGGTAGAATAACTCTTATAGGTGGCATGCAAAGTCGAGCGCCACCCCTTGTAGCACTCACCAGCAATTTTCAAAATTTTCTTGCGCTCTCTGGTGTGTCCTCCATGTCCCAGAAATCCTGTACATTGTATAACAAGTTGCTATAAATGTACATGATGGAGATTGCAAGAAAAAAAGTACTTGTGTGGGGGTGTGACAACATTAACCAGAATGTCTCGTACTATATCTCTCTTGTTACTATGGCCAACCTCTGCCCACTTCGTTGCACCACTGAGTGATGCATGTCTTTTTGTAAACATAACCACATCATCGACAAAATGCCGCTGATTAATACCAATCGCAACACCCAACCTAGCGGAGAACTGAATTGGTAGCTTCACATGCTCCGTTCTACTAACTTGGGATGCATAGCGTATTCTGACAACCTTAAGTCCTTTGGCCACACTTCTTCCTAGCTTCCTTCCTTCTGTTACATTGATTCAAACGGTAAACGATTAAAGAAAATTACCGCCTGAACAAGTTTAGTATCATGTACAAATAGTGTGAAAAGAAGAAAAGTCTGATGTTCATACCATCTTCAGGACGAGTGCAGCAAATACGAGCATGGGACGACCGCGTCGTGCCAGCACCACTTTGTTCTGTAGTACTCCCTCCTGGTTTATATTAATTGTCATATTAGACCAACAAATAAATTAAAAATGAACTACTACAGTAGTTAGGACTGTCCTAACGACAACTATTTTGATGGGGTGGGTTACATTATTGACTTCTTTGTTGATGTTCATACCCTAAAATGAGCCATCAGGTACACATGTTAGTGGCGGTACGCACTCGTAGTACTGCAGAGGATTTTCAGTCCATGAGCAAAGCAGGCAAGAATGTGAGGGGGCATGCAGCTGGCAACGCTAGACTAGACAAAGATATGGTTTGCCGGTTCGATCTGACTGACATCACCCGGAACGCGTCTCGAATAGAATTATTAGTTGGAGGGCAAGCAATGAACGCCAGCGGTAGCAGGTGGCGAATGCAAGATAGATAAGGCAGGCAGCTTGCGGGATTGAAATCCTCCGCAGTACTGCACCTGCATTAGTTGCCACTGACATGTGGGCCCATGAGACATCAGGTCTACTTGTCAGTGGCGGCTACTGCAGGTGCAATACTGCATAGTGCCAGCTAGCGACACTCAACAAAGTGAGGGTTCGGTCTTGCTGAAACTCTCGAGGAGGATTGGTGGCAGGGTGAGTAATGGCGAGGGATTTTCGGGCGGCGGGGTAATCATGGCACGCGGAGGATGGGACGTGGTGATGGGTGAGGGAGATGCGTCGGGGAGGACACTAAAGTGACCAGCAGCAGGGCATGGGCGCCGGTGCTGGCCGTAGTGGTCGGCGACGAGAGAGCACATCGTGGAGGCATAAAAAAATCAGGCCATCACACAGGCTGATGAACTATTAACTATAAAGAATAAGTACTAATAAGAAAGTAGAATCACAAGGCATGCTAAAACAATTAGTAGAGCCTAGGAAAGAATTCAAATGACCATGATACTCCTATCATCAATACATCTAAAGGACAGAACGTAGTCTCTCAAAATGCTCCAAATTCAATGCCAAAGGACTAGAGTAAAACACTAACATGCTCTGCCAAAACAAATGGCACAGTAGAGAGGCAGGTAGTAATGTGATGTGATATGGGTAGTTGGAAGCTACGACGGAGGATAGAGTGGGAGTGGGAAATTTTTTAAGCTCCAAAAGTAAAATTACGCTAGGGCGGAAGGAGTATTTCTGGTTTGTATATCTATACCTGTTGTTGGTTCATGCATCATAGTAGTACCAGGGAGTGAAGAACCTCGGGGTTCCTGAACATCATGTGCTACAATATTCTCTGCGTACCATGCAAATGATTTAATGTTGTCTAAATTTGTTTAATTTTGATAGTAAACACATTTATAGTTATACCAGGTGCTTGTTGGCCACCATGAATGCTTGTAGACGACATCACGGTTTGATGTCTTGTTCCTAATGTAAATAGCATTGTAAGTAGTTATTCCAAATAACAGTGATAACGTCAGATTACATGACCGACGTAGATTTTGGATCGGACGGTGTGCTTTCTATAAATTGGAGTGTTTGTTACTAACAGAGGAATTAGAAAATAAAGAAACGTACGATCTGAGAAAGCCACAAGAAAGAAAAAAGTGAAAACCATAGGAACTAAAAATATTAGGAATACAAATTTGTAAAACCGGAATGAGAGTACAACATTTGGAGTGGTTGATCAAATAACCCGTGTGTCATTTACTTCTAAATCCAGAAATTACATACTACTACCTCTGGTTTTTAGTATTTGTCATTCCCGGCCACGAATTGAACTAGAAATACACTACCGTAATAAGCTGCCGGAGCAACATTTATTTAGGGACAGATGTAGTGTACATATATATATATATATATATATATATATATACATAACTAAATTCGTGAAACAAAAGACCACATTACTTCTTTGTTAATTTATTTAATCTTTGTATATCAGGATGAATCGTGTATAACTTAACTAGGCCAAAACTGCATGGATCGTGTAGAACCAAGCCAATATAGCTCTATAAAAAGACGGCATGGATCGTGTAGTTTACCTAGCACAAAACTTGAGTCTGGGATGCGATGTCGCAGGGAGGTGCCGGCGACGAAGAGGTTCGGTAGAGCCCGTCAAACTTGGTCACCCGGCGTTGTACCAGGAGTCAACACCACCAAGAGCTTCTATGCGTCACTGCGAGATCCATGGGGGAAAATTGTAAAAACCGTGGGAAATGAAAACACGGGAATTTCATAGGAATACAAGTATGGAACACAGGACCGAGAGACAACACATTTGGAGTACTGCAAGATGACCGGAAGGGCGGGGCAGCGGTGTGTCGGGAACGGAGGCCAGTGTTTCCATTTATACTCATCGTGGCTGAAATAGGGTTACAATAATAGGCAGGACAGAAATTGGAGGCGCAGGTAGTGAAAATTGAATTGTCAAAATCTCAAACGTGGCGCCAAGTAGAACGATAAAATTTTCGCAGGAGTGGAGAATTTGACGCAAGACGTGCCCTTGTGCACGCATCCAATCATGATTAATTACATCTCATGTCGCGTCGATTCCTGCACATGGCTGGTGCGTGTAGCTAGAGGGGTAGACTTTGTCTTAGGACAACTTGCTCGCTTCTTAATTCATCTTTGTTGCCATGCATGGAGATCAAAATCTAAAAGCAGTCATCTGCTAGCTAGTGGGACATTCCAAAAAAATAAGAAAAAATATGAATCGCCAAATGTATACGTATGTGCTAATGCAAATGATATGCAAATACAGCCAAGTGTACGAAAGGACGATGGTAAACAATCAGCATTTTGTAACATTAATCACAATGAAATGATAACATGTAGTATATACTACTACATACTAAAAATACATTTTCCCATGCGCCGACTACAAATGAAAAAATTGAGTGAAAGAACACAAAAGAGGGGAAACGCAACCTCAACCACGATCTCAATGGAGTTTCAACCAAGAGTCGTTGATTGTCACAACACAACGAATTCTTGGCTAGACATTGAACAACAATTATCTCGCCCTTTTTTCAGAAAGGAGTTGTTTTTTTGATACTGCATAGGATGCATTGTTCATAAACAGAAAAGACATTTATTATTAAAATAAAAACAACACATATATTACAAATAAGAACTACAAAAGCACATAGAAGACAAGAAAAAGAAAAACTACAAATACTACTCTACACAAAGTCGGAGGAGATCTCCTCCACCTCCTCCTCCGCTACTGCTGCCGCCGCCGCCTCCTCCGCTGCTGCCGTTGTTGCCACCTCCTCTGGCAATTGAGTTCGAAGCTTCCGGGTGATGGTCCACAGAAGATGCTGGCGGCCCTCCACCCCAGCCACCTCCCCGATCGTCTCGTAGAGGACGTTGAGACGACTGGCCATAAACCCAAACCAGAAGCAGTAGTGGTCGACGGTGTCCATGCTGGTGCAGACGGGAAGTTTCCCGAGACCCAGACGCTCACACGAGAGAGATGTATCGGAAAATACATCCCGTGCCAATATGTCAAGCTTTTTTGCTCGCCTGGCGGTGGCGGAAAGGTGCTCGATGGCCTCCTTTAGGAGCCGATCGAGTTCATCGAAGCGGTGTTCGACGAGGCGGACAGTCTCCTGAACCCAAATGGGATGAGGAGGTGCGGGGGCCGCGGGCGGAGAAGGGGACGGAGGAGGTGCGGGCGCTGCCTCCAATTCCACCGGCATTGGCTACGTCGGAAACAGAGAAGGAGGTTCGGGGGACGTCGACAGCCTGGAGCGCTTCGGTGCGGGGCTACCCATTTGTGCGGCGACGGAGTTGCGGAGAAAGAGCGAGAGGTGGTTGGCGATGGTGCGGCGGTGAAGGAAGAGAAGTTTGGAGGCTATGATTGATGGAGATGGTGTGGTGCGGCGGAGACGCAAGAGGACAGGTGTGCCTTTATAGCGGGTCCTCGTCCCGTGCGAGTGAAGATGATCAGACGCTTCGAAAACTGCGCTTTCGAATTAATACAATCCGCGGTTGGCTTCCATCTTCGCATCACACGCAATTTTTTAATTTGACATGCAAAGGGTCCAGGGTATGCAGTGCCCCACCTGGCATACTTTGTAGGTCCATCCGGCGGTGTTTCAGTTTTTTCAGTTCTGGTTTTTAATTTTGACACGCAAAGGGCCCACCGGCCCAAGGTATATGCAATGTTCCAGTTTTTTTTCAGTTTGTCACGCAAAATACATCGATCATGTTTCATGACATTACGTGTTTTCTCTTATTTTTTTAATGATCGTCATATATATATATACACACATATATATATATACATATATATATATACATATATATATATATATATATCACAAACCCTCGTTCATGTTTTCTCAGTTTGACATGCAAAAGACCTCGATCATGCATGTTTAATGACGTTAGGTGTTTTCTAATTTTGTTGAAAGATCGTCATATTTGAGACTCGTTGATCATGTTTGGGGTGTAGCAAGCATGCATGGACAAGTAACATACATTATTACGTGTTTTCTGTTTTCTCTGTTTTTTGTTGAAACATCGTCATATATAATTTGAGGCTCGTTGATCATGTTTGGGGCGTGACAACTAACATGTTATATATATATATATATATATATATATATATATATATATATATATATATATATATATATATATATATATATTTCGCTCGTTGATCCTATGTTTGGGGCGTAGGGTAGCATGCATGGACAACTATAACATGCATGTGAGAGAGATGTCGATGATCATATGTACCCCCCCTGTATCCATGAACTTGTCGCTTTGTCATAGTTCATTTTTTAACTACAAAAGCCGCATCAGAAGAGCTTTTTTATTGGCTCATGGACAAGGAAAATTCTTTGTACCTAGGACAAAAAGTATAAGTTGGTCGGCGTTGCCGTTCGTACATGAAGGATGCGGCCAGGTAGTTGCTCTTGCAGGAGTATGGTAATTACGTGAGTGTTTGGTTGGGTCATGTGGTTAGTCCACGATGTACCCTAAACCCGGTGTTGATGCCGTGTATTTGTCATTTGTGCGTACACTCTAATGACTTGTGACAAAGTGCTCAGTCATCAATTGCATTTGGTTTGACATCGAAGTTCGATTGGAGATAGATCATCCATTTCTTTATGTCTTGGATCATCCAAATTAACGTTTGGTTGGATGGACTGGACGATCCAATTTTTTGTTGTAGGTTGCATGAAACTTGATGATTTGATTATTGAATCATCAAAGTTGATAATTTAGTAATATTATTCGTGCGCATGATGATGGATCGTGCACGCCGAGTGCCGAGTTATTCGGATCACTAAGCAATGTTCGGACGTGGAGTTCGTGTGCTCGTGCGCGTTGCAAGGTTCGGTGTGCTCGCGTACGTGGCAATCATCAGGGCAGGGTGGTACAGTCGCGGGAACCGTGCAGTGCGCCCTTGGCTGTAAGATTTGGAGTGTGAACGTACGTGCCAACCATCTTGGCAGGGTTGCATAGAGACGGGTGTGCGGAAGGGCCGCAGTGAATTCGATTTTGGTGTTTGGGAACACGGTATTTCTGGAGTTTTAGACCATCCGCAGCGGTTTCCTCTAAAACTTACTCTATCCCTCTATACTTCAAGTATATTCTCTATACTTCCAGCATTTCACTCTGGACACTAACTCTATACTTCCAGTAATCTACTCTATATTTCCAGTCTAGTAAGCTTTACAGTGAACCACTGCGGATGGTCTTAGAGCAATTAGCAATATCGTGGTATTTGAGATTACTATGGTATTTTTTACAGAATGGTATTTGTCAACCAAACAGTCCTATGTATTACAAAATTGTGGTATTACAAAACTGTGTTATTGAAATACGTACTTTGGTATTGCCATGTCATTTTAAAAAATGTGGTTTCCAAAACTTTAGTATTGAAAAACTGTGCTCCCAAACACAGCCTAAAGCTTTACCGTGAACCACTGCGGATGGTCTTAAAGGCAGGCCCGACTCTGGGCCTAGGTGGGCGGAAATAAATTTTCTACAGCCCTGCCGCACAACGTCGCCTGCCCCTGCACCCCCACCACTGGCCCGTCCCCGACTCGAGAATGGATCGAGGGGAAGGCTCATCGCCCATAGCAGCCGTGTAGCTTCCGTCCCCTCGATCCGTTGGCGATGAGCCTTCTCCTCATCCGTTCTTGAGTTTGCGGCGGTCACGGCGCTGCTTCGACCATGCTTCTGGTCTGACGCCGCTGATGATCTGCAACATACTTTTAAATCTGCGCGTTAGTATTCTCCCCCTCATATTTGTTGATGCGTTAATACCTGATGTTTTACATCGTTTTGCACAGGAGGCAAAAAGTAATGAACATCATTGATCAGCACTGTGCCGAGGACAACACAAAAATTTGCAGTGGGCCGCGTCAAGTCGGTTTTACGATTTTATTTACGTTCCATTTGACTTCAAGTACCACGCCTATGCTTCGAAATATATGATTATACTAATCAAGCTCCGGTCTTTTATCGATTGATACTTAACCTCGTTTGTTGCATTTGCCAAGGTCCGAGGCCAACAAGGGCTACTGCTTTGTCAGCATCACATCGCCAGATGTGGCGTTCCAACTGTGGACGAAGCATCTGCATGGCTTCTGTTGGAAGGTGAACCATTTGCAGAAGATGTGCGAGGTCGACTACGCCAACATCTAGGTACGTCGCCGTCCGCTGCCACTGTTTTCCATTGCGCCGTCGCTGAATGGTGTTCACCTGCCGCTGCTCGTCATCCTTTCGCAGGGTCGGGATGCGTTGGTGGCCCATTTCTCCAAGTGATGCTTTGACTGCGAAACCGAGGAGTTCCTGACGGTGTGGTTCAGCTTGCCGCGGAAGGTGAACGACTCGCGGAAGATGTGCGAGGTCGACTACGCCAACATCCAGGTACGTCGCCATCCGCTGCCACCGTTTTCCATTGCACCGCCGCTGCATCGTGTTCACCTGCCACTGCTCGTCATCCTTTCGCAGGGCCGGGATGCATTGGTGGATGCGGCCAGGTAGTTGCTCTTGCAGGTGTATGGTAATTACGTGAGTGTTTGGTCAGGTCATGTGGTTAGTCCATGATGCACCCTAAACCCGGTGTTGACACCGTGTATTTGTCATTTGTGCGTACACTCTAGTGACATGTGACAAAGTGCTCAGTCATCAATTGCATTTGGTTTGACATCGAAGTTCGATTGGAGATAGATCATCCATTTCTTTATGTCTTGGATCATCCAAATTAACGTTTGGTTGGATGGACTGGACGATCCAATTTTTTGTTGTAGGTTGGATGAAACTTGATTTGATTATTGAATCATCAAAGTTGATAATTTAGTAATATTATTCGTGCGCATGATGATGGATCGTGCACGCCGAGTGCCGAGTTATTCGGATCACTGAGCAAAGTTCGGACGTGGAGTTCGTGTGCCCGTGCGCGTTGCAAGGTTCGGTGTGCTCGCGTACATGGCAATCATCAGGGCAGGGTGGTACAGTCGCGGGAACCGTGCAGTGCGCCCTTGGCTGTAAGATTTGGAGTGTGAATGTACGTGCCAACCATCTTGGCACGGTTGCATAGAGACGGGTGTGTGGAAGGGCCGTAGTGAATTCGATTTTGGTGTTTGGGAACACGGTATTTTTGGAGTTTTAGACCATCCGCAGCGGTTTCCTCTAAAACTTACTCTATCCCTCTATACTTCAAGTATATTCTCTATACTTCCAGCATTTCACTCTGGACACTAACTCTATACTTCCAGTAATCTACTCTATATTTCTAGTCTAGTAAGCTTTATAGTGAACCACTACGGATGGTCTTAGAGCAATTAGCAATATCGTGGTATTTGAGATTACTTTGGTATTTTTTACAGAATGGTATTTGTCAACCAAACAGTCCTATGTATTACAAAATTGTGGTATTACAAAACTGTGTTATTGAAATACGTACTTTGGTATTGCCATGTCATTTTAAAAAATGTGGTTTCCAAAACTTTAGTATTGAAAAACTGTGCTCCCAAACACAGCCTAAAGCTTTACCGTGAACCACTGCGGATGGTTTTAAAGGCAGGCCCGACTCTGGGCCTAGGTGGGCGGAAATAAATTTTCTGCAGCCCTGCCGCACAACGTCGCCTGCCCCTGCACCCCCACCACCGGCCCGTCCCCGACTCGAGAATGGATCGAGGGGAAGGCTCATCGCCCATAGCAGCCGTGTAGCTTCCGTCCCCTCGATCCGTTGGCAATGAGCCTTCTCCTCATCCGTTCTTGAGTTTGCGGCGGTCACGGCGCTGCTTCGACCCTGCTTCTGGTCTAACGCCGCTAATGATCTGCAACATACTTTTAAATTTGCGCGTTAGTATTCTCCCCCTCATATTTGTTGATGCGTTAATACCTGATGTTTTACATCGTTTTCCACAGGAGGCAAAAAGTAATGAACATCACTGATCAGCACTGTGCCGAGGACAACACAAAAATTTGCAGTGGGCCGCGTCAAGTCGGTTTTACGATTTTATTTACGTTCCATTTGACTTCAAGTACCACGCCTATGCTTCGAAATATATGATTATACTAATCAAGCTCCGGTCTTTTATCGATTGATACTTAACCTCGTTTGTTGCATTTGCCAAGGTCCGAGGCCAACAAGGGCTACTGCTTTGTCAACATCACATCGCCAGATGTGGCGTTCCAACTGTGGACGAAGCATCTGCATGGCTTCTGTTGGAAGGTGAACCATTTGCAGAAGATGTGCGAGGTCGACTACGCCAACATCTAGGTACGTCGCCGTCCGCTGCCACCGTTTTCCATTGCGCCGCCGCTGCATGGTGTTCACCTGCCACTGCTCGTCATCCTTTCGCAGGGTCGGGATGCGTTGGTGGCCCATTTCTCCAAGTCATGCTTCGACTGCGAAACCGAGGAGTTCCTAACGGTGTGGTTCAGCTTGCCGCGGAAGGTGAACGACTCGCGGAAGATGTGCGAGGTCGACTACGCCAACATCCAGGTACGTCGCCATCCGCTGCCACCGTTTTTCATTGCACCGCCGCTGCATCGTGTTCACCTGCCACTGCTCGTCATCCTTTCGCAGGGCCGGGATGCATTGGTGGATGCGGCCAGGTAGTTGCTCTTGCAGGTGTATGGTAATTACGTGAGTGTTTGGTCGGGTCATGTGGTTAGTCCATGATGCACCCTAAACCCGGTGTTGACACCGTGTATTTGTCATTTGTGCGTACACTCTAGTGACATGTGACAAAGTGCTCAGTCATCAATTGCATTTGGTTTGACATCGAAGTTCGATTGGAGATAGATTATCCATTTCTTTATGTTTTGGATCATCCAAATTAACGTTTGGTTGGATGGACTGGACGATCCAATTTTTTGATGGTAGGTTGGATGAAACTTGATTGGACTATTGAATCATCAAAGTTGATAATTTCATAATATTATTTGTGCGCATGATGATGGATCGTGCACGCGGAGCGCCGAGTTATTCGGATCGCTGAGCAAAGTGCGGACGTGGAGTTTGTGTGCCCGTGTGCGCTATAAGATTCGGTGCTCGCGTACGTGGCAATCATCAGGGTAGGGTGGTACAGTCGCGGGAACCGTGCAGTGCGCCCTTGGCTGTAAGATTTGGAGTGTGAACGTACGTGCCAACCATCTTGGCAGGGTTGCATAGAGACGGGTGTGCGGAAGGGACGCAGTGAATTCGATTTTGGTGTTTGGGAACACGGTATTTTTGGAGTTTTAGACCATCCGCAGCGGTTTCCTCTAAAACTTACTCTATCCCTCTATACTTCAAGTATATTCTCTATACTTCCAGCATTTCACTCTGGACACTAACTCTATACTTCCAGTAATCTACTCTATATTTCTAGTCTAGTAAGCTTTATAGTGAACCACTACGGATGGTCTTAGAGCAATTAGCAATATCGTGGTATTTGAGATTACTTTGGTATTTTTTACAGAATGGTATTTGTCAACCAAACAGTCCTATGTATTACAAAATTGTGGTATTACAAAACCGTGTTATTGAAATACGTACTTTGGTATTGCCATGTCATTTTAAAAAATGTTGTTTCCAAAACTTTAGTATTGAAAAACTGTGCTCCCAAACACAGCCTAAAGCTTTACCGTGAACCAATGCGGATGGTCTTAAAGGCAGGCCTGACTCTGGGCCTAGGTGGGCGGAAATAAATTTTCTGCAGCCCTGCCGCACAACGTCGCCTGCCCCTGCACCCCCACCACCGGCCCGTCCCCGAGTCGAGAATGGATCGAGGGGAAGGCTCATCGCCCATAGCAGCCGTGTAGCTTCCGTCCCCTCGATCCGTTGGCAATGAGCCTTCTCCTCATCCGTTCTTGAGTTTGCGGCGGTCACGGCGCTGCTTCGACCCTGCTTCTGGTCTAACGCCGCTAATGATCTGCAACATACTTTTAAATCTGCGCGTTAGTATTCTCCCCCTCATATTTGTTGATGCGTTAATACCTGATGTTTTACATCGTTTTCCACAGGAGGCAAAAAGTAATGAACATCATTGATCAGCACTGTGCCGAGGACAACACAAAAATTTGCAGTGGGCCGCGTCAAGTCGGTTTTACGATTTTATTTACGTTCCATTTGACTTCAAGTACCACGCCTATGCTTCGAAATATATGATTATACTAATCAAGCTCCGGTCTTTTATCGATTGATACTTAACCTCGTTTGTTGCATTTGCCAAGGTCCGAGGCCAATAAGGGCTACTGCTTTGTCAACATCACATCGCCAGATGTGGCGTTCCAACTGTGGACGAAGCATCTGCATGGCTTCTGTTGGAAGGTGAACCATTTGCAGAAGATGTGCGAGGTCGACTACGCCAACATCTAGGTACGTCGCCGTCCGCTGCCACCGTTTTCCATTGCGCCGCCGCTGCATGGTGTTCACCTGCCGCTGCTCGTCATCCTTTCGCAGGGTCGGGATGCGTTGGTGGTCCATTTCTCCAAGTCATGCTTCGACTGCGAAACCGAGGAGTTCCTAACGGTGTGGTTCAGCTTGCCGCGGAAGGTGAACGACTCACGGAAGATGTGCGAGGTCGACTACGCCAACATCCAGGTACGTCGCCATCCGCTGCCACCGTTTTTCATTGCACCGCCGCTGCATCGTGTTCACCTGCCACTGCTCATCATCCTTTCGCAGGGCCGGGATGCATTGGTGGATGCGGCCAGGTAGTTGCTCTTGCAGGTGTATGGTAATTACGTGAGTGTTTGGTCGGGTCATGTGGTTAGTCCATGATGCACCCTAAACCCGGTGTTGACACCGTGTATTTGTCATTTGTGCGTACACTCTAGTGACATGTGACAAAGTGCTCAGTCATCAATTGCATTTGGTTTGACATCGAAGTTCGATTGGAGATAGATTATCCATTTCTTTATGTTTTGGATCATCCAAATTAACGTTTGGTTGGATGGACTGGACGATCCAATTTTTTGATGGTAGGTTGGATGAAACTTGATTGGACTATTGAATCATCAAAGTTGATAATTTCATAATATTATTTGTGCGCATGATGATGGATCGTGCACGCGGAGCGCCGAGTTATTTGGATAGCTGAGCAAAGTGCGGACGTGGAGTTTGTGTGCCCGTGTGCGCTATAAGATTCGGTGCTCTCGCGTACATGGCAATCATCAGGGCAGGGAGGTACAGTCGCGGGAACCGTGCAGTGCGCCCTTGGCTGTAAGATTTGGAGCGTGAACGTACGTGGCAACCATCTGGGCAGGGTCGCACACATACGGCCGTGCAGAAGGGCCGCAGAGAATTCGATTTTGGTGTTTGGGAACACGATATTTTTGGAGTTTTAGACCATCCGCAGTGGTTTCCTCTAAAACTTACTCTATCCCTCTATACTTCAAGTATATTCTCTATACTTCCAGCATTTCACTCTGGACACTAACTCTATACTTCCAGTAATCTACTCTATATTTCCAGTCCAGTAAGCTTTACAGTGAACCACTGCGGATGGTCTTAGAGCAATTAGCAATACCGTGTTATTTGAGATTACTATGGTATTTTTTACGGAATGGTGTTTGTCAACTAAACAATCCTATGTATTGCAAAAATCGTCGTATTACAAAACTGTGTCATTGAAATACGTACTTTGGTATTGCCATGTCATTTTAAAAACCGTGGTTTCCAAAACTTCAGTATTGAAAAACTATGTTAGCCTAAAGCTTTACCATGTACCATTCCGGATCGTCTTAAAGGCAGGTCCGGCTCTGGGCCTAGGCAGGTGGAAATAAATTTACTGCGGCCCTGCCGCACAACGTCGTGCGTGCGCCCGTGCCCCGCACGCCGTCCAATGGAAATCCCGCTGAGATCCTTTGCTTCGCGCTGATGGGTTTGTTGTCTGGACACCGAAGGATGTAAATCCCGCATGTCCCGCTCCCAGGATTATGCGATTTTGATCGGATGGCGTGCTAGACGGGAGCGCACGCGCGATGCTGTGCGGCAGGGTCGTAGAATATTTGTGGGCTACTGCCTAGGGCCAGGCCGGTAGGTGGGGGTGGTGGGGTGAGCACGATGACAGTTGGTAAAGAGAAAAGAAATAAAATTAATTAAGTGTGTAGATTTTTATTTTTGTAATTTTTTTGAAATATAATTCTACTACGTACGTCCTACTAATGTTAGTTCAGTGCTTTGTCCAAAACGTCAAATAAAATAATAAGGATGGAGTATTTATTAGATACAATATAATATTATTAATGTGTTAATTTTCCATATGCGATGTTTTTTGATAAAAGGAGGAGTTTTTCGTTAGTGCATGTTCTGTAGGACACGTTGTTCATGAACATAAAATAAAAGACATTTTTCATTAACATAAAAACAACACATATACTACAAACAAGAAAAAAACACATAGAACACAAAAGAAAAAACTACTACTCATCCTACTCTACTCAGAGGAGGACTTGTCCACCTCCGCCGCCGCCTCCGCCTCCATCGGCGGCGCCTCCGCCGGCGGCGCCTATGCCTCCGCATCCGCCGCTGGTGCCTCCGCCTGTGCCGCAACCGCCCGCAGAGCATCCTCCAACACCAGATCAAATTTTCCAGCTCACGGCGTTCACGAGTTGCTCGTGAAACCCCTCCCCGGCCTCCTCACTGATCGTCTTGTAGAGGCAGTCGAGACGAGCGGCAACAAAGCCTAACCCAAAGATGTAGTAGCCGGCGGAGTCCATGTTGGCGTGGTGGGGAAGGACACCAAGTCCCAGTCGGCGATAGGAGTGAGATGTATTGTGAAATACATCCTGCGCCAATTTGTCGAGCACTTTTGCTTACACGTCGGCAGCGAACAGGCTGCCGGTGACCTCCTTAAGCTTGCCATCGAGTTTGTTGATGCTTTCCTCGATGAGGCAGACAGTCTCATCATAGTCGGATGGAAGAGTTGCGGGCGCCGCGGGCGGAGACGGGAGTGGAGGAGGTGCGGGCGCTGCCTCTAGTTCCACCGGCCTTGGCGGCGACGGAAACAGAGAAGGAGGTTTGGAGGACATCGATGACTTGGAGCGCTTCGATGCGGGGCTACCCATTTGTGCAGCGTCGGAGGTGCGAACAAAGAGAGAGAGGTGGTCGACGGTGGTGCGGCGGAGAAGCAAGAGGAGAAGTTTGGAGGCTAAAATCGATCGAGAGGTGCAGCGGAGAAGAAGAGGAAGGTGTGCCTTTATAGCGGGTCGTCGTCTAAGCGCGTGATTGGAGATGATCAGACGCTTCAAAAATTGTGCTTTTGAATTGACGGTCAGAGTTACTCCAAACCTCGGTTTGCCTCCTCTCAGTTATTGCAACGGCTCAACACGTCCCATCGGCCAGTTTTTTAATTTGACACACAAAGGTGCGGAGATTGACCTGAACGCGCGTGGCAATCGACCGAGAGCCCACATATTTTTTTAAGGATCCGACCGTTGCTGACCGAGAGTCCATATCGAACTGATAATTGTCGTGATCATGGATGATGGTGGACATGAATGTAATGCATGTGAAAGAGACTTGCGGACACGCATGTTTTGTCACGTGTTGAGGATTTTTGTGCCCCCTTGTTGAGGAGCATGTTAATTGGATGACGTTGAGGATCGGATGTGGCGTACGTGTTTTCACAAGTGTGTTCATTTGTTCCTAAAATCAGAACACGTAGCGGCTAGCGTGTACGCCTGTTGTTTCTTCAAAAGACAAGTATCGTGGATACAAAATGGCAGCATGCGATCGATTAATTTGATGAACCACGTACGTACGTAGTGAGATCTGTGTACTTATTAGACGATGGTAGTCCACATTCTATACTCGCACCGTCGAGGGAACATCCTTGTGTCAAATTTGTTATCTCTATTGATGACAGGATAATATTCTTCATAAGTGTGGTAGTTAAACTGCCTTATAGTGTATGTTGAGAGCATACACACATGCATGGTAGAGAATATGATAAATACAAAAATATATATACATGGTAGGAAATATTATTCTATTCTTGGAATACATGTTTGGAAGGTAGCATATGTACGTCTAACATACATGTGAAAGACCTCGATCATGTTTGCTGACGTTACGTGTTCTCTTTTTTGTTGAGAGATCATCATGTTTGAGGCTCGTTGATCATGTTTGGGGCGTAGCATGCATGGACAACTAACATGCATGGGAAAGACCTCGATGCATGTGAAATAACATGCATGTTTTTAAAAGCAAGATATAGTGTTTGCTCAAGAAAAAATAATTTTATGGGAGATTGGGCGTACAAGCACAAAAGCTAGAACTTGAGCGATGCACCTACAAATTCCAAATGCCGAGATGATCGATGGAAGCCGATCCCCAAACTCGGTGTTAAGATCTGTGGTCGCCGGAGAGCATCTTGCGGCCGACCTTGAAGGACACGAAGGCATCGATGCACGCATAGCTGATCTGCTCGCCGGAGAGATTGTACGCGTCCTAGTTGCTCGTTCTCACCCCATAAGGCTTCTCCATGTCGGCGCCCATCACGACGCTTGCGATGTCCTTTAGCCCCGCACGGTGGAGGCTCGGCCGATCCATCTCCTCTTTTGTGAGCTCGGCCATGTCCATCGTTTTGGCCACCTTCAGCTGCGAGTCCTTCCAAAGTCTGTCGGTGTCACCCTCCACGCCGACACCGACGAAGCGGTAGTCGGAATCACCGAGGAAATCTTCCAGCTTGTCAGGGAAGTAGTCAGCGTGGATGACCTGGAAGATGAGGCAGCAGGGGCCGACACAGAGCTGCAGAATAGCGACGGGGTTCTGGTCGGCGGATTAGCTGGGGCGCCACTTGACGTCGAACCCGACGATGATCTTGTGAAGGCGCCGACAGTGGACGGAGAGGACCTCGTCAAGCCAGTCCTCCATGGCCTTGACGCAGGACGTCATGGTGGTGGTGATCACGTATTCCTCGAACATCACATTGTACACCTGAGTCCCCGCCATTGGGTCTCTCTCCTTGTCGTCCCTACGGTTGCCATCTGCGTCAGCGCGGCGCAACTCTCTCTCTTGTGCAAAACCTTCGTCTACACCTTTATTTTGGATTTTAATTGGAAACGGGCATGGATATACAACTGATGCAGTTACAATATGAGCGGAGAAGTTTCCGAATTTGACGGGCCCAAGCCCGGAGTAAAGAGAGTAATGAAGATTTTTGAATCTTATATACTCTTTCTATTTTTTAATTCTTATCGTTATGACCACAAGTTGCATTGTCTCAACCTAACACCACATACAACAACAACAACATTTCTCAGGAGCCCACCCACTGGATATGCCGGGTGGGCCACGGGATACCCTGGGTCCAGTCACCAGAGAGTAGCTAGTGTGAATACATGTTGGAGAGATCAGCGGAATGGGGAACTGGCCAATGAAGATGGATGTCAGCAGTGTCACGGTTCATGTATCGGAACGCGCACCATTATTTTTCTTCTTCTCCTTTTTCTTGTAAGTTCGTATTATTTTCCACCAATCTTCTAAGAGCATCTCCAACCTCGTTTGCTATTTTTAGTTTGCTATTCTTTCAAATAGCAATTATGCTATCCACATTTAGCATCTCATTCTATGAGCATCTCCAACCCGTTTGCTATATGATGTGCTATATTAAAAATTTTCATATTTTATTAATATGTAATAATATTTTAAAATTCAACTAACATTGTTGCAACGGCTATATTGTGACGTTTGTATTTGTAACGGCTATTTTTCAATGGTTATATTTCTAACGAATATTATTCAACGGTTGTATTTCCAACGGTTAATTTTCAACAACTATTTTGCAACATAAATGACAATAATGTAGCATAAATTGGGGATAGCAAACCGGATAGCATTTGTTACTAGTAGCACACCGAGAGCTCCATATAGCAAATGGCTAAAAGTAGAAATCCTAATAGCAAACCGGTTGGAGATGATTTTTGCTCTAAATTTGCTAAATAATAGGATAGCACACCATATAGCTAATGGCTAAAAGAGCATCTCCAACCCATTAGCTATATGATGTGCTATCCTATTATTTAGCAAATCTAGAGAAAAAATCATCTCTAACTGGTTTGCTATTAGGATTGCTACTTTTAGCCATTTGCTATATGGAGCTTTCGGTGTGCTACTAGTAGCAAATGCTATCCGGTTTGCTATTACCGATTTCCGGTACATTATCTTTGTTCCGTTGCAAAATAGTCATTGAAAATTAGCCGTTGGAAATACATCTGTTGAAAAATAGTCGTTAGAAATATAACCATTGAAAAATAGCCATTATACATACAACCGTTACAATATAGCCATTGCAACAATGTTATTTGAATTTTAAAATAATTATTATATACTAATAAAATATGAAAAAAATTAATATAGCACATCATTTAGCAAATGGGTTGGAGATGCTCATGGAATGAGATGCTAAATGTGGATAGCATATTTTTCATTTGAAAGAATAGCAAACCAAAAATAACAAAGGGGTTGGAGATGCTCTAACCCTCCTTTATTTGAAGTTGTACGGTTGGATCAGGATACATGGCCGGCGTACACTTTATGACACACTAGTAAAAGTAAAACACCCGATACATTTTATGACACACTTGTGAAAGTAAAATACCCGATACATTTTATTATTATGGAAGTCTATAACTAAGACTCAATCCAAATCGGGCAAAAACTTCGATGACACTAACTTCTAGTTTGTTTTTGCAAGCCATCCGAATCTAGTCTTTTTTGTCTTCACCCTTTTGCAATGACGCCCACGAGCATCTAATCTAGGATAAAGTTGATACGTACTCGAGAAACTGTTGTTGCGTTTTTTGTAATTTACTACGTGCTTTGCTGTTTGATTGCTCATTATGTTGGATTCGTGTTGGGTCTGAACAGAGAGTGGGCTTCTCCCTGCTGGTCCTATCAGATAAACTAGTAGGTGATAGTCACTTTCTGGATCTCCAGCTCAGTAGAGTTGGAAGTGGAAATATATTCCATTCTAACAGATAAAAGGGATAAGTAGTCTACTAGTTTATCGTTAGAACAGCAACATTAGAACTATTTTTGTGCACCAATGAACAGAAATATAAAGTTCATTACCTTAAGATGATACATTACAAACAGGAAAAAAGAAAAACACAAACTACAAACAAGAAAAGATAAACAACACAACTAAGAACAAGAAAAAAACTACTTCTCCTCCACCTCGCTCCACCAACTTCTCCTTCTCCTCCTCCTCCTTGGGCTCCTGGCTGGGCAGGAGCACCTCCCGCGGCGGAGACGGGAAGGCCAGTTTCCTGGACGTCGTCGCCACCAGGTTGTCGCGGCCGGCGACATCGAGCTCATCCGCCAACATCTCCCAGAGGATGTCGAGGCGACCGGCCAAGTGCGTCATTCCGAAGACGTAGTGACCCGTGGTCCCCATGGAAGCATACTCTGGAAGGGGACCAAGCCCAAGGCGATGCATGGAGCGCGATGTATTGTCAAATACATCGCGTGCCATTTTCCGGAGAGCCCACTCCTTGTTCGGTGGGGAGTCCGGTCGGGGACGCTTCCCCTTGGCGTCCTTCGGCGGGCTTGGCGGCGGTGTTGTCTTGTCAGCCATGGTGTTCTTGGCGCGGTTTTTAGGAAGAGAGGAAGAGTGGCTGTGCGGAGAAGACGATGGCGTGCCCGAGTGATCTTATAGTGTAGTAGCAGCCTGGCTGGGGTGCTCATCCTCTGTAGTACTGGAGGTGCAGTAGAGGTGGCTGACATGTGAGTCCCACACCATGTGGGGCCCTCATGTCAGCCATCTCTACTGCACCTGCAGTACTGCAGGGGATTTGAACCCGCCTGGCTGGTCGTCTCTCGACGCGCACAGTAGTGCTGATGGGATGCGGAGCGGTTCCAATTGAATTCAAAGATGCGCATGCGCTGCGCGCGTTTAAGGCGCCTCAGTGACTGGCGCGCACGTAAGCTTGGTGCGCCCGGTCGCATCAGCTGCCTGTACAAATGGCTATGGCTTTAACAAAGGACCAAACCTTATCCGGCAAACAGCAACGTATAATACTTCCTCCGCCCCAACTCAACTCTATTTCTGTTTTGGTCGAACTAATTACCTTTGACCAATGATTTATATGGAATTTATTAACTTCAATAACATGTAGTACTAGATTGTATATTATGGAAATATTTTCATGGTGAATCTAAAAGTACAATTCTTGTATTGTTAAAATAGATCAAAATTGCGTAAATCTCAAAGATAGATTTGACGAAACCTAAGATTGCCCTTTGAAAAAGTTTTATACTTTACATTAGTTTTACATATGTAATATGCACATAGGATATATTACTAAATAGTTTTGCAAAAAAACATGGAGGAGAAATATGTATATCCCATATGCTACCACTACGTAATTTAGGGATGGGCAAATAAATCGAGACCGAAAAACCGAAACTAATAAAACCGAGACCAGAACCGAAAAGACCGAAATATCGGGTATTGGGTACTTTTCGGGTAGCAAATATAAATAACTAAAAAATAAATGTCGGGTTCGGGTACCACTCTCGGGTAACTGAAATAACCGAATAGCCAGTCCATCAAATAATTAGTTAAATTATGCGTGCTAAACTATGAATAATTCAAATTTAGATATTTTATTTTCAAGTTGTGATGTGTGAAGTTGTTGGATTTAAATTTTATTTTTTATTTTTCATTTGTCAATTTATAATAAATGACCTCATGGGATTAAATTTATCAATCATATTAATTTGTGCAAACATGACATGGATATAATTTATAATTCGGATATATTGGGTAGGACCGAAGAACAAACTGGAATTTTGGTACCTAAAATGTTCGGGTACCTAATATTATTACAACAATTCGGGTAGTGATTTAGAGAAACCGAATTTTGAAGAAGACAGTAATACCCAAACCAAAACATCGGGTAGACCGAATGCACACCTCTTAACGTAAATCCATCCGAAATAATTAGCTAGTTTGAGGATGAATGAAGTTGAGCTTGCGAGCTTGATGAGCACTGTTATTGTTTTGAGCAGCGATTAATTTATGGCATCATCAAATCTGGAGTAATTTTTCTAGATCATTTGGGGCCGAAAAATTAGTTAACACGCTATATATGAGGAGAAAGATTAGGATATGCTACCTATTGCTTGTGTTGAATAACCCTATGCCGTGGACAACATATATCCGACACTTCATTCTGGTCGCCAGGATCATTCTGCGCTAGGGATGAAAACGGTACGGTAAATTACCGAACCGTCTGATGCCGTTTTTGAAAATTTCCGATGCGATTACCATTTTTGAAAATTTCCAAAATTTTTGATCCGATTACCGTTTCTATCGGACATTGAAAATTGGTAAACGAAATGGAAACGATTTAGATTGATTTCTGACCAAATTGTCGAAATACCGTATTTTAATGGAAAATTTCTGAACAATAACCGAGTACTTTCCAAATAGTAGGTTGGGTCTAATGGGCTGACATGTACTCTCTCCGTCACTTGGAATAGAGGATTTTTAAAGGAAACTTCAAAGGAATTCATTCCTACATTGTGCTGATGTCACAGGTGTTTGGAACACAAGAATCATATTTCCTTTCCTGTAGAAAGACTTCCTTTCCTATGTAAAATGGAGGAATGAAATAATCCAGTCCAAGTTCTTTGTGGTCTGCTGGTTGGCTATGGAGGGAATATATAGGGTGTAAAAGTCAAATTAACTAACCTAATGATTTGCATGGAATAATTATTTCTTATTTTGAAACAAGGGAATAATTATTTCTGAGCTACTGCAGTGCGATAGACGTTTTGATGTTAGAAATATCGGAATGAAGTTGTTTATGAAGCAAACTGGTAGTTCATTTTGGCAAGAAGTTATGACTTTGATTTATGTATTACAAATAATGATAGTTAAGATTCTAAAGAATTTTGTTTATAGTTGCTCTAACATTTTTCCTATGTTTTCATTCCTGCATTCCAAACATCTTGAATTCTCCATTCCCCTGATTTTGATTCCCGTGGTTTCCTCACTTTCTTCGTTCCTGCATTTTGTCTATTCCTATGTTTTTTCCAATTCCTGTGATTTGGACTCCTACGTTCCAAACGGGGCCGTAGTAAATATCACTTTGTAGTTTATTTTTGAACTACAAAGCGACAAGTATTTAGAGACAAAGGGAGTAATAAGCTCAATTCTTTAAATTTTTTATTCAGACACCAGTTTGAATAAGGAGTTGTCAAAGGTAATAAGCTCAATTCCGACCGCTTTCATCCCTATTCTACCCCAAGTCATCTGGGGCAGCAGGCGGAGGACCTTGATGATCAGGATAAGGACCAGACAAGAAATCATTGGTCAAAGGTAAGTTTGACCAAAGCTAAAAATAGAGTTGAGTTGGGGCGGAGGGAGGAGTACTTTTTACAGACCGCTTTGCAGGCCCCGCTGCGGGCGATCTCCTGCCTGCTGACAACTCCAACAGCTAAAGTAGCCTACAGCTGCACTTTAGAAGCCGTAACCCCAGTTTTGCAAGTAGCATTCCAAACAGTACACTTTAGAAGCCATAAGCATCACTGCGTGCGTCTCATTGTCTTCTTCGCGCGTACTAATAAAGACACAACATCCTCTTCTCTGCAACACACATAGGCCATCCTCCTCTCCGCGCGTACTCTTCCTCTTCGTCCCCATCACGCGCGCCCTCATTGGTTCCCTTCGAAGCCCATGGAGTTCCCCTTGCCGCACGATATTGCGGTCCTGATCGCGGGGTGGGTCGCCGTAATCTCCCCGCAGCCCATGGACGACCTCTCCAGTCTGCACGCCACCTGAAAGGCCATGCATGCGGCGTGCCGGGATCGCGCTGTGGGCAGGCGTGTGGCGCTGGAGCGGGAGAGCATCTGGAAATATAACTGGAGCTACGACCGCCTCGTGGAGCGCCTGGCAATCATCGGCAACCCTCATGCGTGCTACGTCACTGGGTTCGACCTCGTCTTCCTGCATGGTCGCGCGCAGCCGGGCACCCAGTTCCTTGCCCTGGCGGCCGCAAATGGCCACATGGTGGTGGCCTACGTCCTCGCCAAGCTCCGCTACGACGCCGACCACCGGGACCGCGACGCCTTCGAGTATATCCGGCAGGTCGAAGGTGAGGCCCACGTCGGCTACAACGCTGCCAGGTCCGTCACCATGAAGTGGACCAACAAGGAGTGCTGCCGGTGTTGGCGTGAAGCCATGAATAATATCGATGATGTCGCCTGGAGGTTCCGGGCAGGCCTCGTCCCGAAGCGCCGCCGGTGGCGGTGCCCAACATTGATGATGGCGCTTGGGACTGCTCAATAGGGGGGAACCAGGGAACTACCCGCTGCAGCAGGCCTACGTGGGAGGAGTGGAGAGTCTTCTGTACAGAGAACTGTAGGATTAAGCAAGAGCATGACCTGTTCTGCCGTATGGCATTGTACTATTTGGGTTATATTTACTCAATTCCCATTTGGATGCACCGCTAGTTCTCCCAACGCCAGTTAAAAGAGAACAAAGGGAGTATATAAAATAGACTTTTACTAGTATATGTGTTTCCCCTATGCCCGCTCGTCTCTGATGATTGTTGCACTTGTTGTGTTTCCCCTATGTGCGCTCGTCTTATGTTTAGCGCCGTTTGCATCAAAGGAAACTCACAGGTCCGTTTAAAGAAATGGATTCTTCCAAAAATGAATACATTCAATCATACAATAGTTTGTAACGAAGGAAATCAGTGTTCCCTTCTCTCTGTTCATTGTCTCCACTTTTCATTCCAGTCGTTGCTAATCGACAGAACTAGCTGTTACATAATCCCCAATAAACACAAAATAAACTAAACGGCACATCTAGTCCGCAGCACTTCCCTTGAAGCAGTGGTAATAACTTCTGGCCGCGTATAGGAGTAGTGGTAATGATTACACCGCGTATAGGGGCATAGGGCCAGTGGTACGTTGGAGTTCTACCTATCTTTTTCTAACATTTTTCTCGTCCTTTCTTTTCTTTTCTCTCTGTTGATTGTCTGCACTTTTCTTTCCAGTTGTCGTTACCTGTTAGTACTGTATACTACTTTACAGACCGCTTTGCAGGCCCCACTGCGAGCGATCTCCTAGCACCTCTAGCGGCTAAAGTATCGTACAGGCAACTTTACAAATGAGCTTACTTGAACTTTTCAAGCATGAGCTCATCAAGATGGCAATACTCAACTTCAACCTCAAACTTTCAATCAAAACTAAGTTTGGTCCTTCAACTTTCAAATGGGTCAATTATTTAGTCCATCAACTTCAAAAAACCATTTCACTTTCATACTTACTCTGAGTTGGACATCCACACATTGGCATGCCACATAAGATAGTTAATGTGTTTTTAATCCTGTTAATTTGTGATAGAAGTTTGTTTTATTTAAATGTTTAAAGTATGCATCATTATATGCATGTAAACTGTTTCTCATGTTGAAGCAAGCAGGCGAGAGTTTAAGAAACGATATGAATGGACCCCTTAGTTGGATATCTGGGAAGTACAACCATCGGGTCAAAACAAACGGTGGATGCAGCCTTTACTGCACGCATGCAGCAAAATGTCGCTATGTCAGGCGATCCTATGATGAGATCATGCATATTATCATTGCACAAATAAACATGGCACAATGTTTATTTGTTTGGGATCCTGGCTCAATTGAATGTGCACTCTTATTTGATGGACAAGATTAAGATGGCGCACTATGTCGTCCACCACCTTGGCCTCCTCCATTCATGCATACAAAAAGATTTGATGGCATTGCACATTTGGACCAACACATAATAGAAGATGAACTTGAGTTGAGAATGACTCCAAGTCAAGAAGGGGAGGATGATGAGGACATCACTTCTATGGATACAAACAACACTCCATTGAACATACAAGATGCAATCAATAGAGTTCATACACAATAATTAATTTCAGAGGTGAACTCGTTCTTATATATTTCCTTATATGTTTTTAAGCATAGATTGCTACTTAATGATTTATTTGTGATTAGGATCAATGGAGAGGTTCAAGGAGTACATGGAGGGAGTATTAGGGACGTGGAAGACCGGAGAATTCGTTCAAAGAAGATGGAAACCGAACCAAACTCCAAATCGTATCCAACTCGGAGTCCAGGAGCAGTACGCACTAAAATGGACGCCAAGAACGCATACGAACTCCGTTTTGGACGTTCTACATATGCACGGAAATGGGAGAGGATAACCTTTCCAATGGCGCCGGTCCTATGTCAAAATACTTTCGGAGTCTACGGGAATCGTCGAAACAAAATCAAGTACAGAATCTGTCAGGGTGCTGCGCCACCGTATTGGGCCATTGGGCCTTGTATCAAGTCTAAGTCCATTAATTTTCGTGTCTTAGGGTTAGGTCACGACCCTAACACCCCCTTGGACGTCCTCCCACCTATATATACTCCATGCTAGCCGCCATAGACAATTGGGTTTTGCTTAGATCAATAATATCGCCGTTTATCGGTTTGTGAAACCCCAATTCAGCAATTTCAGATTGCTTCTTCTACGTTCTTGCTTGTGTTCTCGGTTGCACTTGCAGGGATTAGCCTTTTTGGCGAGGTCAATCGTGTGCAGCACGGTTGATAACCAACGGAGCGGTGGTGTAGTGATTGCAGGGGCTGTTCGTGTTCTACTCGAGAGCCTCGGATCATCAACGTCGAGATCTCCACATCAATCGACCTATCCATTACCTTTCGGAAGATCGGGACCAATTCACCTATCAATTGGTATCAGATTTCCAGGTTGCCCGTTAGGTAATTCATCCATCCATTACATTAGTTTTGTTATTCATACCTAGAGTCCACAAAAAAAGCCACAAAAAATTTGCAGTTTAGTAGATCTATTCATTACTTTGTCCAAACCACCATTGAGCTTTTGCAACTTTCGTTTTCAGTTTAGTTTTGTTGAGTTTGTGTCCATTGTTGAGTCATATTGCTGGTTTAGAAAGTGTTTTTGGTCTTAGTTTGAGTTTTGCATTGTGTGATTCATCCTTTTGAGTCACGTCATCACGTCCAGATTAGATTCGCCTCTGTCCAGTTCGGTATTTTCATAATATCTCGCTCATACAAACTCGGATTTTAGAGTTCTTGTACTTTCTGGAAAGCTTAAGAAGTTTTCTATGACTATCTAATTCATCATTCTCCCAGAAAATGCAGTTATCAATGTCGAAATTGCATTAGATATGAATCTGTTATTGATCTAGAAATTCTGAACAGTCTGTATTTCGGGTGCAATATCTCCCATTGTTCTTATCCAAAATAGATCTTCCATATGCTGAAATTAAAGAGGAGAGATAGATCTATAATATTTCTGTTCAAAGTTTTTAGATTTGAGGACTATAAAGGTGCTTAATTATCCTTAGAACATTGAGCAGAAAATCTGTAACATACATACAAGATATCTTTGAGTGTTTGCATTGTGTTCTTCCTTTGCAGCACATTCTGAAAAAAAAAAATGAAGAAAAAAAGAAAAAGGCATGTGAAAAAGAAGATACAAAAGCCGCACAAAAAAGGTGAAAAAAACAACAAAAAAAAGAAGTGCTTGCATTCTTTGTGTCATCTAGTTTTGTCTCATGTCTTGCTAGCTTGAATTACTAGGAACACATTTAGGCCAGCAACTTTGACAAGTACTTTGGACACTTACTCAACTTTACTATCTGATTTCATTGTTGCTAATCCTTGATACAAATAAAGTGCCATCCAAGCTACACCTTACTCTTGAGCAGAATCGATACACCTTTGCAATCATCCCACGCTTCATTGGTTTCTTCATACTGGCCACCGTTTGCCACCTGCAGTGTCGGTAAGAACACTTGTAAGAGCGTGGTAAGATGCTTGAGAGTGTGTGATTCCACTTCCACTTTTCCATTATCCTTTGTAGTTGATAGGGATAATATATTTTTTGTGTTGTCTTCTGTTTGCTACTAACAATGTCAGGTAAAAGCAAGAATCATGTATTATATGCTGATATGATGGACATGATGAAGACGGCGATGGAGTTGCTCACTAAAAATCAAACATCAACCAAGTTTTCACATGACATTCAGACCACCTTTACAACACCTTCCATAAAAAGTAATTACATTCTCCCATCTCTTCCTTCTTATGATGGTTTTGGTTATGATGAATATATTACTTGGGAAATAGAGGTGGATAAATTTTTTGGACAATGTCATATGTGTGAGAGGAGAAAGATTAGAAATGTTGCAAGTGCATTAGTAGATTATGCATTAACTTGGTGGAAAAATTTAAATGAATTAGAAAAACCTCGAACATGGAAAGAAACGCAAATTCTTATGCGAGAAACTTTTGCTAATGTATCTAATTGTAAATATGAAATACATGAACTTGAGAAGAATTTTCTTGTTGTACCTCCTCCTTTGCCTAACCTTTTGCAGGAACATGAACAAATAAATGGAGATGCAAATGAGAGTGAGGTGTTGAACAACTCTTCTGAATTTTTTTATGAATCAACTCATAATGCATTTGAATTTCTTGCTGAAAATGAGAGTAATGTTAATGGACAATGCTCTACAGTTAACCACGGTATGACATTTTCAGATGTGCTGAATTTTGCTACCAATCATACTATCGATGAGCAGCAACAAGATGAACCTTTTCACAATACACCTTTACCATTAGTTGATTTTTCTACTGATTCTTACAACAAAAATAAGTTGTGTGCTGATAATTATATTGTACCTATGCTAGAACAACCAAATGAATTTGATAATTTATCACTCACTTGTGCTGAAATTAAGAATTTGATCCCAACTACATGTGAAAGGGATGAGCTAAAATTGTTATCTTCTTTAAATACTTTGGGCTATATTGAATTTAACACTCTTTGTGATCTAGATATCGTAGAGAAGATAATATTTTCTCAATCTGAATTGCCTTTATTAAGTAGAAATATTTTTCATGCTATAGGCAACTATGAAGATAGTGGTGAATTTAAGGTGCATAAAGTTTACATATGTTCAAATGTGCAAGCTCCTTTTGTGCTGCAACAACATGGTGAAATGAATGGATGCACTAACACTAATAATGTATTGTCAATTTTTGCTAGCATTTTTTTTATTGCAGCAAGGACAAAAAATAAAAAAGAAGCATTGTTCACCGCGGTTGTGCAATATGGACAGTTTTCATTCTACCCCCAAAGCAATCCTTTTTCCTGGACATACGAGCAAGCCGAGGACGGCTTGTCATAAAGAAGGGGAGAATGATGAGATCATGCATATTATCATTGCACAAATAAACATGGCACAATGTTTATTTGTTTGGGATCTTGGCTCAAGTGAATGTGCACTCTTATTTGATGGACAAGATCAAGATGGCGCACTATGTTGTCCACCACCTTGGCCTCCTCCATTCATGCATACAAAAAGATTTGATGGCAATGCACATTTGGACCAACACATAATAGAAGATGAACTTGAGTCGAGAACGATTCCAAGTCAAGAAGGGGAGGATGATGAGGACATCACTTCTATGGATACAAACAACACTCCATTGAACATACAAGATGCAATCAATAGAGTTCATACACAACAATTAATTTCAGAGGTGAACTCGTTCTTATATATTTCCTTATATGTTTTTAAGCATAGATTGCTACTTAATGATTTATTTGTGATTAGGATCAATGGAGAGGTTCAAGGAGTACTTGGAGGGAGTATTAGGGACGTGGAAGACCAGAGAATTCGTTCAAAGAATATGGAAACCGAACCAAACTCCAAATCGTATCCAACTCGGAGTCCAGGAGCAGTACACACCAAAATGGACGCCCAGAACGCATACGAACTCCGTTTTTGACGTTCTACATATGCACGGAAACGGGAGAGGATAAACTTTCCAATGGCGCTGGTCCTATGTCATAATACGTTCGGAGTCGACGGAAATCGTCGAAACAAAATCAAGTACAGAATCTGTCAGGATGCTTGGCCACCGTATTGGGCCATTGGGCCTTGTATCAAGTCTAAGTCCATTAATTTTCGTGTCTTAGGGTTAGGTCACGACCATAACACCCCCTTGGACGTCCTCCCACCTATATATACTCCATGCTAGCCGCCATAGACAATTGAGTTTTGCTTAGATCAATAATATCGCCGTTTATCGGTTTGTGAAACCCCAATTCAGCAATTTCAGATTGCTTCTTCTACGTTCTTGCTTGTGTTCTCGGTTGCACTTGCAGGGATTAGACTTTTTGGCGAGGTCAATCGTGTGCAGCACGGTTGAGAACCAACAGAGCGGTGGTGTAGTGATTGCAGGGGTTGTTCGTGTTCTAATCGAGAGCCTCGGATCATCAACGTCGAGATCTCCACAACAATCGACCTATCCATTACCTTTCGGAAGATCGGGCCTAAACCTACTCATCATCCTAGTCTAGGAAGATATGCTCCGATTCCTGTCCTCCAACTCCATCTAGGCTTCCGATGACGCAGGTGGTTCACCACCAGACTGTAGAAAGGATAAGAACGCACACATGTAACAGTCATTGTTGACTGCGTTGGTCTAACGTCATTGTTTGACTGCGTAGGCCTATGTTTAGTCATTAACTCTAGCTTTTTAATCTGTGTAGTGCGAAAGGTTTTTGTTTCGGTTTCACACTACACTAGATAGCCTATATAAAGTGTATCTGTGTTCCCTGATGAGTACACAACAAACATTCTCCATACAGAATGAAACTTGCAAGCCGCTTTCTTCTGCCGGAGGTTCGAAGGAAACTACATGGCTGGTCGGGTACACGTACGGTACGGGTGTGCCGATGTACCTTAACCCCCCGTACGTCGTCCGTCCCTGGTGGTTGTTGGGAAGAGCCTTACAGGTATGTTGTGATTCTAGTCCTCTTACTCCATCTCTAGGTTTCTGATGACACAGGCAGTTCACCACCAGGCAAACCAAAAAAGTTTTTTTATGAAAAGATGATTGTGGCCCACTGACTGCGGCCTGCTGACGCATCCATCTCTAATTTTTTGATGACACTCCCGCTGACTTGTCATCATATTATTTGTTGTGAAGGTATGGTAGTTAAACTAAGCATTAACAAAGAGACCAATAACATTTTGACACATCAGCGGGATGACGCATGGGAGGACAGAACGGGAGGGACACGACTTGCAGCCAGTTTGTCATCAAGAAATTTGCATGCCACTCATCACTGAGGCTTTGTTGGTTTGTCTAGTGGTGAACCGCATGCGTCATCGGAAACCTAGATGTAGTTAGAGGACAGGAATCAGAACATACATGCAGGGGTCTTCCAACCACCACCGGGGACGCACGACGGGGGTTAAGGTACACACCGGCACACCCGGACCGTACATATGTGCCGGCGAAGATGAATGGCATTCCGGCCGTGGAAGCACCTGCATGACTTCCTTTGGAAGGTGACCGACTCGCGGAAGATGTGCGAGGTCGACTACGCCAACATCCAGGTACGTCGCCGTCCGCTGCCACCATTTTCCATTGTGCCGCCGCTACATCGTGTTCACTTGCCGCTGCTCGTCATCCTTTTGCAGGTTCACCACCGGACTGTAAAAAGGATAAGCACGCACACATGTAACAGTCATTGTTGACTACGTTGGTCTAACGTCATTGTTTGACTGCGTAGGCCTACGTTTAGTCATTAACGCTAGCTTTTGAATCTCTGTAGTGCGAAAGGGTTTTGTTTTTGTTTCACACTACACTAGCTAGCATATATAAATTGTATCTATGTTCTCTGATGAATACGCAACAAACATTATCCATACAAAATGAAACTTGCATGCCGCTTTCTTCTGCCGGAGGTTCGAAGGAAACTACCCGGCTGGCCGGGTACACGTACGGTACGGGTGTGCCGGTGTACCTTAACCCCCCGTACGTCATCCGTCCCCGGTGGTTGTTGGGAAGAGCCTTACAGGTATGCTCTGATTCCAGTCCTCTTACTCCATCTCCAGGTTTCTGATGACGCAAGCGGTTCACCACCAGGCAAAACAAAAAAAGTTGAGCGGCATGCATGTTTTTTGATGAAAAACTGACTGCGGCCTGCTGACGCATCCATCTCTAGTTTTTTGATGACACTCCCGCTGACGTGTCATCATCTTATTTGTTGTGAAGGTATAGTAGTTAAACAAAGCATTAATAAAGGGACCAATAACATTTTGACACATCAGCGGGATGATGCATGGGAGGACAGAACGGGAGGGACACGGCTTGTATACTCCCATTCAGTGCTTCCATGCGTGCTCCTACTTAAGTGTCATGATTTTATTGGTCCTTTCATTTACTTAACATAATGCCTGATTTAACTTCAACCAATTAGACGATGACACGTAAGCGGGAGTACGCATGGAAGCACAAACGGGAGCACCGAAGTTGCATCCGAACGGGAGGCCCCCGCAGCCAGTTTTTCATCAAGAAATTTGCATGCCGCTCATGACCGAGGCTTTGCTGGTTTGTCTGGTGGTGAACCGCATGCGTCATTGGAAGCCTAGATGTAGTTAGAGGACAGGAATCAGAACATACCTGCAGGGGTCTTCCAACCACCACCGGGGACGCACGAGGTGTTGTGGAAGCACCTGCATGGATTCCTTTGGAAGGTTACCGACTCACGGAAGATGTGCGAGGTCGACTACGCCAACATCCAGGTACATCGCCGTCTGCTGCCACCGTTTTCCATTGCGCCGCCGCTGCATGGTGTTCACTTGCTGCTGCTCATCATCCTTTCGCAGGTTCACCACCAGACTGTAGAAAGGATAAGCACACACACATGTAACAATCATTGTTGACTGCATTGGTCTAACGTCATTGTTTGACTGCGTAGGCCTACGTTTAGTCATTAACGCTAGCTTTTGAATCTGTGTAGTGCGAAAGGGTTTTGTTTTGGTTTCACACTACACTAGCTAGCCAATATAAAGTGTATCTATGTTCTCTGATTAATAAACAACAAACATTCTCCATACAAAATTAACTTGCATGCCGCTTTCTTCTGTCGGAGGTTCGAAGGAAACTACACGGCTGGCCGGGTGCACGTACGGTACGGGTGTGCCGGTGTACCTTAACCTTCCGTACGTCATCCGTCCCTAGTGGTTGTTGGGAAGAGCCTTACAGGTATGCTCTGATTCCAGTCCTCTTACTCCATCTCTAGGTTTCTGATGACGCAAGTGGTTCACCACCAGGCAAACCAAAAAAGCTTGAGCGGCATGCAAGTTTTTTGATGAAAAACTGACTGCGGCCCGCTGACTGCGGCCTGCTGACGCATCCATCTCTAGTTTTTTGATGACACTCCCGCTGACGTGTCATCATCTTATTTGTTGTGAAGGTATGGTAGTTAAATTAAGCATTAATAAAGGGACCAATAACATTTTGACACATCAGCGGGATGATGCATGGGAGGACAGAACGGGAGGGACATGGCTTGTATACTCCCATTCAGTGCTTCCATGCATGCTCCTACTTAAGTGTCATGATTTTATTGGTTCTTTCATTTACCTAACATAATGCCTGATTTAACTTCAACCATTTAGACGATGACACATAAGCGGGAGTACGCACGGAAGCACAAACGGGAGCACCGAAGTTGCATCCGAACGGGAGGCCCCGCAACCAGTTTTTCATCAAGAAATTTGCATGCCGCTCATGACCGAGGCTTTGCTGGTTTGTCTGGTGGTGAACCGCATGCGTCATTGGAAGCCTAGATGTAGTTAGAGGACAGGAATCAAAACATACCTGCAAGGGTCTTCCAACCACCACCGGGGACGCACAAGGGGGGTTAAGATACACATAGGCACACCTAGACCGTACATATGTGCCGGTGAAGATGGAACTCAACAGTCTCACAGTTATGTATAGAAAAAAAGGAAGAAGAAAAAGGATGGCGCGCATTGCAATCTATGAACCGCGAGACTGCTAACTTCCACTTTAACTGGCCTGTTCCCAATTCCGCTGAGTCATTGTTGTTGTACATGGTGTTTGGTTGAGACAATGCAACTTGTGGTCATAACGATAAGAATTAAAAAGAGGAGTGTATCAGATTCAAAAATCCTCATTACGCCAGGTCATATGATGGCTGGGCACTCTCCAATCCACTTAGATTGAAGTGGAACCACTCCTACACAAATGAGGAAAAAAAATTATGGATACGGTATGCATATCCAAGGCTGTGCATACCGTTCCACATTTGTTACATGTGTCCACATGAACGGACGCGCGCAGTAGTGGTGATGGGACGCGGAGCGGTTCTAATTGAATTCAAAGATGTGCATGCGTTGCGCATGTTTAAGGCGCCTCGGTGACTGGCGCGCACGTAAGCTCGGTACGGCCGGTCGCATCAGCCGCCTGTACAAATGGCTACAACTTGAACGAAGGACCAAACCTTATGCGGCAAACAACAACGTATAATACTTCCTCCGCCCCAACTCAACTCTCTTTCTCTTTTGGTCGAATTAATTACCTTTGACCAATGATTTATATGGAATTTATTAACTTCAATAACATGTAGTACTAGATTGTATATTATGGAAATATTTTCATGGTGAATCTAAAAGTACAATTCTTGTATTGTTAAAACAGATCAAAATTGCATAAATCTTAAAGATAGATTTGACGAAACCTAAGACTTCCCTTTGAAAAAGATTTATACTTTACATTAGTTTTACATATGTAATATGCACATAGGATATATCACTAAATAGTTTTGCAAAAAAACATGGAGGGGAAATATGTATATCCCATATGCTACTACTACGTAAATTAGGGGTGGGCAAATAAACCGAGACCAAAAAATCAAAACTGATAAAACCGAGACTGGAACCAAAAAGACCGAAATATCGGGTATCAGGTACTTTTAGGGTAGCAAATATAAATAACTGAAAAATAAATGTCGGGTTCGGACGGATGAAGCAGTTCCACATTTGTGACATGTGTCTACATGAACGGACGGATGAAGCAGTTGCATGACTGTGACATGTGTGCACATGAACGAATGAGGTCGTATGATGGCCAGGCATGAGAGGGATAACGCCAAGGAATCATATCCTTTTAAATAATAATTTTTCCCCGCATACGATGGGCCCTTCGCGTGTCAAATTAAAAATTTATCCTTTTATCGAAAAACAGCTCCTTTAACGACGCCAAATTTCGGTACATGGGCTCACGCGTACATGGGGACAAACACCAAGCGTTCCAGTGCAGTTTCGGCCTAGGAATACAATGTGACTCAGTGCAGTTTCAACCCACAAATAACAAGCGGCCCAGCGCAGTGTTGGGCCTACTCTGATAGCTTCACGTACGCTTTGTCCTGGCTGCCTCCCCGCCGGACCCTTCGATCCACAACGTCCACCTCTCCCGATTGCACGAAATGCGCCTGGAGGAGCATCCGCCGACCACCACTCTCTTGGAGGAGCATCCGCCAGCCGCCACACTCTTGGAGGAGCATCTACCGGCCGCCACGCTCTTGGAAGAGCATCCGCCGTCCACCGGCGTGGAGGAGCATCCGCCGGTCGCCGCACGTAGAGGAGCAACAGCGCTGGGTACAATCGCTCACATAATGTTATTGTAGTTCAATCCTCTTACGGATACGCTGATTGAATTGTAGGAAGCGATGTCAAATGATAAGACATGGATGGGAAAAGACAGGTGTAGGAAGGAGTGGCAGGATGGAATGAAGTCATTTTTAAATTTAGCATTCCAGGGCACCCGTGAAGGAGAAACTAAGCCTTGTCCTTGCATGAAATGTCGTAATATTTGCCACGGGAGACGCAAGGAAGTTATTCTTCACTTGCTTCGTAATGGGATGTCATTTGATTATACTTGTTGGGTACACCATGGAGAAAAACGAGTTGAGAAAAAAATTGCTGAGCAATCAGCAAATAATGAGGAGATAATTTCTGATGATGCCGCTATGGAAAATATGTTGTCCGGCCTTCTTAGAGGCACTGGTGATCATGGTGGTACTTCAGCAGGTGTTGATGATCCAGAAAATGCTATAGACCAGTAGGAGCCAACTGGGTGTGCAAGGCATTCTATGACTTATTAAATGATGCCAAAAATTAGTTGTATCGAGGTTGTGAGAAGGTGACCCAATTATCCTTCATTGTCAGGTTGTACCAGATAAAGGGTTTAACTGGTTTGAGCAAAAAAGCGTGTGAGTTCATCCTTGAACTATTCTCATATGTGCTTCCAGAGGGCCATTGCATTCCTAATACACTTGATAAAGTTCAGAATGTTGTTCGTGACCTCGGGCTAAGCTACAAAAATATCGATGCATGTGTCAATGACTGTGTGTTATTCCAGAAGGACTATTCTCTGCTGGATCGATGCCCAAAATTTGGTGTATTCAGATGGAAAAATAGTACTGGTGGGGATGCAAGAGAGGCTTTACCTTGTGGAAAAGCCAAGAAGCTTGTAGCACGCAAGATTCTACGATACTTCCCTCTTATTCCCCATCTTCAAAGGTTTTATATGGCATAATCAACGACATCAAACATGCGCTGGCACAAAGAAGAACGTATTGATGATGGAATATTACGCCATCCTGCAGATTCGAAAGCATGGAAGCATTTTGATAGCATTCACCCAAATTTTTCATCTGATCCTTGCAACGTAAGACTTGGGCTAGCATCTGATGGTTTCAATCCTTTTGGAGTAATGAATGTTTCTTACAGTACATGGCCTGTGATTCTAATACCTTATAATCTACCACCTTGGTTGTGTATGAAGCAGCTTTATTGGTTGATGTCAATGATAATTCCTGGGCCGAAGTCACATGGAAACAACATTGATGTGTATCTGCAGCCTTTGATTGATGAGCTACTGAAATTATGGTCTGATGGTGTTGAAACATACGACAGTTCAAAGAAAGAGACATTTCTCATGTGAGCTTCTATATTGTGGACAATAAATGATTTTCCAGCATATGCAATGCTATGTGGATGGAGCAGAAAAGGTAGGCTAGCATGTCCATACTGCCATGTAAACACTGACGCGTTGTGCTTGAAATATGGACGAAAGTATTGCTACATGGGTCATCGTCGTTTCCTACCTCAGGATCACCAATGGCATCGGGACAAAGCTTCTTTCAACAACAAAATAGAAAATAGAGAGGCTCCAACATCACTCTATGGTCACGAAGTACTCCAACAATACGAGACTTTTGATCAAGTGAGTTTTGGAAAGATGAATAATAAGAGAAAGTGCACTGAGGAAGATAGGTGGCATAGTTGGAAGAAGAAAAGTATATTTTTTCAGCTCTCGTATTAGAAGACATTGCTAATAAGGCATAACTTGGATATCATGCATATTGAGAAAAACATTTGTGATAGCATATTGGGTACATTGATTAATATGGATGGTAAAACAAAAGATAGTCTGCAAGCTCATTTTGATATGCAGGAAATGCGTATACGGCCAAACCAACATCTGGTGGGTATGAAAGGGAAGCATGATTGTCCATCAGCATCATATACTTTGCAAAAAGATCAGAAGACCACCTTGTGCAAGTTTTTGGCGGATGTGAAGATGCCTGATGGTTATGCCTCAAACATCAAGAGAAGTGTGGACAAAACAGCACGTAAGGTATCAGGTCTAAAAACTCATGACTGCCATATTTTATTTCAGAAGCTCCTTCCTATTGCAATACGTGACATATTGCCTGAAAAGGTTGTTGAACCTTTAATCGAGTTTAGCAGATTCTTTTCTGGAATTTGTTTTAAAGAATTGGTGGAACCAGATTTCGATAAGATGATTGAACAATTTCCTAAAACAATTTGTAATCTTGAGATGTTGCTTCCTCCCGCTTTCTTTGATATCATGGTACATCTTCCAATCCATCTTGGTGAAGAAGATCGCTTGGGTGGACCTGTTTCTTACAGATGGATGTATCAAATTGAGAGGTACCTTGGTACATTGAAGATGTATGTACGTAACAGAGCTCACCCGGAGGGTTCTATAGCTGAGGGATATATTATGGAAGAGTGTATGACTTTTTGTAGCCAGTCTTTGGATAACATCAGCACCAAGCTTAATAGGCCAGAATGTCATGAAGCTGCAGCTAGGAATGAACCTTCTCTCGAGTCTAATACATTGACAGAAGTTGATAATTCTAAAAAAGGGTTTAAATGGGGCGAACTTACTATGGTGGAACTACATAACATCAAGCATTATATTATTTCTAATGTTGAAGAGGCTGCTCCATGGATCAAGTACATATAACACTTAGATGTTCTATAATATATTAATGGATCATGCTTATTGTAGATGGCTAACTTAATTTTGTACCCTTTTCTGTGAGCATTTTGAAGAGCTGAAAAAAATTCATTCTCGTGATGTTGAAAAACGCCATAGAGATGAGTTTGTTTATTGGTTTCAGAAACGAGTAAGTACATGCAAGTTTTTACTTTGTGAAATATTGAAGAAATATCTATTCTGAAGTTGGTTTATCGATGACCCCTTTTATACTAATTAATGTGTACAGATTACGACATTACACAAAGAAGGCAAAGTAATCAATTATTTGTATGCATTATCTAGAGGACCTGATCGTCGGGCACGTTTTTTTAGTCGATCATTCATAAATGGCTTCTTCTTTCGAACAACAGAGGTGGGAAAAGATTTACGGACACAAAACAGTGGTGTTGTTGTTCGGGATGGTGATCATGAGTGGTATGGAGTAATCAAGAAAATGATTTCTGTTGATTTCGAAAAAAATCAAGAGGTTATGTTATTTGAATGTGAATGGTTTGATCGGCCTCATTCCGGTCAGTGTCAAAGTAGAGGCTACAAAATGGATTGATACAGAGTGATAGATGTTGACACTATTTCTCAATTTAAGTATGAGCCTTACATTCTAGCCACCCAAGCAGAACAAGTTTTTTATGTTAGAAGTGTGAAGCAACCTAAATGGGCTACAGTTGTTAAAACGACACCACGAAACCTTTTTGCCATGCCCCCTGGAGACAGTGAAAATAATGTCACTGTGACGATGGAGGCTGAGACATTATTTGATGATCGAAGGCTTACTGATATAAATGAGGATATCACCACATGGGATAGGAATGAGAATGACATTGACGGAGGAAGCGGTGATGCTTCCGCTCTTTCAAATGAAGATGACGACAACGACGACCACGACGACGATGATACATATATTAATGATTGTATTGTACCTCCAATATTGAGGGAGGACAGCGAAGATGATGATTTTTTTCATATAGGTATTGTGTGATCTAGCTGTACGTGAACTATGTAATGCAACGTTTGTGTTCCGTGGCGATAGATCTTAACGCCACCAACCGGTATTTCGTGGCAACGTATCCTATTACAATGATTGTGTTTCGTGGCGATAGACCCTATTGGCACAAACTTGTGAATCGTGGCATAAGTTTCTAATGCAACGTTTGTGTTTCGTGGCGATAGATCCTAACGCCACAAACTGGTGAATCGTGGCAAAAGTTCCTAATGCAACGATTGTGTATAATGGCGATAGACGCTAACGCCACGAACTATTGAATCATGGCAACAGATCCTAATGTAATGATCGCGTTCCGTGGCGATAGATGCTAAAGCCACGAACTAGTGAATCATGGCAATAGATTCTAATGTAACAATTGTGTTCCATGGCGATAGATGCTAACACCACAAACTATTGAATCGTGGCAACAGATCTTAATGCAACGATCGGGTTCCATGGCGATAGATGCTAATGCCACGAACTAGTGAATCGTGGCAACTGATTCTAATGCAACGATCGGGTTCTGTGGCGATAGATGCTAATGCCACGAACTAGTGAATCGTGGCAACAGATTCTAATGCAACGATCGGGTTCCGTGGCGATAGATGCTAACGCCACGATCTAGTGAATCGTAGCAACAGATCCTAATGCAACGATCGGGTTCCGTGGCGATAGATGCTAACACCACGAACTAGTGAATTGTGGCAACAGATCCTAGTGCAACGATCGTGTTCCTTGGCGATAGATGCTAATGCCACGAACTAGTGAATCGTGGCAACAGATTTGTGGCGATAGATCCTAATGCCATGAACTAGTGAATCATGGCAACAGATCCTAGTGCAACGATTGTGTTCCGTGGCGATAGATGCTAATGCCACGAACAAGTGAATCGTGGCACCAGATTCGTGGCGATAGATCCTAATGCCACGAACTAGTGAATCGTGGCAACATATCCTAATGCAACGATCGTGTTCCATGGTGATAGATGCTAATGCCACAAACTAGTGAATCGTGGCAACAGATTTATGGCGATAGATCCTAATGTTACGAACTAGTGAATCGTGGCAACAGATCCTAGTGCGACAATTGTGTTCTGTGGCGATAAATGCTAATGCCATGAACTAGTGAATCGTGGCAACCGATTCGTGGCGATAGATCCTAATGCCACGAACTAGTGAATCGTTACAATACATCCTAATGCAACGATCGTGTTCCGTGGCGATAGATGCTAATGCCATGAACTAGTGAATCGTGGCAATAGATTCATGGCGATAGATCCTAATGCCACAAACTAGTGAATCGTGGCAACAGATCCTAATGCAATGATCGTGTTCCATGGCGATAGATGCTAATGCCACGAACTAATGAATCGTGGAAAAATACCAAGCTTACTGCAACGATTTAGTATTCGTTGCAGTACAATCGTTGCAACAGGGCAGAATCCTTGTAGTGAAGGGGAATGTGATATTCCCATCACGCATTGGACTCCAGAGGATTTCAATGATCTTTTGAAGGACGTGATTTTTGAAGTTGTGTGTAGTTTAGGGCTGGATGTGTGTGTGTGGTTGTGTGTGTGTGTACGTGTTCATGGATGGTGTGAGTGATTGTATACACACATGAACAGATACTACAGCTGTACCTGATAGAGAGGACTCAAAAAAAGAAAGAAATTCACCAGGATCATAGTAAGAGGGTATTAATCTAATCTCATAAGACATACTTAGTATACTCAATAAGTATGACATGTATGCTAGTAAAACTTCACCTGCTCTGAGAGTCAAGATTAATAAGTTTTGAGAATTTTTTATGTTCCAAGAACCAATAAGAGGTCGACCATATGATTTCAGTTTCATACGCTTTTGCCTTCGGAAGTTTAATGTATGCTCAAGTAAGTATTTGCCTTGACTTAACATTTGTAACCGAGATACAGGTAGATATTAGGCCAAACAGTGGTTGATCATTGGAAGGCATTCAAGAAATAATTTAAGAATGTGCAATGCACATAACGCCTCGTGTTAAGGAATTGTAACTCAAAACTCACTCGAGGCAGTGATTACTCGATTTGGTTTTTGTGGTTGTGTGGATTCTATGAATTCCACGTCCGTGATCATATCGACCCTCAAGAATGGAGCTATCACGTGGAACAGCTCCAAACATACCATAACAAAATCGTCCAGAATGCGTGTCGAAATCTTGTCACACATTATGAGGCCACCGAGCAGGCAATATGTTTTTCACCCGGTTCTTGGAGTGGTTAGCAGCACGAACCACTTAAGTAATACTATGAAAATAAGGTCATAGTATCATACTCCCACATAAACAACTTGAGTGGGACTACCAAACACATCGACATTAAGTTTTGTGTTGTAAAAGTTAAAATCCAGGATCGCAACGTTTGTATCAATCATATAAAAATCAAGCAAATGCTTGCGGTATCGCTAACGAAAGGTTTTACGTCCATTGTGTTCAATGAACATGTAGCATTCATAGTACATAAATGGCTATTTGATGCTTCATATACTTTATGTCAAAGCATGAGGAAATAGACACTAAGTTCAGTGGTTAAGTGAGTAAGTCGGTAAGCGTACAGTTCCGTGATCAAGGGGGAGAATGTTCGAATTGATCCCCCTCGGTATGGGGTCGTGCCCCATACCAAGTCAGAACCTCCTAGCCGCCATGATAGCATGGGGGGGGGTCCTCTAACCAATTTAGAGTTAGTGGCCCCTTTTCACGCCGGCTCCCATACAAGGAGGAGTTAACCGTGACTCCAACAACCTAAGGCAAAAGATGACATTGTTCCTAAGACCGCCCGATCGGCAAGAGCGGAAAGTGAGGGGAAGGTCTCCGATTTTGCAACTATCAGATGTCACCGCCTCTACTCTCACCTCGACGCCATGGCTGGTGCCTCCATCTTTGAAGGAGGTACACCTTAATCCCATCTTTGTGTCCATCTATTTGATTATGCACTAGAACCCTATGTGATTGTGCTCTACATCGACCAATTGTCAATCGCTAATGAACCCATGTCAATTAAGTTAATAAACCCTGTTAGATCAGTGCCTATATTAAGAACCATGAACTCTAAGTTCTATAAGTAAGCTCTAATGCAATCTGTAGCAAGCTGGCATTTGCAGTCGAACCGACATGGTATCTATTGCAGCAAACATCTGAACAAAAATTGTGAGACCTGTGTGCTAAATACATTGGCAAAGAGGATAAAAGTATGAGTTTACATGCAAAGTTTCGAGCTTACATCGATACATCACGATACACCCCAACATAAATTGTCCGAACTTGTCTCAATGCATATTGGGAGTAACGTCGTTACTGTCGATAAGTCTGGATTGTCCAAACTTTTCAATGTGTCTTTGGGAGTAACGTTACCCTCGATGGTTTTGGACTGTCAGGACATCCATTACTCATCAAGAGTAACAATTACTCTGTAGATTTTTCATATTGAATTTGGTTGCTCTGTTTTGCTCTATTTTAACTTGCAATGTTTCAAATTGCTTTTGTCTTATGGGAAGATTAGCTTAGTATTCATTTGCTAAGTTTTTTGTGTATTTTGGTGGTTATGGCTGATATCATTTTTGATATGGTTTGCAACATGCTTATGTGAGGTGCTCACATAAGGTGTTGTGTTTTCGGACTAACGAGAGTGAAGTTGAGGACTTGGGATCACAAAGATTTGATTGTTTGTTCATGTGCAGGTCTTCCTTGAGGTGAAGACATGGTTGGTGACGGGATCCATTGGACTAGTCTTAGGGAGAAGATGAGGTTCAACAATAAAGTTCGGGAGGAATTGTGGTTGAGTTGATCAGGAGATCACACAACATGTTTGGGTCCAGAACAATGCATATGAAGGTGTCGATACCCTGCATACTAGGTATCCCTTCGTACTAGAAGAAGAAGCATCGAGTTCCACCTTATAGTATTGTGGACTTCCGGAGGCAACACGTGTCCCCCATAGGATGCAATACATGGATAATGAAAAGTTGGCACGCAAGATAGGTATCCTTGACCCTACTATGATTGCAAAGGCGCTATTCGACGTCCAGGCGGATCGAGACTCAGCAAAGTTCAAGCACATGAAAAAAAAGATTTTGAAAAAGCAATCGCAAAACTTAAGAAGGATAAAAGGACATAAGTTGCAGCTTACATAGGACATGCAATGCTTAACTTTGTCAGAGACAACAAGGACCTCGTAAAGGCTCCGTACAACATCGAGTAAGTTCGACACATGACATTGAAATAGCAGTTATTGGTAATTGTCAACACGTGTGTTTGTGTGTTTGCAGTGATCACTACATAATGATCTGCATCAAGCCAATGCAGGGAATGGCAATAGTCTTGGACTCGGCCGATTTCCCACCAGATCATTACAAAGATTTCCTTTCCATTTTCAAATTGTATGTTTATTCAATAATTTTAATTTACACACATTTAGAATGTGTTGAAAAGTTTTATATGACATTTCTTGTATTACAGCGCTTGGCGGTTTTACGCGAAACAGCTTGGCGATGAGAGACCTTCCAATACGAATGCATCAAACATTAAAATGTATTATGCTTGTCCGAAGCAGCCTACTGGGAGTGTCTTATGCGGGTATTATGTATGCGAACATCTTCAATCCGCCGGCGTATATAGAGTGAATGGTGAGGATGTAAGTTATCCTTAATGTCGATACCTTATTTTCTTACTTTTGAGTTTCATTTTCATTGTAACTAGCATAGTTTAATACTTATATTCTCTGCTATTCAATATTACCAGAAACATTATTTTCATATTTTGATTCCAACTTCAAAATTCAATTTTTCATAGTACAACTGCTCCAAAAATACCAACTAAATTCCTGTATACTCTCACTTTGATCTATACTTTGAGATTGTTCAAATCAACACATTCTAAACCTTGTTATGTGTTATATTGTAGCACACGAAGAATCTGAATGAAGAATGGCCGGTTTGTAGAAGTATTCCTGATGGAGGAGCCAACAAGATTGCTTCTGAACTCTGTCAATTCATTCATCGCAAAATTTTGCACAAAAGAGGGAAGTTCTTTGATGAGAATGGTGCAATAGCTGATGTGCCAGAACTTTGGGACTATGCCAATAGAAACAGTTTTTAGTGAAAACTTGTAAACTATGAGATGAATTGTATGTGTAACTTGTACATATGTTTGTTGTTTTAGTGAAATTGACTTCTGTGAGATGACTTCTGTGATGATAATATTGTTGACTTCTGTTCTGTGATGATATTGTTGACTTCTGTTCTGTGATTATATTGAATTGACCTGGAAATTAGAAATAACAGCAGTAGTACTGCATAGGTTATACCTTATCACATACGGTTATTTACCAACGGCTAGGAATGCCCGTGAAAAAAATTATCACATGCGGCTAGATTTAAGTAAAGAACCATCTGTGATAACCTAATTATCACAGGCGGTTACTGTTATGGTAGAAAACGGCTGTGGTAAAAAGTCTTCACAGGCGGCTTGATGTAGGTCAACATCCGCCTGTGATAAAACCATTATCACAGGCGGTTAGATATGCTGCAAGATCCGCCTGTGATAAGACAATTATCACAGGCGGGTATGTATGCTGCTCTACCCGCCTGTGATAACTTATCTTCACAGGCGGCTAGCATAAGTAAAAACCGCTTGTGATAATGTCTCTTCACAGGCAATATCACTTCTCTGCCTGTAAAATTGCAGATTATCACAGGCTCTTCGTTTCAGGCGGTTTTAGAAACCACATGTGATAATAGGTTTGGAGCCGCCTGCGATAAGGCTTATTGTAGTAGTGAGAACAAGTATACACTACCTCGCATAGACATTCTCTTTGATCAATTAGTGGCTTCTAAGGTATTTTCCAAGATGGATCTTCGGTCCGGATATCATCAAATCAGAAATTGGGTGGAAGATATACCGAAGACAGCATTCTCAACGCGATATGGACTATATGAATATCTTGTCATGTCATTTGGTCTCACCAACGCTTCGGTCAACTTTATGTACCTTATGAACTCAGTGTTCATGCCGGAGTTGGACAAGTACATCATGGTCTTCATCGACGACATCTTGGTTTATTCCAAATCAGAGGAAGAACACGCCGAACACTTGCATATTGTACTCCAACGATTGCGAGACCATAAGCTCTACGCAAAATTCAGCAAGTGTGAATTTTGGATCAGTCAAGTGCCATTCTTGGGACACATTATTTCAGCTGAGGGCATTGCTATGGACCCAAGTAAAATTGTTCAAGTGCTGAAATGGCAATCTCCAAAGTCCTTACATGAAGTCCGAAGCTTCCTTGGTTTAGCGGGATATTATCCGAGGTTCATCCCAAGCTTATCAAAAATTTCTAAACCAATGACCGAGCTGTTGAAGAAAGGTACCAAATATAGTTGGAGTGAAACATGTGAGAAGGCATTTCAAACATTGTTGAAGCATCTCACAACAGCCCCGGTTTTAGCTCAACCGGATACGACAAAACCGTTCGATTTTTTCGCGATGCATCCGGCATCGGTCTTGGTTGCGTTATTTTGCAAGAAGGACGTGTGGTCGCATATGGATCACGGCAGCTACACAATCATGAACAGAATTATCCGACTCACAACTTGGAGCTCGCTGCCGTGGTGCTTGCTCTAAAAATGTGGAGGCATTACTTGCTCAGAAATTTGGTTCACCTCTACACCGACCACAAAAGTTTGAAATATATCTTCACTCAGAAAACATGAGGCAATGAAGGTGGCTTAAGTTGATCAAGGGTTATGAGATTGAGATTCATTATTATCTCGGCAAAGTTAATGTGGTTGCCGATGCGCTTAGCCGCAAATCTTATGTCAATAACTTGACCATCACACCTATGGAAGCGGATGAACCGAGTCTATACTTGGTTCCATATGGAGCTTTATACAATATTGCTCTCATTCCCACAATTCGAGATGAGATTATTGAAGCTCGAAAAAAGGACAAGGGTATGTCTCACATACTCAAGAGAATGGACAGCAGTGAGATGAAGTGCTTTAGAAGAGATGAGCAGGGTGATCTATGGTTGAAGAATCGGATTTTAGTGCCCCGTGATATGGAACTTCGAAAGAAAATTTTGGATGAAGCTCATTTGTTCAAATATTCAATTCATCCAAGCAGTAATAAAATGTATCAAGACTTGAAGACTAAGCTTTGGTGGACACGAATGAAGCGAGAGGTTGCTAAGTACGTATCTGAGTGTGATACGTGTCGGCGAGTGAAGGCCGACCATATGAAGAAAGCGGGACAGCTGCAACCATTGAATATTCCGACATGGAAATGGCAGAATGTGAGTATGGATTTCATCGTTGGATTGCCACTCACATTCCGGAAGCATGATTCGATTTTGGTGATACTCGACCGACTAACCAAATCAGCACAATTTATCCCGGTAAATGTCGGGTTCAATGCCAAGAAATATGCGGACTTGTACATATCAAGAATCATGTGCCTACATGGCATTCCTCGCACAATTATTTCAGATCGAGGCTCGCGGTTTGTTGCTTGTTTCTGGGAGCAGCTGCACGCCTCGCTGGGTACTAAACTGATTAGAAGCTCCGCCTATCACCCATAGACCGATGGACAAACTGAGCGGGTGAATCAAGTACTTGAGGACATGTTGCGAGCGTGTGCCATCCACCACGGTAAAAATTGGGACGATCATTTGCCATTGGCGGAATTCTCGTACAACAATGATTATCAAGCGAGTATCAAGATGGCACCATATGAAGCCCTCTATGGCCGAAAATGTCACACCCCGCTGAATTGGTGCGAGTCCAGCGAAAGAGTGACCTTCGGGATTGATCTTGTCAATGAAGCCGAGGAACAAGTTCTGTGAGACCTATGTGTGCCGAATATATTGGCTTGTACTGAATACATTGGCTTTGATGACATAAGTTCTAAAATTCTTCCAAAACACCTTTTTAGCAATGTCCGACTCTAGCTCCGAGCTTCTGCAAGGTCTGACAATAGGTCCGACTTGCTTTCTCAAGATCCAACATGATTTTGGGTAGCTCCAGTGAGCGTTGTCTTTAGCTCCGGCATGTCTTTGATAGCTCCGGCATGTCTTTGTTAAGCTCTGATATGTTTCGCTAGGTCCGACTTATGTTAGTTACCTCTGACATGTTTTTCTAGCTCCGGCTTTGGGTTGACTAGTTCCGATCAGATTTGGTAAGCTCCGGCACTAGGTTGTACTAGCTTTGATAAGCTCCAGTGCTAGGTTTTACTAGCTTTGGTAAGCTCTGGTGCTAGGTTGTACTAGCTTTGGTAAGCTCCAGTGCTAGGTTATACTAGCTTTGGTAAGCTCCAGCTCAAGCTCTGGTTAGCTTTGGCAAGTTTCGGAGCTTGATCACAATGTTCCTAACTTTCCTGTAAAATGTTTTGAACTTGCTTTACATTATTGGAAAGATTGCTTAGTATTCATTTGCTATGTTTTTGGTGCGTTTTGGTTGATATGGCTGATATCGTTTAATGTGGTTTTGCAACATGCTTATGTGAGGTGCTCACATAAGGTGTTGTGTTCAGAACTAACTTGAGTCAAGTCGTGGACTTGGGCTCATACGAATTGGTTGTTTGTTCATGTGCAGGTGTTGCTTGAGTTCAAGTCATGGCTGGTGACATGATCCTTTGGACTAGTCTCAAGGAGAAGATGAGGTTCTAACAACCAAATTCAGGAGGAATTGTGGTTGAGCGGGTCAGGAGGTTGTGCAAGATGATTGAATCAAGGGCAGTGCATATAAAGTTTACTGGACATCGAAGGAAGGTGTTCGCACGTATGTATGCAGTGCATGACATGGCAACATGGTTCTGAAGATGGGCTAAGGAAGGAAAGATCTGGTTGGAAGGATCGGATTGTATCGGTCGATGACTTCGGCTGTGGTGGAGTCGGTTATGACTCGGTATGGAAAGTGTCGAGTTGGTTATGATAGGATTTTGTGTAGGTCACGAATTTGAGTTGTTTTAGGAATGTGGGATATGTTCCTAAGGTGTTTGGAAGTCTTAAGATTGCTTCTATCTGCGTATAGAAGAGTCTTGAGCAGTTATAGAAAGTTTTGATTCATGATTTGAGTAGGATTAGAGTCCTCGTTTGAGTTGAATTGGCCTTCGGGCTGGTTATATAAACAAGGGAGGCCAGAGCTCGTGGTGCACGACTTTGGGTCTGTTCCTCTTGTGTTCTATTGAATAAAATTCGTAGTTTAAAGGAACTTTTGTGCCTTGTTCATCCGACTTGTTCCAAACAAGTTTTACTCATCGAGTTTCTGCACAGCATTACCTTTCATCGGTGGTTTTATCATAACTCGAGTTTTACAGATCCGATTGACGTGATTCTTTTTGGGTTTCTTCACAACTTAAGTTTCTATCATCTGTCAGAATTTCAGGATCATTGGATTTGTGGTTTCTGATCTACACGAGTTTCTTTGCAGTGTTCCAAACTGTTTTTCTCGGGTAGGACAGATTGACCTTTGTTCCATCTTTCGATTGTAACTTGAGTTTTTCTCGATGGATTTGAGTGATTCTTGTTGTGTTGTTGCCGTGACTTGATTCTCTCAGATATCTATCAGTTTTGTCATAGTGAAACACATTTAGATTAGTCTCACACACGATTTCTTTAACAAATCATTTTTCTACAGAGGGGTTTTTATTACTTCCGCTGAAAAAGTTTTAATCTACCATTCACCCCCATCTGGTAGCTTTTCACGTGCTCTTTGATCCTACAATTGGTATCATAGCCACGGTGATCTAATCTTTGTGATTTGCACGTGTTTTTGACTAATCATCATGAAGAAATACTCTGCCAAACCCTGTGTGTTTGTTAGCATTGATTTTCAGGTTTGGAAAGCATGCATGGAAGCTGTTATCCAGGCGCAAGGCTTAGGCATATGGGAAAAGGTATATAAACCTTATGAAGTGCCACCAAACAATAAATTTACGGCTGTGAACCTATAGGACGTTGACAACAACAACAACAACAAAGCCCGGAACTTGATCATCCAAGGACTCACTCAAAGCGACTTTGACCGCGTTGCACACCTCTGATCGGCATATGATGTGTGGACAACGCTTTGTGACTATCACAAAGGATCCAACACGATCAAGGAAGTGAGACAAGATATGTTCAAAAAGGAATACATGCATTTCGAGATGCAACCCGGTGAGTCTATCGATGACCTTTTTGCTCGCTTCAATAAAATTGTCAGCAATCTGTGTAGTGTCAGTGTTAACTTTTCTGATGCTGAGAATGCTAGGAAACTTCTTAGTGCATTAGACATGTCTGTGAGATGAAAGTTACATATACTCGTGAATCAACTTTTATGAGTTCTCTTACATTAGATGTGCTTTACTCTAAACTAGAAACTCATGAAATTGACATCTTGACACGTAAGAATCCAAATTACTCTATTGAATCTGTCTCAAAACATGATATGTCTAGCTCCGACCAATCATCATCTTGCAATACTCTTGCTTTGTTGTCCTCACTAACCCTGGAGCGAATTGGGGAATTTCCAGAAGAAGAATTAGCACTCATCTCTACTAGATTCTCAAAAGCATTGCAAAATGTGAGAACTAGAAGGAGAGGAAGCTCCAGACCACAGCGCTGCTTTGAATGTGGTAAGATAGGACACTTCCATACAGAATGACCTAATCTTTCAGGTCCAACTACCCGTGATGAGAAGCAGAACAAGGTCAAGACCATCTCTGAAAACTCCAAGAAGAAAAAGAAGGGTACCATAGGATGCAAGATGATAAACAGCTTTGTCACCGCACTTCAAGAGCTCAATTCAAGTGATGTAGACTTTGAAAGTGATGAAGATGATGACAATCTGGCCAACTTATGCTTTATGACGGGCAAAACAAGATCAAGATCAAGTCAGGAAGATGTAGAACACAACAGTGATGACGATGAGGTATGTTCTACATGTAATGAAATGTGTGATGCAATTTCTCGTGCAACTATTATTGTAAATAAAAAGGACAAAAAACTTAGGAATAATGCTGCTAAAATTGAATCACTAGAATCTGAAATCAACCATTTGAAAACCTTGATTCCTAGTGATGATTCAGGTCCCTCATGTGACTTAATCTATGAACAATTGTCCACATTAAGAAGTGAACACTCCTCCACTCTAGATAGACTTGATGAAGAAATTGAAAAGAACAAAAGGCTGCCTGATTTCAATGTTAAACACTTAAAAAATGTTGCTTGTTCTATAGATGATTTGCATTGTTCTGCATGTGATAATGTTGATAAGAAACTAAAAGATGCAATGAATGAAATTTCCATTCTGAACAATGCTTTATGAACACATGAAGTTAAAAATTGTTCTAACTGCAAACTTAAGGGTAAAGCTTCGTGTGAAAACTTCCTAGACTTGTCTAAAAAGCTTGATGACATGAATAGCACACTAGAGTGGTTTAGTAATGGGAATAAGAATCTAAACTTGCTGTTGAATTCTTCTAAACCTTGCAATGATAAAACTAGCTTAGGTTTTGATTCCCATGCTTATTCTAAAACACATCCACCACACGTTGTAAAAACATTTGGAAGAGGTTTAATCAAAACTGTCCCTAAACAAAAGGATATGATTTTTAAATCTGCAAGAGTTCCTTCTAATTTTGTTCCTAATATTGGATGCTCATCTAGACATGATTACAAAATTAAATTTCATTGTACTTACTGTGAAAAGATGGTCATGTCGTAGATTTCTGTTATAGACTAGCTAAACAAATTAAAAAGGACAAAATGTTTGCTAGATCTCATAACTTTTATGATAAATCTGCCATGCTTGCTAAACAGAAAATTAGAAACATGCAACCTGCTTTAATGAGTCAGAAATTTGCAAAGGTAGCATCCGGACCTGCTGGTAAAAAATCTACAAAGGCAGCCCCGGTAGTTTTGATAGCTACGAGAGCTCCCGGACCTTCTGTTGTTCCCTCTGGAACTTCAGTTTTTGCACCCGGAGCTTCAGCCTTTTCCCTCAGAACTTCTGCGTTCACCTCCGGAGCTACTGGTTATCGTGCTAAACGCGTAATAACTTTTAAATTAGTGATTAAGAACAGAAAACCTCAACTCTTGACTCATAAACCTACTATTTTGTTACAGCTTTCGCATGTTGTTCCTACTAGACGTTGCGTGGCTCAATACTAGATTCCCAAATGCTTATTGACTAACCCCAGTATTGAGTCATCGACGTATTGTGCTACTGTGTAGGTTTCATGCTTGAGGAAGGAGAACGTATGGATTGTGGATTCAGGTTGCTCACGCCACATGACCGGTAACAAAGAATGGTTCTCCTCCCTCTCTTTTGTGTCATGTGTAGAGAATGTTACTTTTGTCAATAATTCTTCAACTCCTATTATTGCTAAAGGATCCGTTAGAGTAAATAATCACTACACTTTGAAAGATGTGGCACTTGTTAAAAATTTGAAATACAACTTGCTTTCTGTTTCTCAATTGCTTGATGAGAATTTAGAAATAATTTTCTCTAAAATTTGCTCCAAAGTTGTAATCTCGAATTGTGACCTTTTGTTTAACATGTCTTGTTTCGGAAGAGTTTTTAAAGCTGATTTTGATCCATGAACTTATGAGCATAGGTGTCTAGTTGCCAATGATTCCAAAAGTTTATTCTTCTGGCATCGTAGACTTGGTCACGCAGGCTTTGATCACCTCACTCGTGTTAGTGCTCTTGATCGCATACGTGGTTTACCCAAACTCAAAGGGGACAAAGATATTGTATGCTCTTCGTGTAGACATGCTAAGATGGTTGCAGGTTCACATGAACCTCTCACGATGACAATGACAACTGAACCTAGTCAACTATTGCACCTTGACACCGTTGGACCAGCACGTGTTCAATCCTTCAGAGCAAACCGAGGAAGGTACCTTTGTACATCAAATGAAGTATACAAGGGACCTTCTCAAGCGTTTCAATGGAGAAAAGCAAGCCTCTTCGGACACCAATGGGAAAAACATCAACACTTGAGCTTGATGAAGATGGTGAACGGGTTGATAAAAAAGAATATAGAAGCATGATCGGATCACTTTTGTTTCACACGGCATCAAGACTGGACATACAATTCAGCGTATGTCTTTGTGCATGGTTTCAAGCCTCACCACGATCTTCACATCGTCAAGCACTCAAAAATATTCTCAAGTACATACATGGAACTCAAGAATTTGGCATTTTTCTTCCTTCTTCCTCAACCGTTACTTTAAAAGTTTTTTCAGATGCTGATTTTGGGGTTTGTAGGATTGATAGGAAAAGTACTTCCAATGCTTGTTATTTTCTTGGTAATTCACTTGTTGCTTGGTCCTCTAGAAAACAAAACTCAGTTGCACAATCCACAGCTGAATCTTAATATGTAGCTGCTGCTAGTGCATGCCCACAAATTCTTTGGATTGTTCAAACACTTAAGGACTATGGGGTTGATCTAGATAGTGTTCCACTATTTTGTGATAACACTAGTGCTATTTGCATTGCTAAAAACCCCGTGCAACATTCTAGAACTAAGCACATTGATATTAAGTATCACTTTCTCCATGATAATGTTGAAAAAGGAAACATTGTCCTTCACCATGTAGATACCGAACAACAATTGGCTGACATTTTTACAAAACTTTTGGATTTCACTCGTTTTTGTTACATTCGTAGTGAAATAGGGGTTATGCATCCTCGTGGCTTGAATTGAGGGGGAGTTTTAGAACATGGGAAGTCTATGTGTGAATCTGAACTTAAAATAATATGAGCATAATATTTCATACATATATGACTTTATGATTCCTTTTACATGTTGAAAGTTCTTACTACATTACTCATGTTATACATTTTGTAGTTTTTGCCATGACTAGTAATTGGAATAATTACTTGCACTTAATCTTGTCATGATCAAACTTTCTTACTGTTTTGAACTTGTTGCATGCTCACAAGTGCTTTTAATCATAAAGAATTAATCAAGTAATCAACTCACATGTTGAGTTTTTATGAACAAATATAAATTGAGAAAAGATCAAGAGAATATGTATGCATCGCACTTCATCTTTTGAGATGACTTATCATTGCACTTAGATACTAACATGGAAGAAGTCATGTATGACTAAAACCATGTCCTTAAGCTTCTGATTGTCAAATGACATAGGCTTGGCTTGGTTGGTTAGAATAAGGCAGATGCGCATATAATCTCTTGCAAATGTCATATGATCAAAAATTGTGCCTTGAAAAATAATAAAATGCAGCAACAATTGTCATGCTTTCAGGTTTTGAAATAGTTAAGTTTGTGATATCATGACTTGCTTAAATTGAAAATTATATTTGATCTCTAGCATGGCTTACACTACTTTATGTATCTCATTGTTGTGATAGTGTAAGTTACTTGATAGTATGACTTGAATGAGCTTTGTTTTATGTATATGTTATAATATGCTCATAACAATTAAAATTTCTCTTTTGTACCTTGTTGAATACATTGTCAAAGGGGGAGAGACAATATGTGAATTTTTTAAAAAAAGATAAGTGTGCAAGGGGGATAAATTGATTACACATCACATATTCACAATTGTTTTGGCACGATTCGTCTCAGTGGGAGAATTTGTTTTCTGCTCATTTTATTTCTGTTTTACAAAGGGGGTTAATTATTTTCAAAACTTTTAATGTTAATAAGCCAATGTTCAGATTTTAGATGGTGTTGCCAATGCACTTATCAAGGGGGAGATTGTGAGACCTATGTGTGCTGAATACATTGTCTTGTACTGAATACATTGGCTTTGATGATATAAATTCTAAAATTCTGCCAAAACACCCTTTTAGCAAGGTCCAACTCTAGCTCCGAGCTTCTGCAAGGTCCGACAATAGGTCCGACTTGCTTTGTCAAGATCCAACATGTTTTTGGGTAGCTCCGGTGAGCGTTGTCCTTAGCTCCGGCATGTCTTTGATAGCTCCGGCATGTCTTTGTTAAGCTCTGATATGTTTTGCTATGTTGGACTTATGTTAGTTAGCTCCGACATGTTTTTCTAGCTCCGGCTTTTGGGTTGACTAGTTCCAACCATATTTGGTAAGCTCCGGCGCTAGGTTGTACTAGCTTTGGTAAGCTCCGGTGCTAGGTTGTACTAGCTTTGGTAAGCTCTGACTCAAACTCCGGTTAACTTTGGCAAGGTCCGAAGCTTGATCACAATGTTCCTAACTTTCCTGTAAAATGTTTCGAACTTGCTTTACATTGTTGGAAAGATTGCTTAGTATTCATTTGCTAAGTTTTTGGTGCATTTTGGTTGATATTGCTGATATCGTTTATTGTGGTTTTGCAACATGCTTATGTGAGGTGCTCACGTAAGGTGTTGTGTTCGGAACTAACTTGAGTCAAGTCGCGGACTTGGGATTGTACGAATTGGTTGTTTTTTCATGTGCAGGTGTTGCTTGAGTTCAAGTCATGTCTGGTGACATGATCCTTTGGACTAGTCTCATGTAGGAGATGAGGTTCCAACAACCAAATTCGGGAGAAATTGTGGTCGAGCGGGTCAGGAGGTCGCGCAGGATGATTGAATGAAGGGTAGTGCATATAAAGGTTACTGGACGTCGAAGGAAGGTGTTCGCACGTATGCATGTGGCGCGTGATGTGGCAATATGGTTCTGAAGATGGGCTAAGAAGGAAAGATCTGGTTAGAAGGATCAGATCATATCGCTTGATGACTTCGGCTGCGGTGGAGTCGGTTATGGCTCGGTATGGAAAGTGTCGAGTTGGTTATGATAGGATTTCATGTGGATCACGAATTTGAGTTGTTTTAGGAATGTGGGATACGTTACTAAGGTGTTTGGAAGTCTTAAGATTGCTTATATCTGCGTATAGAAGAGTCTTGAGCAGTTATGGAATGTTTCGATTCCTGATTTGAGTGGGATTAGAGTCCTTGTTTGAGTTGAGTTGGCCTTCGGGCTGGTTATATAAGCAAGGGAGGCCAGAGCTCGTGGTGCACGACTTTGGGGCTGTTCCACTTGTGTTCTATTGAATAAAATTTGTAGTTGAAAGGAATTTTTATGCCTTATTCGTCCGACTTGTTCCAGACAAGTTTTACTCGTCGAGTTTCGGCACAGCACTACCTTTTGTCGGTTGTTTTATCATAACTCAAGTTTTACAGATCCGATTGATGTGATTATTTTCTGTTTGTCTTCACAACTTAATTTTCTATCATCTGTCAAAATTTCACGATCATTGGATTTGTGGTTTCTGATCTACACGAGTTTTTTTGCAGTGTTCTAGAACTGTTTTTCTCGGGTAGGACAGATTGACCTATGTTCGATCTTTCGATCGTAACTTGAGTTTCTCTCGACGGATTTGAGTGACTCTTGTTGTATCGGTGTCGTGACTTGATTCTCTCTGACATCTATCAGTTTTGTCAAGGTGAATCACGTTTAGATTAGTCTCACACACGATTTATTTGACAGATCATTTTTCTACCGAGGGGTTTTCATTGCTTCCGCTGAAAAAGTTTTAATCTACCATTCACCCCCCTGGTAGCTTTTCAAGTACTCTTCGATCCTACAAGTTTGGATCATTCAAGCAAACTCGAGTGCGGCTCAATCTTGACAGAAGAATTATGCGGACAAGCGGCACCACCAGCTGCACTTCAATGTCGGGGATCACATATACCTCCGCGTGTCTCTGATGAAAGGAATTCACCGGTTCGGAGTGAAAGGAAAGCTAGCTCCCCAGTTTATTGGCCTGTTTGCTATTACAGCGATGTGAGGGCCTGTGGCTTATAGGTTGGAGTTCCCGGCATCTCTCGCTGGTATCCAAGACATTTTTCACGTATCTCAGCTCCAGAAATGTCTCAATTTCCAGCTGCAGTTCACACAGATGAAATCAGCGAGTTGCAACCGGATCTCACATACTCTGAACATCTGGTTCAGATTTTCAACGAGAAGGATCGAACAACGTGGAGCCGCATGCTGCGGTTCTATAAAGTGTTATGCGGCAACCATACTGCTGAAGAAGCGACATGGGAATCCGAAGAATATCTCCCCTCCAACTATCCGGATTTTTTATCGTCTCATATATGGTAATTTCTCTCCTACTTTTGTCTCTTCATTGTAATCTCGGGACGAGATTCTTTTAAGGGGGAGTAATGTAAGAGCCCTAATTTCAATAATTCAAAGTTCAGTTGGGACAAAAAAATTTGAATAATAAAAAGCAATAAAAGGGAAATGAGAAAAACAAATAAGTACAAACTCCAAATGAGGGAATTCAAAAAAATGAACTTAGCTACTGTTCAAATGAAGTTAACATGAAGATTTGAGTTGACCAATGCATTCCAAATATTTGAATTAGCCTCCCTGCAAACTTTCATAATTTTATATGAAAGTTTGCTATTTAATTCAATGGATACGTTGAATTCAACTCAAATTCAAATTCAAGTTTGAATTTAAATGAAACTTTGTCAAAACTATCGGAATTCAAAATCAAATTCTATATGATTAATACATGCATCCCACAAATATCTAGCAAATTTTGGAATGAATAAGGTGGTAGAATTGATGGAGGAAGGATGAGGATGAGGTGGGACCCACTTGTCATCCAAAGCAAAGTGTTGTTTTTGCTCTCCAAGTGACACCACATGCCATGCAAACTCCAGGCAGCTTCTTGCACTGTTGAGGTCGCCTCCAGCTGCCCCCAGCACGCCCTGACCTCCTCCTTACCCCCCTCCCTTGTAACACCCTAAATTTTCGCATCTTGCATTGCATACATGATCATGCATTAAACATTAGTAGGATAAAAGAAAAATGATAAAATACACAAATGTATGTAGCAAAATAAGAAATAGAAAATAATAATTATTGCCTAAAACTTGTAATGAGAAATAAGTATAAAAATAATAATAAAATTATATATATAACTAATATATAACAATATATAAAGATAGATAAAATATTAATATTAATAATATACATTATAATAATAATAAATATATAACACGAATAATATATATATATATAATATATATATATAATAAATTACATAATAATAAAAAAAAGGTATAAAAAAAGTAAAATAAATAAATATAAATTATAAAATAATAATAACAATATATAAAAAGAAATATATAAATAAATTATATAATAATAAATATATATATATGTAATAATAAATAAATGAAAGAAAAAGAAAATATATAAAAAAATAAATGAGTAATATAAAAAAATAGTAAAATAAAAAAAAAGAAAAAAAAAAGGGAAAAACCTCCCGCCGGCCAGGCCGTACCGGCCCAGCCGGCCACACCACCGCGCGCACGCAAATGCGCCAGCGCGCCGTACGCGCCGCTGGGCCCCGACCCTGCCCCGACGGCACGCGCGCCGCATAGCCCGCCCCGCCTCCTCCCACGTCGCCCACGCGGTGCGCATGCACCCTGGGCCCCGCAACCACGCCTGCCCCCCCCCCCCCCCCCCCCCGCCTCCACGCGCGCCACCCCGCCTCACCCGCTCGCGCCGAACCCGCACCGGCCCCCGCGCCGCCTGGACCCCGGGTCCCACGCCCGCACGCCACGGAGCCGAGCGCTCGCCCCGCCCTCCCGTGCAATCGGCCGCACCGACGCGCGCCCAGCGCGATTCCCGCAACGCGCCAACTCCCGCGCGTAACTCCCAGCGCCGGCCCTAGGGGAGCCCTAGCCGCCGGTATAAAAGCCTGTAGGCTTCGCATTTTTTTGACGCCAGAGAAGCTAGCGCCGCCGGTACAGAAAAGGCCAGAGAACAGAGCGCCGCCAGGGAAGAAAAAAGGAGAAGAAAAAGGAGGGGAAGAAGAGGAAGAAAAAGAGGAGAGTACCGCCGTCAACCGGAGATCGTCGCCGACATCGCGCCGCCGCCGTCGTACCGCCGAAGGACTGCTGCACCATCTATTTCGTCTACGCGTCGCATTTATTTCGCGATCGTCACGCCGTCAGATCTACGGTAGGGTCGTTCCCGATGCGAATTTTTGCGACCGTATTGAATCTAGTAGGCGTAAATTAAATTTAGTTGCACCATAAATTTTATTTCAGCAGCATTAATCCACCCTAAAATCCCCGTAAACACATATGAACACGTATGAACTAGACGCATCTAAATAATAAACGACCGTAGTAAATTAATTATTAAACTGTGCATGCATGCATGTCATTGCATGTTGATTATTTTGTGTGCATTATGTTGAGTTGTATATGTTTTCTTGTATATATGATCACGCGTAGAGGAACGTGCTCAAGAGGCCGCATACGAGGATTTCCAAAACCAAGACTTCGAAGCGCTTGAGCAACCCCATCCGCCGGAGCAAGGCAAGTGTCCTTGAAGCATATTGATCCTATTTTAAATTAAATGTTTTGTTTGCGAACTTGCATGCTTGTGTCAAACTGATGGGAACCCTATGGTAGGAAGTTTACTAGTTTTGTTTGACCACCCTTGTCACCTGGAATTTATGGTAGAGAGTCGGGAAGGGTTTTTACCCTTTTGCTTCGCTTAATTAATTGGGATGGAAAAACCAACACTACACATTTAATCATGTATTAATGATATTCTGGTTAATGCGAACTGGTCGATACGGTATGGTGATGGGTGATCTAAGCAAGCCTGGTATGTGGATGGGTTGGATGTTATGGTGGTTTGCTTGCTTTAGATCTAAGGACCGGTTCATGCGAGAATACGCCAGGACTACAGTGCCACCACGAGGCCAAGTATGGGTGCGGCGTAGCTGATTAATTAGGGCTTTGCTAGTGCTGTTTGGACCATTGTGGATGCTCGGGGAAGGGGTAGTCGGATTGGGTTTGTTGATGATTGGTGGGACTACCCTGGGATCCGAATGGCTCAAGAGGGGGCCCTTGGTTGAAGATGTGCTCAGTTGGAGGCATCGCCACCGGTGAAACCTCAGTGGGGTCTAAATAGGCTAGTAATCCCTTTGTAAAGGCTATTTTGTGATCTCTTGGCCATACATCAAAGGAAGTGTAATTGGCATAAGGGAGGTTCTTCAGTCGCCGACGGGTGATGAAATCACAAACACGTGGGTAAAGTGGTACAAACTCTGCAGAGTAATTAAAACTATCATGATAGCCGTGCTCCCGGTTATGAGCGCCTGGATGACCTACATGATTAGAGTTGGAAATTGGGATTTGGGATGGCTATGGTCTGGTAATGGTTATAGTTGGTTTATGGTTATGGGTTGGTAATGGTAATGGTTTATGGATTATGGTCATGAGTATGAATTTGAGTTATGGTAATTGGACATGAATAATGATGATGTTGGCAATAATTGGATATGGTTTATATTATGTTAATATGATGGTTATAATGGGAATGTTTCACATAGACATAGCATAATGCTTTTCAAATGTTTTACTGTACTTTTCAGCACTTGGCCATTATAATTGTCGTCATTTGAATAAGCCACATGTCATACTTTCCACACTTGCTGAGTACGACATGTACTCACTCTTGCAATCCCCCACCCAACAGTTGCAGGTCAGAATTGTGAGTTTAATGGCGATAATGTGGAGATCTAGGCCGTGTCTACCGTCAGCTTGCCTGTGGTGTTGCATGGAGCTGCGCTATCCCTTTTGCTTATTTTGCTTAGATGTTTAATTAGTTTATTTCCGCTGCATTAGTTGAACTTATCATTAATATTCATTAGGGCTTGTACTCGAGGATATAATGGATTATGTAATAAGAGTACTTATTTAATAATTTGAGCTGTGGTAATTATCTGTTTATCATTTGTGAATCACTCGTGTATGTGTGTTGAACATCCTGGGCACACATATGCGATAGCTTGGTTCATATTCGGAACCGGGTGTCACATCCCTTTCCCTGACTCGACCATTTTTCACCTTGAAGTCTCCAGTGCCATTTTTACTTCTCACCCGAAATCTTCTCTGTCCAGCCGTTTGCAGCAAAGGTACTCCGTGTTGAGCACTTTTATTTGCCTCTCTTTACTCCCCATTCTCTTGCGCAGCTTTGTGATCAAGTTCTTGCACAGTTAGGCCACCCCCAGATACGAAACCGCGGCCGCCGGAAAAAGTCCCCTGTTTGCCGCCTCTCTGCTCATCGTCGATACGATGATACAGCCATCAAATCGTCTTGACCCTTGAAGGAAAAAGGTGTACGATTCCATGTAGAACATTCTCGTAAAGTTTCAGCCCATGCCATGCCTCCTATCCCCCGTATTTCCATTTCTTCCGATGAGCCTTGGGTATGAGTGGAGTTGGTTCGCGCGTGAAATTCCTTTTATACTATTGATTATTCCTTGTTCACTTGTTCTATGTTGTTCAATATGACCAGGCGCATCACCTCGAAGAAGATTGATCGAGTTTCATCGGGTATTCAAGCCAGAATACCATTTTCCCCATCCGCCAGTTTTCACCTCCTCGGTCCACCGTCGCCACCATATTTCGAACATCTTCTCTCCTTCTTATGGCAAGATTCTTGTTCCCCATTCTTATATGAAGCTTCCTGAAGTCTTCCCGATCGATTTAGCCCACCGTAGGGATCGGCCGACATTGCCGAAACCCTAACCGCCATCGCCGCCATCGTGCAAGCTTTTCCGTGCGTGCGCTGACCCCACCGACGTGCTCAGCACCTCAAAGTATGGCTAGGCAGCGAGTTTGGGGAGGAACGGTGCCGTGGATCGAAGGGCGGCGAGAGGTCCGGCGAAGCGCCGCCACGGTCGCGCGCCGCTGGAGGTAGAAGACGACCGGGTGGGCCCCGGTCATCAGTGAAAGAACAGCGTGCCCCGGAACTGCTGCGGCTACGCCATCTCGTGTGGCTACGCCCTTTAATTCTTCAGCCCCATGTGGCTTCGATCCGATTGTCCCATATTAAACCTGTGGGTCCAGCCCTTTATTCAAATGTTTCCAATTAGAATTTTATTCCAGAAATTGCTCCAACTTGTAAAATACATATCTGCTAGGATACTTGTCCAAAAATTCCCCAATAAATTTTGTTATAACCAGGAAGATCTGTACTTTAAAGTGGTGCACTTGAATCTGTATGAAAATCCATAAATTATCCTCAACATTTCCATGAAAAAATGCCTTTGGAATTTATTACTGGTGATCCATTCATTCAAAAATTCTCAAATTTGTCCACATAATTCCAAATAATTCCCTTGAGTCCCAGTAAATGTTTCAGGTACATTAGAGTTCAATTGAATAACCAAATTGTGTTTCCAATCTCTATGTACCTAAAAATTCCCAAATGTCCAGAAACATTTCAGAAATTTGTCTAAACTTCTAAATTCAATATCTCACAGTAGAATGCTTAGAAAGTTATGAAACCAATTTTTTCGAGTCACACTTGATCTCTTCTAGACATAAAGGCAACTTTTAGCCATGTTAAAGTCCCAGGTTGCCCATGAAAATTCTGGGAACGGTTTATATACATCGAATTTTATACAACAGATACTTTCATGAACTTAGCCAAAATTTTGCGAAAACCTCGCCCATAGTGCCTAGTGTCCTCTATTAAATTTCCAGAACCATTGGCCATCATTTAATATACTTAACTATCTTTCCTTAGCTATGTAATAATACAATTATTGATTCAATTGCATTTCTCTTTACATATCGAATAGTTGCCGAGCTCGAGGAGACCCCGGAGCCATTGGAAGTCATCAATCCGGAGACTAACTTTACTCCCATCTTGCAGCCAGGCAAGCCCCGGTTTGCATTTAACAGGTTTTAAATTTTATTTGTATCACACTTTATGGGTTAGGATGTATGTGCATTAAGTCTAGGATTTTCATGGAGTTTTCCACATGCATTACCAGAGAACCCATGAGAGAAGGGTAGATAGTTCAGTCCTAACCGTGTCCATGCTATGCTTAATGTTATAGTTGCTTCGGAAGTCGAGTAGTTGGAATCTACTCGCGAGTTCAGGAATAGGATTCACACGGGATTGGTCGAGTGAGAGATTCACCATTTAATTAAATATGAGACCATGCATGGATTAAGAGCAGCAGGACATAGGGGCCTGTGAGCTGTAGATGTGCCTGTGTCGGTCAAGGAACGATCCGTGTGCGGCCCTGTTGAGCAAGTTTGAATGTACCGAAGGCATACTGGATATATGGGAACCAGTAAACCGATGTAACTTGTCCACCTTAGCGTCGAGGATTAACCCACCACCTTATAGGTGTGGATTGAGAGCAGCAAGGTGTAAACCTGCCAGCGGATACGTCGTACTCCGTGTGGGGGCCTCCTACTCGTAGTGGTGGGACCGGTTCGGCGTGTAGGTAGCGGGTGAAAGGTTGCTGCATACAACATGAGTGGTGTGTGCCGTCACAGCTCCGAGTGTGGGTGTAGGTGTCATGCTATTCGGGTATCCCTGCAAGTGTATATTCATTCAAGTCGCCGTCCCTCGCGGTTATTAAGTACCGCTTGTTCACTGAGTCATGACGTAGTTAATTATTTGGAGCTAAATATTATTGAGTTATGCTATATGGATTAATTATGTATTGATGCTTGTATGTTTAGATCAGGTTGTTCACTAAATTTGAAATTCATGAAGCTTTAATTTACTGCTAAAATCTGAAAGTAAGGACTAACATTTAGGTGAGCCTTTTATTGCAAACTGCTGTCCTATCTTATGTATATCCTGCATATAGAGTTCCATGCTTAGTGGAGACGGTTAAGTCTTGCTGAGCCTTCGTGCTCATGGTTGCTAATTTAAGTTTTTGCTACAGATGATGACATTTATGATGAAGGGTTTGCCGGTGACGCGTCGCCCCATCGGGGTACAAGGACGAGTGGAAACCCTGCACGCCACCGTGATGTTTTCTGTGTGCTGCCAGTGTGATTCCGTTCTAGGGCTGAACGGAATGACTTTTGCATAGCTTAGGCTTGAGTGTCGATAGCTATGAACTTATCTTCTGCTGTATTGTATTTAAATGTATATTATTTGTAAAAGACAAAACTTGTATAATACTATGTTGTTTTATGTAACACGATGTATCTTTTTCTGTGTTTTGTTGGGTGTCGCATGGCACGACGCCACCCAATTGCGATTCCTGGAATGTGTGGACTCCGGTCCCCACACAACACCTGCCAGCGCCTCGGCCCCAGAGACCGCATCGTCCGGAGCCTCTGTTGTTGAAATGTCTCCTCTGGTGGTTGAGGCAGTCAACCCCGCAGCTCCCGCACCTACTAGCACCAAGACGACCTCGGTACCAGCAGCCAAAAGAAGTTGCGGTTGTGTCGGAGTACATGGAAGAAATACCAGAGCAAGCTTCAACTGCTTCGGATCCAGCACCAGAGGTACCAGCGCCAGTGCCGGAGACTTCAAAAGCTACAGTTGAAGCTTCGAAACAAGCTCTAGAGGTGACGGTGCCATTGGCTGAAGATCTACTTGTGGGACCTTCCTCGTCTGCGCCAGAGGTAGATGAGCTTCCGGAGCTTAGCCCAACCGATGTTGAGCTGTTGGAGTCCATGCTCGTGCCATAGGATCCAACGGCTATTCCAGAAGACCCGGAGGAATCGGAGGACAAACCTCAAGCGGGTCCGAAGCCAATGAATCTGACATTGTCAATTGACAATGCCTGCTCATGCCTCCGTTAGGTCCAGCTCGCTTTTGACTATGAACGCAAGTCTCTTGAAGAAGAGTGTGACACCCTGGAGCATTGGCGCAAATAGTTCTACATCAAAACAAAGCTGAAGGAGTCTTGGCTTGTGAACCAAAGGGAGTGGGTGGAAGTAGAGAAGGCCCTGCAGACGCGTTTGAACAATGCTCTGAATGAAAGGGAGGCTACCATAAAGGCCTTCAACGAGAAGACTCGGGAGATCTATGAGCACGCCAGAAAGGCCAACGAAGTGGCTGGCACTAGCTCGGAGAGTCTTCAAGCTTTGAAGGATCAACTCCTCAAGCGTCGGTATGAGCATGGTAATATGGAGGATAAACTCCAAGAAAGAGAGGATGAAATCCAAAAGAGGGAGGGATTAACTCTCTCAAAAGCTGCCACGCGATGAGCCAGACTTGGCTGACCGCGTGGAAAAATTCAAGTCTTAGTGCGAACAAGAGAAGCACTAGGTGTGGCTGGCAGGGGAAGGAGTCAGCAAAAGAGAGAATGTTGTCTCTGCTAGGGAGGACAAGGTGAAGGCGAAGGAGAAGGACCTTGCGGAAAGGCGAGGCCGCATACACCTCTGAGAGAAGCAAATTTATGACCAAGAGAGGTTGCTGGCTGAACGGATCCAGCAGCACGCCAAAGAGGTCGAGCGATTCATGAAGGAGGGTTATACGTAGTTTTCATCTGCAAGGAGGTCACTGAAGAAGCTCCAGAGCATAAGAGAAATTGAGTCCAAGCAGGTCCGGGACGTCCTTGGGCGAGCGAATGAAGCTCTGGTGCCTCTGGGATTTAGCCCGGCCCGACCAGCTGACTTGGAGCAAGAGATGGACAAGGCCTTGGTGGTGCTGAACTCCGCCAGCACTAAGCTCGATGCACTGGGAGACGTGGTCGTCGACCAGATCGAGACTGAATGGAAGTCTTTGGCAAGGAACATCACAGAATATGTGCTGACTTGTTTCTGAAGCCGAGACCCCTTAATGTATTTAGCTCCGATAGTCGAAGGACCTATCACCGAGGTGCTAGAAGCTGCCAAGACTAGCATCCAAGAAGCCGCCCAAAAAGTTGCTTCAGACTTCGTGAGGAACTCTAGTAGCTAGGATCTTTCATTTTGTACCTTCACCTTGTAAATCTCCAATTTTGAATGAATGAAATCCTTTAGAATTCCATTTTTGTCTTCAATGTGTTGCCCTTTATCTTGTTGGCCCCCTGATAGATGTGTTCAATTGATTCAGGACATCTACCATGAGGAATTTGACAATATCTCGAAAACATGATTGCTCCGAACTCGTAGTCAATATAATAACTCTAAGGTTCGAGGCTTGCTTCCGAAATCTCCAAGGACCCTTTGTTACGTCGACGACGCCCACAATCAATGCGTAAAATGTCGATGGTGGGCCCGCTCGGAGCTTTCAGAGCTCAAATGCTTCGACAGCGCCCACTGTGAACGCGCAAAATGTTGACAGTGGGCCCCCTGAGGGTTGTCAAAGCTCATTTCCTTCGATGGCTCCCACTGTCAATGCATAAAACGTCAAAGATGGGTCCCATGGGGGTTGCCGGAGGTCATTTGCTTCAACAACGCCCACTGTTAACACATAAAACATCGACGGTGGGCCCCCTAGGTGTTGTCGGAGCTTAGTAGCTTCAACGGCGCCCACTATCAACGCGTGAAACGTTGACGCCGGGCCCCCTAGGATTGTCAGAGCTTGGTTCTTCAACAATATCCACCATCACCGTGCAGATTGCCGTCAATTGTTCATTTTTCCTGCGCATGTGAGACAAGAAAAGCAGTAAAATTCGTCCTCTTGCCTATAGCTCATTCGCAGCTTATTATCCTTCTTTGAATTTTAGATCCTAACAAACTCACTGTGACAACATAAGTATACTGATTCAACTTCCTTAGATCCGTATGCTTTCTGGACCTGCCTTACTAAGACCCAGCAAAATAGGTAGAGTGGCGTACTTAGAGTGCTAGACCAGGCTAAGTCGATAGCGCACTCCGAACCTATCATTCGCTTTGATTTTCAGGCAAGTAGGCCATCTAGAAATACTAAGATCAGATAGAACATTACAATAAAACTTATATATCACATGAATCTCTACGACTAAATTTCAGGTGCATTGCACATCTTTGCTATTGACAAGAAGGGAAAATATGATAAAAATAATGAGCATGTGCAAAATTAATGCATGTAGAGTCTGTTTGCATATGAATGTATTTCATTATAGGTCCGAATAACAGGGGAGACAAGGTCACCTTAAAGTACAGGACCATGTTAAGTGTGTTGTTCATCTTGTTCTAACCAAGGGAAGGTAAAGACAAACCTAAAGTACGGGACAAAGTTAAGTGTGATTTTGATCTAAGCCCAACCCGACTCTATTCATAGACTCTATGAAATACATTTTATACAAATACAGACTCACCTCTATGTAACTAAGTGTAGAACTTACGAAGGTGCTCGATGTTCTAGGGGTTGGGAAGTGGTATTTCATCCTCTATTGCCAAACGAACGCATTCGGGACGGGAAACTTTAACGACTCAAAAGAGACCTTCCCACCTGGGGAAAGTTTGTTCATCCTTTGGCGAGTGAGTATTCGTCACAGCACCAGATCGCCTTCTTCCAACTACCGGTTGCACACATACCTTTGGTGATAGCATAGGAGTGCCTGGCAGTAGCACGCATTTAGGACAGCTTCTTGGCACCTTGCCTCGTCGACGAGGTCTAGGTATTCACGCCTGAGCTGGTCCTTCGTGGCTTCATCATAGGTCCGGACCTGGTGAGAACCCATGGTGATCTCCGGAGGAAGGACTTCTTTGGCTTCGTACACAAAGAAGAAGGGTGTTTCTCATGTTGCCCGGCTAGGTGTTGTTCGGCTCGCCCACAACATAGACAAAAGCTCTTCTATCCAGTTGGCACCATGTTTCTTCAAACGCTCACAAGTGTGCGTCTTGAGTCCTTTGAGTATTTTTTTTGTGTTTGCTCTCTCATCTTGGCCATTGCTTGTCTGATGAGCTACTAATGCGTAGCTTACTGTTATGCCAGGTCTTCGTAGTACTCTTGGAAAGCTGCACTTGTGAATTGGGTTATGCTGTCAGTGATGACTCTATTCAGAACTCCAAATCTGCAGACAATGGACTTCTAGAACTTGATGGCAGATTGCTTGTGGTTTGTAACAACTGGAGTTGCTTTCCGGCCACTTCGTGAACTTGACGTTGGCGACATATAAGAACTAGTACCCTCCGACAGCTTTTGGGAAAGGTCCCAAAATGTCAATCCCCCACACAACAAATGTTCACGTGGGAGGAATCATCTGCAACGATTGCGCCGGTGTGTGAATCTGCTTTGCGTGGAACTGGCACGCGTGGCACTTCTTGACCAGCTCAACTGCATCCTGGAGTGTTGTAGGCCAATAAAAACCATGCCGGAAAGCCTTACCGACTAGCGTGCTGGATGACGTGTGGTTCTTGCACTTTCCTCCATGGATCTCTACGAGGAGTTCGCAACCTTCTTTCTCGGAAATGCACCGCATTAGAATGTTGTTGCCGCCACGTCGTAAAGATCCCCTTCTACCAATGTGTATCAGTCAGTACCCTATGTACCGGGTACCCCATGATACCGAAAGAAGTGCAAGAAAGTTCCAACCGTCGGAATCGAAGGCTCTTGCAGGTCCCACATGGCACGTTGCACCGAACCTGCTCCCCTCACATGGCTGGTTCCCTGGTTAACACGTGTAAAGTAAGACCGGAACTAAACTCCCAACCAAGGGAAGCTTCGGCGACTACACATGTACAACAGCCCCGGGCCTAGCCCCAGTCAGAGAGGAGCTCCGGTACCGACACCTGTACAGCAACCCCGGACCTACCCTCCCGCAAGGGAAAGCTCCGGATCTGCCACGTGTGGGGCCCCCGGACCTTCATCACCAACAAAAATACAAGCCGATCATGACCATTACATACATTCAAGGATGGTTGAAGCGGTAGTTACAAGGTCTTATAATGTGTCATTAATGTCATATTAATGAAACACGATCAGTGCACTGTTAATAGGGGTAACGCTGCCATGAAGGCACGTTACCAGACTATGAATTGTACTTAATATTCTTTAGACGGTGTATTAGATCATTAAGCACACTAGGGACACATGTCGGGCCAGGCCAGCTTTGTAACGGTCAGTCCTTAGAACTATAAAAGAGTTGCACCACACGAGTATGAGGACGATTCGGATCTAGGCTATTGCGACCTGACCCTAGCGAACGCACTCGCTCAATATAATTCAAACCCCGTGGAGTAGGGTGTTACGCTCAGGCGGCTTGAACTATGTAAATCTCTGAGGTCACCATCTTGATATTGATCTTTGTGTGCCCCAACAACAAAAGAACCTCCGCGGGCTGCTTCTTAGCGGGTCCGGGGGAACTGTCGTATCAAACACTTCAACATTTGGCGCGCCAGGTAGGGGGGCAATCCCGAGATCAGAAGATGGTGAATTCAGCTGCCGGATCATCCAACGGCAATCGTGTTGAACAACCTGCTGGAGGCAACCCCTCAAATGTTCAGCAACCAGCAGATGCCAATGCTCCGGCAGGCACTGTAGCACCATCTTTTCCGGCAAACAATGCCGATCAACGAGATGGGGCATCTGCATCGATCACCACATCGGCAAACAATAACCCCGAGCACGCGCTCATTGCTGTGCGATCTCTTTTGCAATATCCACCTCCTCCAGGCGCACCCCAGGGTGCTATGGAGCAGTGGAGGGCCGATGTCGACCATCTGGTCGCAGCTGCAGCTGCAGGCATCAGCAACCAAGGTCCTCCTCCTTCGGGGCGAGCACCTTCACAATGACGAACCATGTCTGGCCGACTTGGTCCACAAGTCTCTAACCAAAGGAGGCGTCCCGCCTCCCAACAGGTGACTTTGTTGCCCCCCGGGGCGCGACGCACCCATACAATCACCAGGATTCCGACTCATGACTTGCGGTCGGAACTGGATCGCCGTTACCGGCAATAGGATGGCCGAGTCCATATCGAGCGTGCTCGCGAAAGGTGAGAGACTCGAGACAACCCATCTCCTCAAAGAGTAGGAGGTTGTTCTTCCCTGGCCATGCATTTACGCACGGTCAGATGGCCACAGAAGTTCCGGCCTCACTTGCCGGAAAAATTCGACGGGACGGTCAACCCCGCCGAATTTCTTCAAATCTACTCAACTACCATATTGGCAGTGGGAGGTGATGATGTTGTGATGGCCAATTACTTCTCGGTGGCTTTAATCAGGAATGCAAGGTCCTGGTTCATGAGTCTTCCACCCGACTCCATTAATAGTTGGGCGGAATTATGCCAACAATTCACTGCCAACTTCGGGAGCTCCTACACCCGACTTGGCACTGAATTGGACTTGTTTGCTGTAAAGCAAATGTTGGGGGAGTTGCTATGGTCCTTCCCAGTGATTCTCTCAAGTACAAAATTCCATTCCATCTATTTCGAGCTCTTATGTTATCGTTGCATTCAGACAGGGAGTTCGAGATAAGAAGATGCTAGAGAAGCTGGCTATTAAAGAAGTCACCAGCGTCACGAAACTCTTCAGCCTAGCTGACAAATGCGCCAGAGCTGTGGAGGGCCGTGAAATGCACTCCAAGCCAGCTCCGGAGGCTAACCAGAAGTCCTCCAAAATTGAAGCTGCTACCTCCAGTAGTGGCAAGAAGAAGAAGAAGAAGAAGAAGAAGAAGCCCAACGACAAAAAGAAGTTGTCGGTCGGCGCTCCGGCTGCTGCTGCTGCTGCTGTAGCTCCTGGAAGCCGGGGGCCACACCCCGAGAAGCGACCTCGTCCTTCATCAGAAGACGACAACAGTTCCAAAGCATGGTGTCTAATTCACAAGATGAATCGACACAGCTTGGAAGGGTGTCGGGAGGTCCAGAACCTTGCCGAGCGCTACAACAAGCATCGGGAAGAAGCTCCTTTCTGTCAAAGGGAAGGAAAACAAAAAGTTGACGAAGCTCCGAGTGAAGAGGAGCTAGGTTTCCAGTACCCTAAAAAGGTCTTGAAGGCCATATACAACACTATCGACGATGACTCCGACGTCTCTAACAACGAGCACTGGAAAACTCTGAACAACATCTATGGTGGTTCTCGGAAATCACCTCTTGTCGCATCCTCAAGACAATGCAACAGGACATGGTCATGGTAGCTCCTGCTGCTAAGGCAGAACCACATCGGAAGTGGATGGATAGACCCATCATTTTCGATGCTTCTGACTGCCCCCGAAACATGATCGGGGCTGGTAAACTACCGTTGATGGTGTCACCCACCATTAATAGTATCCAAATCCACCATGTAATAGTGGACGGAGGTTCCGGGCCAAACCTCATAAGCTTCGAAGCTTTCGTTAAGCTTCAGCTCTGACCTTCAGACTTTCGCCCATCCCGACCTTTCTCCAGAGTAGGTCCGGGAACCGTTACTCCTCTAGGTTCCATTACACTCCCAGTGACCTTCGGGACCCGTGAGAACTACAGAACCAAGAAATTGATCTTCGACGTTGAATGTACATCTAGGAATCCCTTGTGGGTTTTGGATGATTTATGACAAGCAAATGAGATCCTAACCACTTTGTTGAGATGAGCATGGGTTCTAATGAGAAAATGATCAAAGTGCCAAAAAGAAAGGAGAATGAGGAGTAATGCGGAAAAGCGCTCAAGAATCAAGTGTAGTAGATCATTGTGTATGGAGTGTGTTAAGGAAACACACCCCAAGAGCTCAAGCACAATTAATCTCACACATTGCACAAAACTATACAGGACCGGACTAGTCCGATATCTTTCTGCAAAAGATCGGACAAGTCTGATATCACTACGGACTAGTCTGATATCTCTCTGACTAGAATCGTACTAGTCCTCCCCAGTGCGGACTAGTCCTCCAAACACTTCACAAGTTGCACAAAATCGGACAAGTCCGATAACACAACGGACTAGTCCAATATCTTTCTTATGTCAATCGGACAAGTCTGATATTAGCACGGACTAGTCCGAAAAACCCTTTGACCTAAATCGGACAAGTCCTCCAAGTGCGGACTTGTCCCCAAATTCACTTAGGGTTTCACCTATCCGGACAAGTTCGATATTTATCGGACTAGTCCGGAGATTTACAGAACCAAAATCGGACAAGTCCGCTCTCAGCCGGACAAGTCTGATTGTTCGGGACACCTAGGGTTTGCTACACGCAGCACACCGGACTAGTCCGGTGTCCATCACGGACTAGTCCGATCTTTCTAAACCCTAAAGGTAACTTTTGGGAACCGCATATAAATAGGTGTACACGGGCCATCTTTCATATCTCTCGACCCCCTGCGCTGTCACACCTCCCAAGAGCCTAGAAAACACATCTCTCCACGAAATCAAACGCAACAAAGATCAATCCCTTGAGGATACACTTTGGATCATTGGAGAGACATGGTTCATCACTCATTGAGCTCTTGGTTTGGTTCCCTAATACACTCTTGTGGTTTTCATTGTGATCTTTCGAGTGTGTTCTTGGTGGTGTTCATATTGTAATCTTAGGGAGCCCTCAACGTGTTACAAGGCCCCTTGAATTCGGTTATTTTCCCTTTGTGATAAGTGAAGAGGATTGGCCTCCGTGGTGATCCGATGGGGGTAGGGTTGGAGAAGACACGGTCCTTTTGTGGATTCCTTAACGTGGACGTAGGTTGCCTCTGTGGGAACTGAACCACGGGATAAAGTGCTTGTGTTCTTTCATTGCGCACATTGTTCTTACACTTCATACATATCTAGGGTTTCAACCAATCTTATTCACTTTACGTTGAAACATTGAATATAAGATTAACTTGTGGTACATCCTGGTTCACAATCGTGTAACACTTCAATTAAAAATATATTTCCACTGCATACATCCCAGGATCAAGATAATCGATCAGATTTTATAAACCTAGTCGGTCCACACCAGACTAGTCCGCACTCGACCGGACTAGTCCGATATCTCGAGATTTGATCAGGTTGTTAAGTGTTGCAGGTTCCGACAGAAAATCAAAAAGGCCTATTCACCCCTCCCCTCTAGGCAACATTCAATTGGTATCAGAGCAAGGTTCTTCAAAAAGGAGACTAATCGCTCGAAGAGATCATGTCAGACATGAAGGACGTACACAAAAGCAACAACCAAGAGAAGGTTCAAGAAGACAAGAACCAAGAATTGGAGAGGCTCCTTGAGGCCATTCAAGACTTCGAGGATGACGATGAGGAGACGCTGGAACTAAAGGCGCTCCTAATGAAGAAAACTCTTTCCAAGGGAAAAAAAAGATCGAAGATGAGAAGAAGAAAAAGGGGAGTAGTCACACTGACTACTCCCGATATCCTTTCAACTACGATCGTCTTAATTCTAGCAATAATCACTACTTATCTATTCCACTTGGAAAAGCCCTACATTTTGACGGCAATGACTACTCAATGTGGAGGCAAAACATGAAAATGCACTTGATTTCTCTCAATCCAAGTTTATGGCATATAGTATGTACAGGAATAGATATCTCGGATGATGATGAGGAGCTCACACCTAGCCAAGAGCAAGCAATCCATCAAAATGTCCAAGCTGCTGCAGTCATCACCTCATCACTCAGTCGGGATGAGTTCTAAAAGGTGGAGGGACTCGAGATCACAAAGGAGATATGGGACACGTTGCAAACAGCACATGAAGGCGATCGTCATGTGCGGGAAGCGAAGATCAAGATGATTGAAGGCGAATTGGGAAGATTCACCATCGAAGAAGACGAGTCGCCACAAGATATGTACAACTGACTAAAGACGCTCATCAACAAGGTGCGAGAATACGGAAGCAAGAAGTGGAATGACCACGAGGTGGTGAAGCTCATTCTTAGAGCCTTCATGCCTCGCAATGTGACCTTGTGCTCAATGATACGAGAAAGCCCCGGGTACAAGAAGATGACCCCGGATGAGTTACTTGGGAAAATCATAAACTTTGAGATGATGGAAAAGCAGGCCAAGCATGTTAAGGATATTGTCGATCTCACCTCGGCAAAGAATAAAGGGGTTGCTTTGAAGTACACTCTCAAGCCCGTGTCTAAAGAAGCTCAAGAAGCTCAACTAGAAGAAGATGGTGATGATAAGAGCAGTGACTTGGATGAAGATGACATGATACAATTCATGAAGAAATTCAAAAGAATGATGAAGAAAAAACAAGGTGCTAAATCAAGTGAAGGAAAGTACAAGGAAAGATCAAAACCAAAGTTGAGGCGGGCATGCTATAACTATGGTGAGTATAGCCACATTATAGTTTGTCGGTATCCTGGGTACCGTATACCCCTTGGGATTGCAAAGATCTCAAGGAAAGGTCATCTACTTGATTTGAAGACCTTCAGAGGCCCACATGTCAGACATAATCGGACCCGCTTCCCCAATATGGTTAGTCTCAGGGTCATCACGTGTACCATCAAACTGGAGCTACTGCCTACAAGGGGGAAGCTTTGGGCTATGGACCATAGCGGCACCCCCGGACCTAACCCCAGACCGAGGGAAGCTCCGGAACTGACACGGGTCTGGTGGCACCGGACCTATCTGTTCCTCACAGCATGCTCCGGAGCTGACACGTGTCCTACCGTCGGATCTTCAGCCTCAAACCTCCGGTAGACTCCACAACGGCTCCAGATCTTCAAAGGGGAATCAAGGACTTCAAGACCTGATTAAGTGTCATTAATACTATGTTAATGACACACGATCGGACGACCTTAATTACCAGTAACGGTGCTGTCAAAGCCTGTAACTAAGTCATTAAGGGTAATTAAGCGCATCAAATGTGTATCAATATTAATAACCGCCGGGGACACATGTCGGGCCAGGCCAACTTGTAACGGCCTGTCCTTGTACTATAAAAGGACAAGCCAATGATACATAGGCTCTCTCCTGGCTTTGCTTGGATCTCTTAGGTCTGATCTGATCTGGTCAGATTGGCTCACACACGCTCTCAACTCACCTGAGTTGAATACATACATCCAATACAACACCAACACACCCCATGGAGTAGGGTATTACGCTCAGGCGGCCCGAACCACGTAAATCTTCGTGTCTCCTATGTCATTTTACATTTCACCTTCTTGAATCTTTGCGCGCCCACACCGAACTTCAAACTCCGCAAACACTTTAGTAGTGTCGGGAGATCTGCCGGATCAAAACCACCGACAGTTGGCGCGCCAGGAAGGGGCGCCTGAGATTTCAAGAATGGTGAACTCAGCTGCTGAATCATCCAATGGTCATCCCGCTATTCAAGCTGCTGGGGGCAATCCCTCCAATATGCAGCCACCAGCAGGAACCTCAGTCCCAGCAGGAGTCACACTTCCACCACCGCCGCCTCCACCAGCAAATCAAGCTGGGCAGCGCGATGGTGCACCAGCGTCAATCATTTTGTCAGCGAATCATGACAACCCGGAACACACGCTCCATGCAGCACGTGCTCTCCTTCAGTGCCCACCACCTCCAAACGCATCCCAAGATGCAATGGAGCAGTGGAGGGCCGATGTGGAACACTTGGTTGCAGCAGCAGCCGACCGCATCAATAACCAGGGTCCTCCTCCTTCAGGACGGGCCCCGTCGCAGCGACGGACCTTGTATGGCAGACTTGGTCCGCACGTTTCCAACAACAGGAGATGTGCTGCGTCACAGCAAGTGACGTTGTTGACCTCCGGGGCGTGACGCACTCACACGGTATCAAGGCTTTCAACTCATGACCTTCGGACGGAGCTTGATCGCCGATACCGTCAACAAGACAGCCGAGTCCATATCGAGCGTGCTCGTGAAAGATGAGAAGCTTAGGACATTCCTTCTCCTGAAGGTGTAGGAGGAGGCTGTTTAGCCCTGGCCATGCATCTGCGTATGGTCTGGTGGCCACAGAAATTCCAGCCTCACCTGCCGGAGAAGTTTGACAGGACCATTAATCCCGTCGAATTTCTTCAGATTTACTCCACTGCTATCCTGGCAGCTGGAGGAAATGAGGCCGTAATGGCCAACAATTTTCCAGTGGCTTTAACCGGGACCGCACGGTCCTAGTTTATGAGCCTTCCACCCAATTCCATCAACAGTTGGGAGGAGTTGTGCCGGCAGTTCACCGCCAACTTTGGGAGTTCATACACCCGACCAGGCACCGAACTGGACCTTTTTGCAGTCGTGCAAAAAGGGGGAGAATCCCTACGATCAATCATCCAGAGATTCTCTCAGGTACGAAACACTATCCCTTCTATCTCTAGCGCTTCTGTCATTGCGGCATTTAGACAGGGCCTGCGGGATAAGAAGATGTTGGAGAAACTGGCGATCAAGGAGATCACCAGTGTCACGGAACTCTTCAGCTTGGCTGACAAATGTGCCAGAGCTGCGGAGGGCCGTGAAATGCACTCAAAACCACCTTTGGAGGATCACAAGAAATCCTCCAAAGGAGAAGCCACTACCTCCAGGAGAGGCAAAAAGAAGAAAAAGACCAACGGCAAGAAGAAGCCGTCGGCCAGCGCATCTAATGCTGCAGCTGCTGCAGCTCCGGGTGGCCGGGGGCCACGCCCCGAGAAGCGACCTCGACCGTCTTCTGAAGACGGTGGCAAGCCCAAGGTGTGGTGTCCAATTCATAAGACGGACAACCACAGTTTGGAAGACTGCCGGGAGGTCCAAAACCTTACCGAGCGCTACAACAAGCGCCGGGAAGAAGTTCCTTTCCGACAGAGGGAAGGAAAACAAAAAGTTGACGAAGCTCCGGCTGAAGAGGAGTTAGGTTTTCAGGATCGTAAAAAGGTCCTGAAGGCTGTCTACACCTCCGTCGACGATGATTCTGACGTCTCTGACAATGAGCGTCGGGAGACCATGAACACCATTTTTGGTGGATCATGGGACATCACCTCCCGCTGCGTCCTCAAGACAATGCGTCGGGACATGGCCGCTGTAGCTCCTACAGCTAGGGCGGAGCCTCATCGGAAGTGGATGGACACAACCATCACTTTTGATGCTTCGGATTGCCCTCGAAGCATGGTTGGACCAGGCCAACTACCTTTGATGGTATCTCCTACCATCAATAACATTCAGCTCCACCATGTTATGGTAGACGAAAGTTCGGGGCTGAACCTCATAAGCTTCGAAGCTTTTACCAAGCTTCAGCTCCGACCTTCGGATCTTCATCCCTCCCTACCTTTCTCCGGAGGAGGTCCAGGAGCCATTACCCCACTCGGTGCTATTACTTTCTCCGTTACCTTCAGGACCCGGGAGAAGTATCGCACTGAGAAGTTGGTCTTTGACATTGCTCAGATCAACTTACCTTTCAATGCCATCTTGGGTAGGCCTGCCTTGTACAAATTCATGGCAGCTGCTCATTATGGCTACCTGGTGTTAAAGATGCCAACACCAGTAGGCGTTCTCCAGATCCGCGGAGATCGCACCGCCGGAGTAACCACTCTGGAAGAACTTCATGCGCTTACTACGGCGCAAGAGGAGGACTCTAGGCAGGAGCAAGCTCCGAAACCCCCAAGCATTCGTCAGCGAGGCTCGACTTCTGCACCTCGTGTGCAGCCAAGCGACGACACCGACATTCCCGTCAAAGTTGTCCAAATCAGTTCTGATGCCGCTCAGACCACCCGTATATCGGGGGGACTGAATGACAGATAGGACTCGCGCTCATCGCTTTCCTCTAGGCTAATGTTGACGTGTTTGCCTGCAACCGTCACAAATGCCTGACATCCCTAGAGAAGTGATTGAGCACAATATGAAGATCTACCCTGATGCCCGACCCGTGCATCAGAAGCCTCGGAAGCAATCTGTGGAGCGACAGAACTTCATTCGACAAGAAGTGAAGAAGTTCCAGGAGTGAAAATAGCTCCTCACCACCCTACCAACTCTGGATTCATCCGAGAAGTCTTCCATCCAAAATGGCTGGCAAACCCAGTCGTTGTGCTCAAGGCCTGCGGGAAGCTTCGGATGTGTATTGACTACACAACACTAAATAAAGCATGTCCAAAAGATCCATTCCCACTACCTAGATTAGATCAGATAGTGGATTCCAACTCCAGCTGTGAATTATTGTGTTTCCTAGATGCATATTCTGGGTATCATCAAATCAGAATGTCTAGGGAAGATGAAGAGCATACCTCTTTCATCACAATAGATGGATTGTACTGTTATACAATCATGTCATTTGGCCTCAAGAATGCAGCTTCAACCTTTGTACGAGCTATGTACAAAACTTTTGAAGAACTCATTAGAAACATAGTAGAAGTGTACGTCGATGACATCGTGGTCAAGGTGAAGAACAAGGAGTCACTCCTTGACACCTTACAGGCTGTCTTTGACAAGCTGCGGGTCACCCGCACAAAGCTAAACCCAGACAAGTGTGTCTTCGGGGTTAGCTCCGAAAAACTTCTTGGTTTCCTGGTAAGTCACCGGGGCATAGAGGCTAATCCGGCGAAGATCAAAGCCATTGAAGACATGCGGCCACCAGCCTGCATCAAGGATGTCCAAAAGCTGACTGGATGTCTAGCAGCCCTCAGTCGGTTCATTTCAAGACTGGCAGAATGGGCACTTCCCTTCTTCAAGTTATTGAGGAAGTCCGGACCATTCCAATGGTCTAAAGAAGCAGAATAGGCGTTCCCGGAGTCAAAACAGCTCCTCACCACCCTACCAACTCTGGTAGCTCTGAACCTTGGTGAGCCGTTGCTGCTTTACATTTCAGCAACTGACGAAGTCGTTAGTATGGTCCTGGTTGCGGAGAGACCAGAACTATCCCATACTCAGGAATCCAGACCCCTTCGGGAGGGTCCGGAGGTTCCTGAAAGCGAGTTTGGGTCCTAGTTCCCTGACTTGAGTCCACAAGAAGTTACTCCAGAAGACCCAGACCCCTCCGGTAGGGTCCAGGTCGCTTCTGAAGAAGCTCCGGGTCCCTCTAGCAAGGACCCGGAGGTACCCGAAGAAGGTCCAGATCCCTCCGGGAGGATCCGCGTCAATGAGGAGGAAGCTCTGGGCCCCTCCAGGAGGGTCCGGACCATCCAGTGCCCAGTGTACTTCATCAGTGAAGTACTTCATGACGCCAAGAATCGATACCTAGAGGTGCATAAGTTGCTCTATGCAGTTCTTATCGCCTCCAGGAAGCTTCGCCATTACATCCAAGCTCACTAGATTTCAGTGGTGACTTCTTACCCACTTCAAGCAATCTTGCATAATCCCAATTCAACTGGGAATATTGGAAAGTGGGCAGCGGAATTGGCCGAATTCGATTTCGAATTCATTCCAAGGCAAGCAATCAAGAGTCAAGCATTGGCAGATTTTGTGGCGGAATTGACTCCCTCTCCATCAAACCCTGGGGGCCCCAGTGAGAAGAAGTCGGAACACAAGGCTCCGGTCTTCACTGAGCCTCACTGGACCCTCTACTTCAACAGCTCCATGCAAAAGCAGGGGGCCGGAGCTGGAATCCTTCTCCTCGCACCAACCGGGGAGAAGGTAAAATACATGGTACACCTTGACTTCAAGGCGACCAACAACATGGCGGAGTACGAAGCACTCATCTACGGACTAAAGGTGGCACTATCATATGGTGTCAAGCAGCTGCTGGTCAAGGGAGATTCACAACTCATCATTAAACAAGTGAAGGGTGAATGCTCTTTCAACAATCTCCAGCTGGTTTCTTACCTCCTTGAAGTCCAGAGGCTTCAGAAGGACTTCGAAGTCCTAGACCTCCACCACGTCCAGCGTGTCCACAACGCTGAAGCCGACGAACTCTCGACGAAAGCGTCAACCGGAGCTCCAGCTCCTGACGAAACTATTGTCCGGAGTTTGTCAAAACCCACAGCTCAGCCTGCCGAACTGAGCGAAGGGGGCGAGATCAGCATCCCAAAGCTAACGGTCCCGATGGCTCTGTTACCATGGCAACCATCAAGGGTCGTAGGTGCTGCTGGAAGCTCCGAGCAACCCAGCACGCAAGACTCGAATGCTCAAGTTAGCTCCGATGCATGGATCTTGGAGATCCGGAGCTACTTGAAAGACAACATCCCTCCTGACGATGATGTATCCGCTGATCGGATAGTCAGATTGGCTAAAAGATACACATTGGTAAAAGGGGATCTCTACCGGCATGGTGCCAACGACGTCCTAATGCGGTGCATCACAAGGGAAGAAGGCTGCAAGCTCCTCGCAGAAATCCATGGAGGCGAGTGTGGGAACCACGCGTCTTCCCGCACGTTGGTCGGTAAAGCCTTCCGGCATGGCTTCTACTGGCCTACAGCACTCCAGGATGCAATTGAGCTGGTGACGAAAGGCGAAGCATGCCGATTTCATGCAAAGCAAATTCACACACCGACTCAGCCTCTACCAATGATACATCCTACATGGCCCTTCGCCGTGTGGGGGATGGACATCTTGGGACCTTTCCCAAGAGCCGTCGGAGGTTACAAGTCCTGTATGTCGCCATTGACAAGTTCACCAAGTTGCCGGAAGCAACTCCAGTTGTCACAATACATAAGCAATCTCCTATCAAGATTTTGCAGTCCATTGTATGCAGATTTGGAGTCCCAAACAAAATAATTACTAATAACGGGACCGAATTCACATGCTCTGCATTTCAAGGATATTGCAAAGACCTCGGCATTCAAGTTTGCTATGCCTCCGTAGCCCACCCGGCAAGCAATGGCCAGGCCGAGAGAGCAAATGCTGAAATCCTGAAAGGACTCAAAACGCGCACCTATGAGCGCTTGAAAAAACATGGAGCCAACTGGATTGAAGAGCTTCCGCCCACTCTATGGGCCAATAGGACAACTAGAAACCGGTCAACTGGAGAGACACCCTTCTTCCTGGTGTACGGAGCTGAAGCAATCCTTCCTCCAGAAATCACCTTGGGGTCACTCCGGGTCCGGACCTTGGACGAAGCCACGCAGGACCAGTTCCGGCGTGAAGACCTAGACCTCATTGAGGAGGGAAGGTGCTAAGCAGCTCTTCGGAATGCCCGATACTGCCAAGCCCTTCGGCGCTATCATCAGCGGCATGTATACAACCGACAGCTCAAGGAAGGCGATCTGGTGCTACAGAGAATACAATCCAGAGAAGGGTTAAACAAACTCTTCCCCAGCTGGGAGGGACCCTTCCGAGTGATTAAAGTATCCCGTCCCGGAAGCGTTCGCTTGGCTACCGAGGATGGGACACCTCTCCCAAATCCTTGGAATATTGAGCACCTCCGTAGGTTCTACACTTAATATCACGGAGGTGAGTCTGTAGTAACTTGAGGTGTATGTTATAGAGTCATTGTACAGAGTTGGGTAGTTCCTCCGGGAGAATAGCCGGACCTTTCCCGGAAGGTTCGCAAAGTTCATGCAACACTTGTCGCAGTCTCAGGACTAAAAGTGTGGCTAGCTACCCTGGGTCAAACGAGAAATTAAACACGCTTAGCCTGGTTCTGTACCCTAAGAGTGTACTTGTTTCCCTTGTACCCCGAACCTATAATCAAAGACATCTTCATGTGAAATAGACTCCACGTGCATTTATTTCGTACAAGCTCAACATTTTTTATTTTTCTCTTTCTTGTCTATAACAAAGTTGTGCAATTTTTAAGAAATTTTAGATCGACCAGTTCATGTACAATTCGAGCTGTATTGTCAATTCTTTTGGATTCAAATATTGTTCATGGCCCACTCGCCTGAATGTCGTGAAGCCAATCTAGGGCCGGATTGTGATATCGACTTAGCCTGGTCAAGCACCCTAAGTACGCCACTCTACCTACACCCCGAGAGGCCGAAGTAAGGCGGGTCCAAGTACAATTGGATCTGGAAGAAAGAAGGCAACACATTCGGTTGTATTCACAATCGTGTTTGACCTAAAACTTTCTTGGGAATCGTAAGCCGCGATGAAGTTATAGGCAAGGAGCGAATTTTACTATTTTTATTGGCTTCAGTGTGCAGGAAAAATAAAGAATCCACGTTGATGGAGAAAAGCCAGAGCTAACAAAGCTCCGACTCCCCCTAGGTGGCTTGTGATCGATGTTAAACATTGAAAACGAGCGTTACCGGAGTAACCAAGCTCCGGCAAAGCTAGGGGGGCCAGCCGTCGACGCAGAATAAAAGATGGTGAGAAGACCCCACAAGCGGAGTCTGCTGCCGACAAGATACGCATTGGCAAAGGTCACTGCCGGAGCTACTAAGCTCCGACACCCCGGAGGGCTAACTATCGATGCTCTACGCGTTGATAGGGACTATTGCCGGAGCTACTGAGCTCTGACGGTAGTCAATGCCGGAGCTTCTGAGCTCCGATAACCTCAGGGGGCCTTCACTATCAAAGACGACCTACACTCTACAAGTTCGAAGCAAACGAGTCTTCAACAAAACACAATATCCTCTTGGTACATGTTCACAATCAAATTGTGTACATCTACCAGGGGGCCAAGTGAAGACAAAAGTGCTGAAGACAAAAAATGAAATTCACAAAAATTTGGATTTCATTCATCTGGAGATAAGGGATTACAAAATTGGGGAAGAAAAAAAGAGAATACAAGTGGGAGCTACAGAGATGGTCCTAGACCCTATGGAAGAACTGGGCGACCTTCTGAGCAACCTCCGACACTTTGGCTCGGGTGGCTTCACCTTCTCCTTCGATGGGACCTTCAAGCACCGGGTCCAGAGGAAATTGGGGATCCCGGCTAGTGTAGCACGTCAGCATATACTCTGCGATGTTCTTCGCTAGGGACTGCCCCTCAACTTCCAACTGGTCCACGATGACGCCACCCACCTTGGAGAGTTTGTCACCCGCCGACCTCAACGCTTGCAATGCCACGTCCAGCTCCGGCTCCGGATCATCCGGACGCATGGGACTGAAGCCCATTGGTGTCAGCGCGTCATTGGCTTTGCTCAGGAACTCCCACACCTGTAGGGAGTCTGCAGTCCTCAAGCCCTTCAGTTCCTCCAAGGATCTTTTGGTCGCCGCCAGTTCAGAATTCTCACGAGCAAGGCGCTCAACCTCTTTGGCATTTTGCTGAATCTTTTCAGCAACCTGCTTCTCGAGTTTTCCGAGCTCCTCCTCCCGGAGGTGGGTCTTGTTCTGGCGGTCGACCAGGTCCTTCTCCCGGCCCCTAACTTTCTTCTCCCTGGCAGCGATGGCACACTCTTGCCTGTAGAGTTCCTGCCCTCGCACCCAGGCCTTCTCCTCCTCCTCAACGCAACGCTCCTCCAATTTCTTTGCGCGTTCCTCGAGGCCCTTGTCAGCCAAAGCCACCTTTTCGGCGAGCTCCTCCTCCCTCTTTAAGACATCATCCGGCAGCTCTAGGTGTTTTTGCTCTTCATCTTCGGGCCTCTTCTCCCTTTCCTCAAGTGCCTCCCGGCGCTTGATGAGAGTAGTGTTAATGGCTTCAAGCCTTTCTTGGCGATCATCAGCCGCACTATTAGCTGCCTTGTTCTGCTCATAAATGGTCCGGGATTGAGCGTCGAGGGCACGAGTCAAGCTCTCCCTATCATCCAATAATTTGCCCCAGTATTCCAGGGGGACCTTCTCTTGTTTGATCCACTCCTTATCGTCTGCCAGCCTCGACTGCGCCAGCTTGGTCTCGAAGTAGAGCCGGTTACGCCACCGCCTAAGGGTTTGGCGCTCCTCTTCAAGAGCTTTGCTGTCGTGGTAGAACGCCAGCTGGACTTGACGCAAACTGGAGCAAGCGTTGCCAATGGGCAACAACAGGGGAAGAGGGTCCGGACCTGCTGGGGTCTCCTCCGCTGGTTCCAGCGGGTTCTCGCTTACAAAAATAGGGTCCCACTCCACAAGAGTTGTCCCCTGAGCCTCCACGGCACTAGGGCTGTCCTCTGGGATAGCCTTAGTCACCACCGAGGAGGGTCCCGCAGAAGAAGTTCCGACCTCCGGAAGTGGTTCCAAAGGCCCTGCCGCCAGGTCTTCATTTGCCCCCTCAGGCAGGGGGTCAGCAACTTCATTAGGGCACCTCTGCCGTCATCACTTTTAGAGCAGAGGCTACTTCCGGCTCCGGCCTGGGCTCCTCCTCCGCTGGTGGCTGAGGTGTTGGCGCCTCAACCATCATAGGTTCGAGTGCTGATGCCTTCGCAACGACCGGCTCAGGCGCCGGAAGGTCAACAACAACCGGCCCTGAGGCCGGAGCTTCAACCTCAACCGGCTCAGGCGCTGGAAGGTCTTCAAGTGCAACCGGCTCTGCAGTCGGAGCTTCAGTGGCAACCGACTCTGAGGCCGGAGCTTCGGATGTAGCCGGCTCAACCGCCGGGACTTCCTCAACATCCGGCTCGCTCGCCGGGACTTCAATAACCTCCGACTCAACCGTTGGGGCTTCGACAATTTCCGGCTCTGGGGCCGAAATCACTGCTTCCTCCGGCTCAACAGCCGAAGCATCCAACATCTTAGCATCAAGACCCGGGGCTTCAACCTCCGGGGCCGGTGCCGCTGGCACATCTTCTCTCTCGTGGTCCAGCGCTACCACGGGAGTCTCGGGGGATGAGTCGAGGTCCATGACCACGACGACTGGCGCCGGAGCTGCCGCAGCTTCAGCCACCACTTGGGGCGGCACCGGGACAGGAGCAGAAGCCTCTGCCCTCACAGCTTCAGCTGCTGTGGCTGATGGTGGAGCCTCACTCCTCTTCTTGGGGACGCTGCATATGATGGAGGAAGAAACTTAAAAAACAGTTACTACAACAAAACAACTGTCTGAGGTAAAGATTAAAAATTACCTCAGAAGGCTTCCGCACCAGCTTGCACGGAATCTCTTTCCCGGGCGTTCAGGACTGACCATAGCCGCCGCCGGCGTGGTAGCTCCGGAGGCCCCCCGGAACTTGTTGCAGCCGCGGGCATTTCCTTAGTCGAGGCCCCCCTCGACCGGGAAGGACCTCCGGACCCAGAGGCCTCAGCTGGCCCTGGTGCTGGAGTCACATGCCCGGAGCTAGCACCCCGGGAAGACACTGCTGCAGGTACAGTCGCCTCAGTTGTAGAAGACCTCCCCCTCCGGGTAGAAGGAGATGTTGCAGAGGATGCAGGCCTGACGGATCTTCCGTCGGCATGCCTTAGCTTCCTCTTCCAGCTCGAGGGTTCGTCCATCGGCTCCTTACCCTTGTCAACAACTTCTGTCCTTGGGTTCGGGGCAGGGTCGGAGCCACCTTCAGAAGCCCCAGGGATCACCACCCTGGAAGTCGTTCTTCTCTCGACGACACCAAGGTTGTCAAGCACCGGCATCGTCCGCCGGAGCTCCCTGCTGAACTCTACTTCCACGTTCAGAGGGAGTAAAGATGGTGGCGGGGTCAAGTCATCACCCGCGACGTCGATGCCATGCTAGAACTTCTTTAGATGAAACTCCAAGGTCGCCCCCTCCATGTTGGACTTTAGCCCGGTCTCGACCCGGTCGTCGTCCATCACACTGTTGAGGGACCAAGCGAATTTATTTATCCTCTTCAGCGGTGCCCACCTGTTGACCAGGAAATTGCAAAATACCGCCTGAGGAGTTAATCCTCCCTCCACACAATGGTGGATCTTGGTTAGAGCAGGGTTGAAGGCATCCGACAGCACCGGAGCTTCACTCCAGACTGCAGTGTCGATGTTGGGGAGGCCTTCAGGCAGCTCCAGCTTCTCGTGCTCCTCCACCCGGATGACTATCCAGTCTTTCTTCCAATCATCCCACTTTCTAGAGGGAAACGACCGGAGGTACTTGAATGGGCACTTCTTGCGCTTCACAACGTAGTAGAAGCCAAGGTACTCATCACCCCTCCCGGTGGTATGGACGGTAAAGAAGGTCCGGAAAATCTCAATGCAGGGAGGAATGCCCACCCACATTTCGCAAAAGTGGACGAATACAGACACTAGAAGAATGGAGTGGGGGCCAAGGTGATACAGCTGCAGACCATAGAAGTCTAGCAGCATCAAGAAAAAGGAGGAAAAAGGTGGGATCAACCCCACCATGGCGTATGCAGAGAAGTACATCATCTCGTCGGCGTGCTCCTTCTCGAACGGGAGCTCCCCACCGGCGCGGACCAGGTGGTTGAAGAAGTCCGAGGACCACCCCATGAGGGCCCGGACCTTCTTCAGGTCACCTTCGGTCTTCAAGCGGCTCTTGCGGAGACCCAACTCCATCGCTGCACAGCGAGGCAAGGGAGGAAAAGCAAGCGCAAGTTTGGGAGTTCGAGCGCAAGTTCAGATGAGAGGCGTAAAGAGCCCCAGACGGTGCGCGCTTTCCTTCTTAAGTAAGCCCCCGCAACGCTTGGATGGAAGCTGCAGGGAAACCGAAGATACTATTCAAAAATTTCACCCTGCTGATGACAAGAGGGCCCAGGACCACCCCGACGATCAAGTCGAGGTTCTTACCCAGGCGAACGGTTGTCATCATGAAAGGCGGGAAGCCCGAAGGCAGCAGCCTGACAAGGCGCGCGGAACCGATATAATTTTCGTATCGGGAACCGGCGACCTAAAATTGCGTGAGATCCGCACGCCAAAGATCTCATTTGCCGCACCCGGGATGTGCCACACGACGAGGATTTAACTCCAAAACTATCGCCAACAGCACATTTGAAGACCTTTGAAGACTCGACTCAAAAGTCGAAGGATGGACCCACCTCTGGCGGAATGACTTCACCCAAGGGGTCTTCCCCAGGGGTGGGCCCAGGAGGCCACTGTCGGTATCCTGGGTACCGTATACCCCTTGAGATTGCAAAGATCTCAAGGAAAGGTCATCTACTTGATTTGAAGACCTTCGGAGGCCCGCATGTCAGACATAACCGGACCCGCTTCCCCAATATGGTTAGTCTCAGGGTCGCCACATGTACCATCAAACCGGAGCTACCGCCCACAAGGGGGAAGCTCCAGGCTATGTACCATAACGGCACCCACGGACCAAACCCCAGACCGAGGGAAGCTCCGGAACTGACACATGTCTGGTGGCACCGGACCTATCTGTTCCTCACAGCATGCTCCGGAGCTGCCACGTGTCCTACCGTTGGATCTTCAGCCTCAAACCTGCGGTAGACTCCACAACGGCTCCAGATCTTCAAAGGGTAATCAAGGACTTCAAGACCCAATTGAGTGTCATTAATACTATGTTAATGACACACGATCGGACGACCTTAATTACAAGTAACGGTGCTGTCAAAGCCCGTAACTCGGTCATTAAAGCTAATTAAGCGCATCAAATGTGTATCAATATTAATAACCGCCGGGGCCACATGTCAGGCCAGGCCAACTTGTAACGGCCTGTCCTTGTACTATAAAAGGACAGACCAACGATACATAGGCTCTCTCCTGGCTCTGCTCGGATCTCTCAGCTCTGATCTGATCTGGTCGGATTGGCTCACACGCGCTCTCAACTCACCTGAGTTGAGTCCATACATCCAATACAACACCAACACACCCCGTGGAGTAGGGTATTACGCTCAGGCGGCCCGAACCACGTAAATCTTCGTGTCTCCTGTGTCATTTTACATTTCACCTTCTTGAATCTCCGCGTGCCCACACCAAACTTCAAACTCCGCAAACACTTTAGTAGTGTCGGGAGATATTCCGGATCAAAACCACCGACATAGTTGATTGCCCATATGAAGAGAGCAAGAAGAAGACGAAGGAAATGAAGCCTCAACCAAAGAAATTCTTCAAGAAGAAGAAACAAGCTGAACATGTGCATCTAGGGAAAGAGTGGCACTCAAATGATGAGTCCTCGTCTGAAGAAGAAGAAGAGATGGCTAGCATAGCCATCGAGAAGAAATCCAAAAAGTCCACTCTCTTTCCTACTCTCGGCGCATGGAAGGGGAATGGCACTTGCCTCATGGAAAAGGAAGGTAAACGCAAGGTAACGACCAAACCCTCTTCCTTGCATTCCTATTCTAGTGATAGTGAAATTGCTAGTGATAATGAAGATATGCTCATTGGATTAGATAAGAAAACAGTCGCAAAAATGGAATTTTTACTTGATCAACTTTTTAATAAGGAGAAGTTGATACATTGTCAAGAAGACATGATTATCTCCCAAAAGGAGGAATATGTTGAACTTGACAAGGTTCTAGAACTTGAAAAGGAGCGAAGCAAGTCACTAGAGCTTGAGTTAGCTTCAAGCAAGGAAGCTTGCTTGGAGTTAAGCGACTCAAATGCTACAATCAAGGATGAACTTGTTAACCTAATCAAGGTTAACAACATCCTTGAAGTGCAAGTTGAGTCACTGAGGCAAAGTGATCCTTCATCCTCTTCAAGCTCACCTTCTCAACCCCTTAAAACTGAAACTGCTCCTACTTGTGCATGTGGTAAAGTTGACACCAGCTTGAAAGACATCTCAACCTCTACCAAGGATAAGCATCCTGCCCAAAGTGGCATATTTGACAAGGAGAAGGTCAAATATGCACGTAGTGCATACTTGGCCACAAGACCTCGTAATGTCAAATATAGCATTGGGTATTCCTATGGTGGAAAGCAAAATGCTAGAAACCATAAGAATAACAAGGAGAGCATTATCTTTGTAAAGGGAAGACCCTTTCAAACTGGAAAATCCAAAGTTAACACATCCAACACGCATGATGACCGGACTAGTCCGGTCGCGGTCTGGACAAGTCCGATCCTCCGGACAAGTCCGATCTCCCGGACTAGTCCTGTATATAAACAACAATAGTTGCTTTTTAGAACCTTTGATGAATCTTATGTTTTAATGAGAAATAATTTTGGAAAAGTTTATGCTCATTATGTAGGGCCACGCCATGGGAACATCAAGTCTCATGTGTGGGTGCCAAAATCCCTTGTGACTAACCTAAAAGGACCCAAGCAAGCTTGGGTACCTAAAACCAAGGCATGATTTGTTTTTATAGGCCTACTACTCCGGTGGATCTAAATGGGTGCTAGAAAGTGGTTGCACCAACCATATGACCAGAGAAAGAAGGATGCTCGTGGAGTATAAACAAAATGAGGATCCAAGCGAGGGCATCTACTTCGGAGACAATAGTCAAGGAAAGGTGCTCAGTACCGGTAAAATTGCCATATCATCTCAGCATACACTTTCTCATGTATTACATGTTGATTCCTTAGATTATAACCCGTTGTCCAAATCTCAATTATGTGACAAAGGTTATAATTGCTTGTTCACTAATGAGGGTGTGACCGTCTCTAGAAGGAGTGATGGTTCCATTGTATTCAAGGGTATGTTAAAGGGAAAGCTTCACCTTGTTGACTTCAACAAAGATAAAGCCAAACTTGACACATGCTTGATTACAAAGACCAACATGGGTTGGCTGTGGCATAGACGGATAGCGCATGTTGGTATGAGGAATCATCAAAAACTTCTCAAGGGCAGTCACATCCGAGGTTTGAAGGATGTTGTTTTTGAAAAAGACAGGCCTTGTAGTGCATGCCAAGCCGGGAAGCAAGTTGGAGCACCTCATCCTGCTAAGAAAGTCATGACTACAACAAGACCGCTCGAGCTACTCCACATGGACTTATTTGGTCCAATTGCTTACATAAGCATCGGCGGTAACAAATATGGCTTAGTAGTTGTTGATGATTTATCTCACTTCACTTGGGTTTTCGTTTTGCATGATAAGGCAGAAACACAAGGAATCTTGAAGAAATATTTCAAGCATGCTCAAAATGAGTTTTCATTGATGATCAAGAACATTCGAAGTGACAACGGCACAGAGTTCAAGAACACACAAATTGAGGAGTACCTAGATGAAGAAGGCATAAAGCATAAGTTGTCAGCTCCTTACTCCCCTCAACAAAACAGAGTTGCCGAAAGGAAGAACCGAACCCTCACAGAGATGGCAAGAGCAATGCTCGATGAGTACAAGCCCTCAAATCAATTTTGGGCGGAAGCGGTCAACACCGCTTGCCATGCCCTAAATCGACTTTATCTTCATCGACAACTCAAGAAAACATCCTATGAGCTACTCACCAGTAACAAGCCTAATATCTCATATTTTTGAGTTTTCGGTTCCAAATGCTATATTTTGAACAAGAAGCCTAGGACCTCAAAGTTCGCTTCAAAGTCCGATGAAGGTTTGTTGCTTTGTTATGATTCGAACACTTACGCCTATCGTGCCTTCAAAAAGACCTTCAGACTTGTTGAAGTAGCACGTGACGTAGTGTTTGATGAAACTAATGGCTCCCAAAAGGAGCAAGTTGATCCATGTGTGCTAGATAGAGAAGAAGCTCCTTGTCAAGCATTGAGAAGAATGGCGTTAGGCGAAGTTCGAACACAAGAGCCACCTCACATATGCATGAGGAAAATGAACCACAAGAGGAGGCCAATGATCAAGGGGGAGCTTCGATACAAGATCAACCTCAAGAAGACGAAAATGACCAAAAAGTCAATGAGGGCAACCATTTAGCAGGAGAAGAAGATGATCATGAAGATTCAAGACAGCAAGTTGTTGACGACACCTAAGATATACTAACAAATCATCCCTGGCAACGGCGCCAGAAATACTTGTTGGTATTTCTTAACACCACAGATCATCTTCAGTAAAGAGATGAGATTCGCAAGCGCACGGAAGATACCGTTGTAGCATTTCACCCATGAGTATTCCCAAGGGTATCATATTTATCCCAAAGGAAGGCAATGGAGTAAAGTATATACTACTCTTATGGTCAAGCTATGGGATACTAATCAATTATCCGGACAAGGGGTAAGTTGATAATAGAGGTAGTGTGACACACACCTAGGCAATCTATTCTAAAGGGTAAATGGGTCCTAGAGGGAGATTGGATTAAGAGATAAAGAGTTGCTCCTACAATGCTCCTAATACATATACATAGCCTAAGGTAGATACTAATGGTAATGTCAATGATAAATTCCTATGCAATGCTATTCAACACATCGGGCACGGGCTTACCCCTAGCAATACTAGGGAAACTCCCGCCAATAGCATGTGGCATAGCCGAACGTGGAGGATTACAAAGGACGGATAGGGCTGTCACCACCTACTGCCTACCTCTTCAATCCGTGGGTCTACGAGACATCCAACGCTACTTAAATACCCTAGCACCATGCTAGCATACTAAGCAAATACCTTAAGAGCTGCAGCACAAGCCATCCTGAGGCAATGAACTAAATCATCGTTGAACCAATGTTGATTGCAAAGCATAGTTATTCATATTAACATAATCATATCATAACTACATAGACTATAGTTGGGGTCTATAGTGTTTATGACCATAAGATGTGATCATGAGAGTATAATTATAAAGACTATACCTTCCACTTATATGGACTCCACAATCTAGCAAGAAACGCTTTGTCCAAGTATACGTATAAAAGAAGACTAAAGATAATATCTTTATTGAGCACAAAGTCACAAATAAAAGGAGGAATACATGAGATATACCTTTCTCAATGTGGAATTGGGAAGAGAGACTCCTTCTACTCCTTTCCCAATTTGGACTTGGGACTAGAGGCTCTCCTCTCTACATGCTAACTCTTCTAAGGACTATGGAAGATAGTGTATACAATAGAATGATACCCAAGTGGTGTGTGTTGAAGTTAGGGGTATGGGGTCCTATTTATACTAGTGTTGAGGTTGGTTCCCGCCACAAAAAGCGCGCGAATTAGTCGTCATTGACTCCAGGGAGTCGGGAGGAGCCAACACGTGGATGTTTACCACGTTTGGCGCCAGGACCAGGTCGACCGACCCCCTGGTTCGGCTGACCTGGTCAGGGCTCCAAACGGCCCGTACTTCCTCCAGGTGGCTGCCAAGTGGGTCCCATTGACTGATATTGGTGCTACACCGTTGGATGGCCTCGGATACTTCTATTTGTGGGCCATTTGATCCATGTGGTGCCAGGTGTCATTGCCTGATTGGTTGAGATGATATTTTTAGGATTGCTCCCTATACTTTTCCTCAATTCCGGTATAAATATCTGCATACATATATTTCTCCAAGTACAAGTGGAAATAGGTCAAGTAGAAACGAGATGTGTGCAAGAAATGATCAATCCTTCACATAATTGAGTTATATTGACGGATGAAATTGGTATATAACAACCGTCAACACAAGTGCCACACCCAAGAGTACACCAATGCGTCCAAAGGGATCACCCAATCGACAACATCATCGGTGACATCCAAAAAGGAGTAACTACTAGATCACGCATAGCTAATTTTTGTGAGCATTATTCTTTTGTATCCTTTTTGGAACCGCGCAGGGTTGAGGATGTGTTGAAGGATCCAGATTCGGTTGTGGCCATGCAATAAGAACTCAACAATTTCAAACGGAACAAGGTGTGGGAACTAGTAGAAAGACCCAAGTCCAACGTCGTCGACACCAAATGGGTCTTCCGCAACAAACAAGACGAACACGGGGTGGTGACAAGGAACAAGGCACGACTTGTGGCCAAAGGGTATTCACAAGTCGAAGGTTTGGATTCCGATGAGACCTTTGCTCCCGTAGCTAGACTTGAGTCTATTAGAATATTACTTTCATATGCTACTCACCATGATTTCAAGCTCTATCAAATGGATGTGAAAAGCGCCTTCCTCAATGGACCAATCAAGGAGGAGGTGTATGTGGAGCAACCCCCCGGATTTGAAGATGAAGAGTTCCCCGACCACGTATATAAATTGCGTAAAGCTCTCTACAGCCTCAAACAAGCTCCTAGAGCTTGGTATGAGTGTCTTAGAGATTTCTTAATTGAAAATGGTTTTAATATTGGTAAAGTAGATTACACATTGTTTACAAAGAACCTTGACAATGATCTCTTTATTTGTCAAATTTGTGTTGATGATATAATCTTTGGTTCAACTAACAAATCTTTTTGTGAGGAATTTAGTAAGATTATGACAGATAGGTTTGAGATGTCTATGATGGGAGAGCTAAAGTATTTCTTGGGATTCCAAGTGAGGCAAAAAAAGAAAGGGACATTCATAAGCCAAATTAAGTACACTCAAGACATACTCAAGAAGTTTGGAATGGACAAGACGAAGCCCATATAGACTCCCATGGCAACGAATGGCCACCTGGATCTCAATGAACATGGACCAAACGTTGATCAAAAGGTATATCGCTCCATGATTGGATCTCTACTCTACTTATGTGCATCTAGGCCAGACATTATGTTGAGTGCATGCTTGTGTGCAAGGTTTCAAGCCAACCCAAAAGAGTGTCATTTGACAGCCGTTAAGCGAATCTTGCGGTATTTAGTTCATACACCCAACCTAGGCCTTTGGTACCCCAAAGGTTCCAAATTCAATCTCATTGGTTACTCCGATGCAAATTATGCCGGATGCAAGGTAGATAGAAAAAGTACCTCCGGTACGTGCCAATTCCTAGGGAGATCCCTAGTTTCTTGGTCTTCCAAGAAACAAAACTCCATTGCCTTATCCACGGCCGAAGCGGAGTATGTTGCAGTCGGGAGTTGTTGTGCACAACTCCTTTGGATGCGACAAACTCCAAGGGATTATGGTTACAATATGAACCGCATTCCACTCCTTTGTGCTAATGAGAGTGCCATTAAAATTGCCCATAATCCCGTTGAGCACTCTAGGACCAAACACATAGACATCCAACATTATTTTTTGAGAGACCATTCAATGAAGGGAGATATAGACATTTCACATGTCAATACCGACAAGCAACTAGTCGATATATTCACCAAGCCACTTGATGAAAAACGCTTTTGCGAGCTCCAAAATGAACTAAATATCCTTGATGCTCGGGGTGTGGCTTGAAATATTGTATACCTGAATGCTATCTTCAAAATTCATTGATTGTATTATGAAAATCATCTCTCTCAATTTTTCTGAAAAAACTATGTCAATTACTAGATCTTGGTGAATTATGATCATTGCTTGATTGTTGTATGCTTACTGATCATATTCATCAAGATTATTTGATTTACTTTGGCTCCCTATTTTCTAAAAAAGTACCTTCGAATATATATGAATGGGCTAAGCATTTCTTCCCTGGTGACCACGTCTAGTCCGTGGTTGCCCGGACTAGTCCGCTCATGCAGACTAGTTCGCAGTGTGACGGTTAGGCCGGACTAGTCCGATAGACCACAGACTAGTCCGATATAGTCTCCGGAAAAGTTCGGACTAGTCCGATTATTTTTGGACTTGTCCGATTATTTGTGTTCATAACCCTAGCCACCGCCAAACCCTAATCTTCTTCACCCCACACTTGCCTCAAGTTTTCTCTCTCCACGCTCGAGCTCCCCAAGGCGATTCTTTGATTCCTCCATCAAAACTTCGCATGTTTGGGTGGAAATTGACCTTCTTCTCGTAGGGATTGAAGACCACGGACTTGTCCGCTCCTTCAACCCCTACATCTCCGCGAATCAAACAATCTCGGTAAATTTTCCTCCCAAACCCTAGAAATTGCTATTTCCTTCGTTTGTGATCAACTAGCTTAGTTCCTTCCACCATATACATGCTTCCTTGATGTATTACATTGATGCTAAGCTACTTGTGCATTAGGAATCATCATTTGTCTCATAGTTAAGGTTCTAGAGGTTGAACACCGGACTAGTCCGGTCCATGCACGGACAAGTCCAGTCAACCGGACTAGTCCATGCCTGTATACCGGACTAGTCCAATTTTTCTGAACTCAAACCTAACTTCTTAATTCCTCAATGCAATTCCTCCTTATCTATTCTCATCAGTACCTTGTGAAATCCATTCCCAGGACAATGTCGAGCACCAACGACGAGATCTTTGATTTCGAGGCTGAGATGGACCACGAAGCCATGCTCGGTCGTTGATGAGCCTAAGCAAGAAGCGCCAAGAGCGCCCATCCGATCCATATTCTTCTCCTCCCCAGGTTCAAAGGAAAGTGCTCGCGAAGAAGCCTGCCTCCAAGGCTTCTGCTGGAGGTGGCCCTCGCCAAGAAAAGGGCAAGGGCAAAGGGATTGCGACGGGCCCAATTGGCCCTCTGAAGATATCAGCTCCAAGGCAAGAGGATAGGGATCCCGCTGAGGAAAGATTCAATGGAAAGGGCAGCGACATGGCGGCCAAGTTCAGTAATGTTGTCCGAAGCAAGCTACTGATGGGAGGTTTTGGAGTAACTTCCATGCAGACTTCTACAAGTCTGTATATCTTCTGATGAAGACACCCATGGTGCACAACCATTGGATCGATTGGGTGCATTTTGAGAAGAAGGGCTACTCACCATTTGTTGAGGTGGTCCACGCTATTGAGAGGCATGGATTGAGACAATTGGAATTATGAGGTGATTGCCCAGTTTTATGCTACTTTCCACTTTGCGAGTGACGAGGAAGAAAGGGTGACTTGGATGACTCATGGATCCAAATACACCATCTCTTATGAAGAGTTTGCAAGATTGCTGCATCTTGACACCTCGAGCAATGAAAACTTGATCATCCACAACATTGGTGTCATTGAGAAGGACAGTTTCTCTATGAACCCAACTCCATGTTCAACCCCCCTTCTACCAAGAATATGAAGCCTTTCTTTGTGGTGTTGAACAGGGTTCTAAGGAAGACCATTGCCCCCAAGGATGGGGATGCAGGAAGTGTGCAGGGATACCTCAGGACCTTGAAGAAGGTCATTAGCAAAGACAGGAAATTTGATGTCTTTGAATATATTTGGAACGACATGGTCAACATCTCTTGCACGCCGAACAGGTCCTATGGCTACGCGCCTTACCTCATGTTTATGATTGAGAAGGTCACATGAATAGAGTTTGTCAACGATGTGGAGCACCTCCCCTTGAGGCCTCAGAAGCCTCAACAGCCAAGCATTCAAGCAGCTCCCTCTCCAGCTTCCAGCCCTGAGGCTCCAGTGAGAGCCAGTGGTAGTGCTAGGGCTGCTCCCGCCACTAGGGCCTCTCCTCAAAAGGGGTCCCCAAGTGGCATCTTGAAGTTCCTGTCAACCATATTTGCCTCTTGCAAAAAGGCTGAGGTGAAAGCCCACAAGCTCAACAAGAGAAGAAAAGCTGACATGAGATATGTTAAAGAAAATGTGAAGCAAATTTGCCGAAAGTTGGAGATTGAGCCCATTGGATCTCCAGTCATTTCTAAAGACTCTGATTCTGACTTCACCGAGCCCGGTCCCTTGACTCCTCCTCCTCCTCCTCATCAGCCAGAAAATGAAGATGAATTTGACGAGAGGACCGACAGCGAGGCTTGAAGACCTTAGGTCCCTCCTCTCCTTCTTTTTGGTGTCTTGATGCCAAAGGGGGAGAGATAGAGGGGGAGTCTTAGAGTCTTAGGCTTTAGCTGCAGGATGCGAGGATAGCTCTCTTTTGTGTCTTTTGTCTATTTGTGGTTTGTAAGACTTATAATATGCTCTTTTAGTTCTATTGGTCCTGTGATGCAATGGTTTGAACTTCTTATGAAGATATTAATGAAATCTATGATTTTGCTCTAAGAATGACATATATGCTTGTTGTTAATGTCTTGATGTCAATTATGTCATTGTCATCATGATTATTGTTTCTATACACTTAGTTTTGCATCCCACCATAAAGAGTTCACATACGGATCATGTTTTCATTGCTTAATGCGTTTTAAACTCATATGTGCACACTTTATGAAAATCCCAACCTTTTATTGAAAGTGCATCTAGGAATCCCTTGTGGGTTTTGGATGATTTATGACAAGCAAATGAGATCCTAACCATTTTGTTGAGACGAGCACAGGTTCTAATGAGAAAATGAGCTAAGTGCCAAAAAGAAAGGAGAATGAGGAGCAATGTGGAAAAGAGCTCAAGAAACAAGTGTAGTAGATCATTGTGTATGAAGTGTATTAAGGAAACACACCCCAAGAGTTCAAGCACAATTATTCTCACACATTGCACAAATTTATACAGGACCGAACTAGTCCGACTGACCCCGTACTAGTCTGATATCTTTCTGCACAAGATCAGACAAGTCCTCACAATGCGGACTTGTCCTCTCACAGTCCAGTTTTCACTGACTGGACTAGTCCGATATCTCTCTGACTAGAATTGGACTAGTCCTCCGCAGTGCGGACTTGTCCCCAATAACACAACGGGCTAGTCTGATATCTTTCTGATGTCAATCGGACATGTCTGATATTAGCAAGGACTAGTCTGAAAACCCTCTGACCTAAATCGTACAAGTCCTCCAATTGCGGAATTGTCCCCAAATTCTCTTAGGCTTTTACATATCCGGACAAGTCCAATATTTATCGGAATAGTCCGAAGATTTCTAGAACCAAAATCAGACAAGTCCGCTCTCAGCCGGACAAGTCTGATATTTTGGGACACCTAGGGTTTGCTACATGCAGCACACCGGACTAGTCCGGTGTCCACCACGGACTAGTCCGATATTACTAAACCCTAACGGTAACTTTTGGAAACTCCATATAAATAGGTGTGCGCGGCCCCTCTTTCAAAACTCTCGACCCCCTATGCCGTCACACATCCCAAGAGCCTAGAAAACACATCTCTCCACAAAATCAAATGCAACAAAGATCAATCCCTTGAGGATACACTTTGGATCATTTGAAAGACACGGTTCATCACTCATTGAGCTCTTGTTTTGGTTCCCTAACACACTCCTGTGGTTTTCATTGTGATCTTTCGAGTGTGTTCTTGGTGGTATTCATATTGTAATGTTGGGGAGCCCTCAACGTGTGAGAAGGACCCTTGAATTCGGTTATTTTCCCTTTGTGATAAGTGAAGAGGATTGGCCTCCGTGGCGATCCAATGAGGGTAGGGTTGGAGAAGACCCGGTCCTTTTGTGGACTCCTCAACGTGGACGTAGGTTGCCTCTGTGGGAACCGAACCACAGGATAAAGTGCTTGTGTACTTTCTTTGCGCACATTGTTCTTACACTTCATACATATCTAGGGTTTCAACCAATCTTATTCACTCAACGCTGAAACATTGAATATAAGATTAACTTGTGGTACATCCTGGTTCATAATTGTGTAACACTTCAATTAAAAATATATTTCCGCTGCATATATTTTAGGATCAAGATAATCGATCAGATTTGATAAACCTAGTTGGTCCACACCGGACTAGTTCACACTTGACCAGACTAGTCCGATATCTCGAGCTTTGAGGTGGTTGTTAAGTGTTGTAGGTTCCGACAGAAAATCAAAAAGGCCTATTCACCCCTCCTCTAGGCCACATTCAATTGGTATCAGAGCAAGGTTCTTCAAAAAGGAGACTAATTGCTCAAAGAGATCATGTAGGACATGAAGGACGTACACAAGAGCAACAACCAATAGAAGGTTGAAGAAGACAAGAACCAAAAATTGGAGAGACTCCTCAAGGCCATTCAAGACTTCGAGGATGACGATGAGGAGACGCTGGAACTAAGGCCGCTCCTGAGGAAGAAAACTCTTTCCAAGGGAAAAGTAAAGATTGAAGATGAGAAGAAGAAGAAGAAGGGGAGTAGTCACACTGACTACTTCTGATATCCTTTCAACAATGATCATCTTAATTCTAGAAATAATCACTACTTAACTATTCCACTTGGAAAATCCCCAAATTTTGACGGCAATTACTATTCAATGTGGAGGCAAACATGAAAATGCACTTGATTTCTCTCAATCCAAGTTTGTGGCACATAGTATGTACATGAATAGATATCCCGAATGATGATGAGGAGCTCACACCTAGCCAAGAGCAAGCAATCCATCGAAATGCCCAAGTTGCTCCAGCCATCACCTCATCACTCAGTCGGGATGGGTTCACAAAGGTGGACGGACTCGAGATCGCAAATGAGATATGAGATATGTTGCAAACCGCACATGAAGGTGATCGTCATGTGCGAGAAGCGAAGATCGAGATGATTGAAGGCGAGTTGGGAAGATTCGCCATCGAAGAAGACGAGTCACCACAAGATATGTACAACCGACTAAAGACGCTCATCAACAAGGTGCGAGCATACGGAAGCAAGAAGTGGAACGACCACGAGGTGGTGAAGCTCATTCTTAGAGCCTTCATGCCTCGCAGTATCACCTTGTGCTCAATGATAAGAGAAAGCCCCGAGTACAAGAAGATGACCCCGAATGAGTTAGTTGGCAAAATCATCAACTTTGAGATGATGGAAAAGTAGGCCAAACATGTTAAGGAGATCGCCGATCTCACCTCGCCAAAGAAGAAAAGGTTTGCTTTGAAGTCCACTCTCAAGCCCGTGTCTAAAGAAGCTCGAGAAGCTCAACTAGAAGAAGATGGTGATGATGAGAGCAGTGACTTGGATGAAGATGGCATGATACTATTCATGAAGAAATTCAAAAGAATGATGAAGAAAAAACAAGGGGCTAAATCAAGTGAAGGAAAGTACAAGGAAAGATCAAAACCAAAGTTGAGGCGGGCATGCTATAACTGTGGTGAGTACAACCACTTTATAGTTGATTGCCCATATGAAGAGAACAAGAAGAAGACCAAGGAAACGAAGCCTCAACCCAAGAAATTCTTCAAGAAGAAGAAACAAGCTGAACAAGCGCATCTAGGGAAAGAGTGAGACTCAAATGAGGAGTCCTCATCCGAAGGAGAAGAAGAGATGGCTAGCATAGCCATCGAGAAGACATCCAAAAAGTCCACTCTCTTTCCTACTCTCGGCGCATGGAAGGGGAACGACACTTGCCTCATGGCAAAGGATGGTAAACGCAAGGTAACAACCAAACCCTCTTCCTTGCATTCCTATTCTAGTGATAGTGAAATTGCTAGCGGTAATGAAGATATGCTCATTGGATTAGATAAGAAAACAGCCGCAAAGATGAAATTTTTACTTGATCAACTAGTTGAGAAGGAGAAGTTGATACATCATCAAGAAGACATGATTATCTGCCAAAAGGAGGAATATGTTGAACTTGACAAGCTTCTAGAACTTGAAAAGGAGCGAAGCAAGTCACTAGAGCTTTAGTTAGCTTCAAGCAAGGAAGCTTGTTTGGAGTTAAGCGACTCAAATGCTATAATCAAGGACGAACTTGCTAACCTAATCAAGGTTAACAAGATCCTTGAAGTACAAGTTGAGTCACTCAAGCACGGTGACCCTTCATCCTCTTCAAGCTCACCTTCTCAACCCCTTAAAACTGAAACTGCTTCTACTTGTACATGTGGTAAAGTTGACACCAGCTTGAAAGACAAGTCAACCTCTACCAAGGACAAGAATCCGTCACGAAATGGCATATTTGACAAGGAGAAGATCAAATATGCACGTAGTGCATACTTGGTCACAAGACCTCCAAATGTCAAATATGGCATCAGTTACTCTTATGGTGAAAAGCAACATGCTAGAAGCCATAAGAATAACAAGGAGAGCATTGCCTTTGTAAAGGGAGGACCCTCTCAAACCAGAAAGTCAAAAGTTAACAAATCGAACACATATGATCACCGGACTAGTCCGGTTGGGACACGGACAAGTACGGTCCTCCGGACAAGTCCGATCTCCTGGACTAGTCCTGTATATGAACAACAATAGTTGCTTTTTAGAACCTTTGATGCTTCTTATGTTTTAATGAGAAATAATTTTGGAAAAGTTTATGCTCATTATGTAGGGCCACGCCATGGGAACATCAAGTCTCATGTGTGGGTGCCCAAATACCTTGTGACTAACTTAAAAGGACCCAAGCAAGCTTGGGTACCTAAAACCAAGCCATGATTTGTTTTTGTAGGCCTACTTCTCCGATGGATCTAAATGGGTGCTAGACAGTGGTTGCACCAACCAAATGACCGGAGAAAGAAGGATATTCGTGGAATATAAAGAAAATTAGGATCCATGCGAGGGCATCTACTTTGGAGACAATAGTCAAGGAAAGGTACTCGATACCGGTAAAATTTCCATATCATCTCAGCATACTATTTCTCATGTATTACATGTTGAATCCATAGATTATAACCTGTTGTCCATATCTCAATTATGTGACAAAGGTTATAATTGCTTGTTCACTAATGAGGGTGTGACCGTATCTAGAAGGAGTGATGGTTCCATTGCATTCAAGGGTATGTTAAAGTGAAAGCTTTATCTTGTTGACATCAACAAAGATAAAGCCGAACTTGACACATGCTTGATTGCAAAGACCAACATGGGTTGGCTATGGCATAGACGGCTAGTGCATGTTGGTATGAGGAATCTTCAAAAACTCCTCAATGGCGATCACATACGAGGTTTGAAGGATGTTGTTTTTGAGAAAGACAGATCTTGTAGCGCGTGCCAAGTTTGGAAGCAAGTTGGAGCACCTCATCCTGCTAAGAATGTCATGACTACAACAAGACCGCTCGAGCTACTCCACATGGACTTATTTGGTCCAATTTGTTACATAAGCATCGGCGGTAACAAATATGGCTTAGTAGTTGTTGATGATTTTTCTCGCTTCACTTGGGTTTTCTTTTTGCATGATAAGGTAGAAACACAAGGGATCTTGAAGAAATTTTTCAAGCGTGCTCAAAATGAGTTTTCATTGACGATGAAGAACATTTGAAGCGATAATGGCACGGAGTTCAAGAACACACAAGTGGAGGAGTTCCTAGATGAAGAAGGCATAAAGCATGAGTTTTCAGCTCCTTACTCCCCTCAACAAAATGAGGTTGCCCAAAGGAAGAACTGAACACTCAAAGATATGGCGAGAACAATGCCCGATGAGTACAAGACCTCGGATCGATTTTGGGCAGAAGCGGTCAACACCGCTTGCCATGCCATAAATCGACATTATCTTCATCGACTACTCAAGAAAACATCCTATGAGCTACTCACCGGTAACAAGCCTAATATCTCATATTTTCGAGTTTTCGGTTCCAAATGCTATATTTTGAACAAGAAGCCTAGGACCTCAAAGTTTGCTTCGAAGTCCGATGAAGGTTTCTTGCTTGGTTATGATTCGAACACTTACGCCTATCGTGTCTTCAACAAGACCTCCGGACTTGTTGAAGTAGCACATGACGTAGTGTTCAATGAAACTAATGGCTCCCAAAAGGAACAAGTTGATCCATGTGTGCTAGATAGAGAAGATGCTCCTTGTGAAGCATTGAGAAGAATGGCGTTAGGCGAAGTTCGACCACAAGAGCCACCTCTACATATGCATGAGGAAAATGAACCACAAGAGCAGGCCAATGATCAAGGGGGAGCTTCCATACAAGATCAATCTCAAGAAGACGAAAATGACCAACAAGTCAATGAGGGCAACCATTTAGGGGGAGAAGAAGATGATCATGAAGATTCAAGACAGCAAGCGCCACACCCAGGAGTACACCAATGCGTCCAAAGGGATCACCCAATCGACAACATCATCGGTGACATCCAAAAGGGTGTAACTACTAGATCACGCATAGCTAATTTTTATGAGCATTATTCTTTTGTATCCTTTTTGGAACCGCGCAGGGTTGAGGATGCGTTGAAATATCCGGATTGGATTGTGGCCATGCAAGAAGAACTCAACAATTTCAAACGGAACAAGGTTTGGGAGCTAGTCGAAAGACCCAAGTCCAACATCGTTGGCACCAAGTGGGTCTTCCGCAACAAACAAGACAAACACGGGGTGGTGACAAGGAACAAGACATGACTTGTGGCCAAAGGGTATTCACAAGTCGAAGGTTTAGATTTCGATGAGACCTTTGCTCCCGTAGCTAGACTTGAGTCTATTAGAATATTACTTGCATATGCTACTTACCATAATTTCAAGCTCTATCAAATGGATGTGAAAAGTGCCTTCCTCAACGGACCAACCAAGGAGAAGGTGTATGTGGAGCAACCCCCCGGATTTGAATATGAAGAGTTCCCCGACCAAGTATTTAAATTGTGAAGGCTCTCTATGGCCTCAAACAAGCTCCTAGAGCTTGGTATGAGTGTCTTAGAGATTTATTAATTGAAAATGGTTTTAAGATTCGTAAAGTAAATTACACATTGTTTACAAAGAAACTTGACAATGATCTCTTTATTTGTCAAATTTATGTTGATGATATAATCTTTTGTTCAACTAACAAATCTTTTTGTGAGGAATTTAGTAAAATTATGACAGATAGGTTTGAGATGTCTATGATGGGAGAGCTAAAGTACTTCTTGGGATTCCAAGTGAGGCAACAAAAGGAAGGGACGTTCATAAGCCAAACTAAGTACACTCAAGACATACTCAAGAAGTTTGGAATGGACAAGGCGAAGCCCATAAAGACTCCCATGGCAACGAATGGCCACCTGGATCTCAATGAAGATGGACCAAATGTTGATCAAAAGGTATATCGCTCCATGATTGGATCTCTACTCTACTTATGTGCATCTAGGCCAGACATTAGGTTGAGTGTATGCTTGTGTGCAAGGTTTCAAGCCAACTCAAAAGAGTGTCATTTGACAGCCGTTAAGAGAATCTTGCGGTATTTAGTTCATACACCCAACATAGGACTTTGGTACCCCAAAGGTTCCAAATTCAATCTCATTGGTTACTCCGATGCATATTATGCCGGATGCAAGGTAGATAGAAAAAGTACCTCCGGTACATGCCATTTCCTAGGGAGATCCCTAGTTTCTTGGTCTTCCAAGAAACAAAACTCCGTTGCCTTATCCATGGCCGAAGCGGAGTATGTTGCAGCTTGGAGTTGTTGTGCACAACTCCTTTGGATGCGACAAACTCTAAGGGATTACGGTTACAATATGAACCGCGTTCCACTCCTTTGTGATAATGAGAGCGCCATTAAAATTGCCCATAATCCCGTTGAGCACTCTAGGACCAAACACATAGACATCCGACATCATTTTTTTGAGAGCATTCAATGAAGGGAGATATATCCATTTCACATGTCAATACCGAAAAGCAACTAGCCAATATTTTCATCAAGCCATTTGATGAAAAACGCTTTTGCGAGCTCCAAAATGAACTAAATATCCTCGATGCTCGGAGTGTGGTTTGAAATCTTGTATACCTGAATGCTATATTCAAAATTCATTGATTGTATTGTGAAAATCATCTCTCTCAATTTTTTTTGAAAAACTATGTCAATTACTAGATCTTGGTGAATTATGATCATTGCTTGATTGTTGTATGCTTACTGATCATGTTCATCATGATTATTTGATTTGCTTTGCCTCCCTATTTTCTAAATAAGTACCTTCGAATATATAAGAATGGGCTAAGCATTTCTTCCCTGGTGACCACGGACTAGTCCACTCATGCAGACTAGTCCGCCGTGTAACGGTTCGGCCGGACTAGTCCGGTAGACCACGGACTAGTCCAATATAGTCTATTGTAAAGTTCGAACTAGTCTGATCATTTTTGGACTTGTCCGATTTTTTGTGTCCATAACCCTAGCCGCCGCCAGACCCTAATCTTCCTCACCCCACAATTGCCTCAAGTTTTCTCTCTCCACGCTCGAGGTCCCCAAGGTGATTCTTTGATTCCTCCATCAAAACTTCGCAAGTTTCGATGGAAATTGACCTTCTTCACGTAGGGATTGAAGACCACGGACATGTCCACTCCTTCAACCCCTACATCTCTGCGAATCAAACAATCTCGGTAAATTTTCCTCCCAAACCCTATAAATTGCTATTTCCTTCGTTTGTGATCAACCAGCTTAGTTCCTTCCACCATATACATGCTTGATTGATGTATTACATTGATGCTAAGCTAGTTGTGCATTAGGAATCATCATTTGTCTCATAGTTAGGGTTCTAGAGGTTGAACACCGGACTAGTCCGATCCATGAACGGACAAGTCCGGTCAACCGGACTAGTCCGATTTTTCTGAACTGAACCCTAAATTCTTAATTGCTCAATGCAATTCCTTGTTATCTATTCTCATCAATACCTTGTGAAATCCATTCTCAGGACAATGTCGAGCACCAACGACGAAATATCTGATTTCGAGGCAAAGATGGACCACAAAGTCGTGCTTCGGTCCTCGACAAGCCTAAGCAAGAAGCACCAGGAGCGCCCATCCGAGCCAGCTGCTTCTCCTCCCCAGGGTCAAAGGAAAGTGCTCGCAAAGAAGCCTACCTCCAAGGCTTCTACTGGAGGTGGCCCTCGCCAAGCAAAGGGCAAGGGCAAAGGAATTGTGATGGGCCCGATTGGCCCTCTGAAGATGTCAGCTCCGAGGCAAGGGGACAGGGATCCCGCTGAGGAGGGATTCAATGGAAAGGGCAGCGACATAGTGGCCAAGTTCAGGAATGTTGATTGTTATAGCCGTCCGAAGCAAGCTGCTGATGGGAGGTTTTGGAGTAACTTCCATGCAGACTTCTACAAGTCTGTATAGCTTCTGATGAAGACACCCGTGGTGCACATCCAATGGATCGATGAGGCGCATTTTGAGAAGAAGGGCTGCTCACCGTTTGTTGAGGTGGTCGAGGCTATTGATAGGCATGGATTGAAGGATCTATTCGCCTTCTGGAACAATTGGAATGATGAGGTGATTGCCCAGTTTTATGCTACTTGCCACTTTGCTAGTGACGAGGAAGAAAGGGTGACTTGGATGACTCATGGATCCAAGTACACCATCTCTTATGAAGATTTTGCAAGATTACTGCATCCTAACACCTCGAGCAATGACAACTTGATATTCCACAACATTGGTGTCATTGAGAAGGACAGGATGAAGTTTCTCTATGAACCCAACTCCATGTTCAACCCCCCTTCTACCAAGAATATGAAGCCTTTCATTGTGGTGTTGAACAGGGTTCTAAGGAAGACCATTGCCCCCAAGGATGGGGATGCAGGAAGTGTGCATGGATACCTCAGAACCTTGATGAAGGTCATTAGCAAAGACAGGAAATTTGATGTCTTTGACTATATTTGGAATGACATGGTCAACATCTCCTGCACGCCGAATAGGTCATGTGGCTACGCGCCTTACCTCATGTTTATGATTAAGAAGGTCATAGGAATAGAGTTTGTCAAGTATGTGTAGCAGCTACACTTGAGGCCCCAGAAGCCTCAACAGCGAAGCATTCAAGCAGCTCCCTCTCCAGCTTCCAGCCATGAGGCTCCAGTGAGAGCCAGTGGTAGTGCTAGGGCTCCAGTGAGAGCTAGTGGGGACTCGAGTGGTTCCGTTCCTCCTCCTCCTCATCATCATCAGCTAGAAAATGAAGATGAAGACGACGAGAGGACCGACAGCGAGGCTTGAAGACCTTAGGTCCCTCCTCTCCTTCTTTTTGGTGTCTTGATGCCAAAGGGTGAGAGATTGAGGGGGAGTCTTAGAGTCTTAGGCTTTAGCTGTAGGATGCGAGGAGAGCTCTCTCTTTTTGTGTCTTTTGTCTCTTTGTGGGTTGTAAGACTTATAATATGCTCTTTTGGTACTTTTGGTCTTGTGATGCAATGTTTTGATCTACTTATGAAGATAATGATGAAGTATGTGATTTTACTCTAAGAATGACATATATGCTTCTTGTTAATGTGTTGATGTCAATTATATCATTCTCATCATGATTATTGTTTCTATACACTTAGTTCTGCATCCCACCATAAAGAGTGCACATATAGATCATGTTTCATTGCTCAGTGTGTTTTAAACTCATATGTGCACACTTTATGAAAATCTTAACTTTTTATCATATTTTGTGAAATCTCAATTGGTTGTCATCAATCACCAAAAAGGGGGAGATTGAAAGTGCATCTAGGAATCCCTTGTGGGTTTTGGATGATTTATGACAAGCAAATGAGATCCTAACCATTTTGTTGAGATGAGCACAGGTTCTAATGAGAAAATGAGCTAAGTGCAAAAAAGAAAGGAGAATGAGGAGCAATGTTGAAAAGAGCTCAAGAAACAAGTGTAGTAGATTATTGTGTATGGAGTGTGTTAAGGAAACACACACCAAGAGCTCAAGCACAATTATTCTCACACATTGCACAAATTTATACAGGACCGGACTAGTTCGACTGACCCCGGACTAGTCCGATATCTTTCTGCACAAGATCGGACAAGTCCTCACAATCCAAACTTGTCCTCTCATAGTCCAGTTTTCACTGATCGGACTAGTCCGATATCACCACAGACTAGTCTGATATCTCTCTGACTAGAATCGGACTAGTCCTCCCCAGTGCGGACTAGTCCTCCAAACACTTCACAAGTTGCACAAAATCGGACAAGTCCGGTAACACAACGGACTAGTCCGATATCTTTCTGATGTCAATCGGACAAGTCTGATATTAGCACGGACTAGTCCGAAAAATCCTCTGACCTAAATCGGACAAGTCCTCCAATTGTGGACTTATCCCCAAATTCACTTAGGGTTTCATATATCCGTACAAGTTCGATATTTATCGGAATAGTCCGAAGATTTCCAGAACCAAAATCGGACAAGTCCGCTCTCAGCCGGAGAAGTCCGATATTTTGGGACACCTAGGGTTTGCTATACGCAGCACACTAGACTATTCCATTGTCCACCACGGACTAGACCAATCTTTCTAAACCCTAACGGTGACTTTTGGGAACCCCATATAAATAGGTGTCCACATCCCATCTTTCATATCTCTCGACCCCTTGCGCTGTCACACCTCCCAAGAGCCTAGAAAATACCTCTCTCCATGAAATCAAATGCAACAAAGATCAATCCCTTGAGGATACACTTTGGATCATTGGAGAGACACGGTTCATCACTCATTGAGCTCTTGGTTTGGTTCCCTAACACACTCCTGTGGTTTTCATTGTGATCTTTCGAGTGTGTTCTTGGTGGTGTTCATATTGTAATCTTGGGGAGCCCTCAACGTGTGAGAAGGCCCCTTGAATTCATTTATTTGCCCTTTCTGATAAGTGAAGAGGATTGGCCTCCGTGGCGATCCGACGAGGGTAGGGTTGGAGAAGACCCGATCCTTTTGTGGACTCCTCAACGTGGACGTAGGTTGCCTCTGTGGGAACTGAACCACAGGATAAAGTGCTTGTGTTCTTTATTTGTGCACAATATTCTTAAACTTCATACATATCTAAGGTTTAAACCAATCTTATTCACTTTGCGTTGAAACATTGAATATAAGATTAACTTGTGGTACATCCTGATTCATAATTGTGTAACACTTCAATTAAAATATATTTCCGCTGCATACATCCTAGGATCAAGATAATTGATCAGATTTGATAAACCTAGTCGGTCCACACCAGACTAGCCCGCACTCGACCGGACTAGTCCAATATCTCAAGATCTGATCTGGTTGTTAAGTGTTGCAGGTTCCGACAGAAAATCAAAAAGGCCTATTCACCTCCCCCCTCTAGGCCACATTTATTTATCATATTTTGTGAAATCTCAATTGGTTGTCATCAATCACCAAAAAGGGGGAGATTGAAAGTGCATCTAGGAATCCCTTGTGGGTTTTGGATGATTTATGACGAGCAAATGAGATCCTAACCACTTTGTTGAGATGAGCACAGGTTCTAATGAGAAAATGAGCAAAGTACCAAAAGAAAGGATAATGAGGAGTAATGCAGAAAAGAGCTCAAGAATCAAGTGTAGTAGATCATTGTGTATGGAGTGTGTTAAGGAAACACACCCCAAGAGCTCAAGCACAATTAATCTCACACATTGCACAAAACTATACAGGACCGGACTAGTCCGACTGACCCCAGACTAGTCCGATATCTTTCTGCACAAGATCGGACAAGTCCGATATCACCATGGACTAGTACGATATTTCTATGACTAGAATCAGACTAGTCCTCCACAGTGCGGACTAGTCCTCCAAACACTTCACAAGTTGCACAAAATTGGACAAGTCCGATAACACAACGGACTAGTCTGATATCTTTCTGATGTCAATTGGACAAGTCTGATATTAACACGGACTAGTCCAAAAAACCATCTGACCTAAATTGGACGAGTCCTCCAAGTGCAGACTTGTCCCCAAATTCACTTAGGGTTTCACATATCCATAGAAGTCAGATATTTATTGCACTAGTCCGAAGATTTCTAGAACCAAAATCAGACAAGTCCGCTCTCAGCCGGACAAGTCTGATATTTCGGGGCACCTAGGGTTTGCTACACGCAGCACACCGGACTAGTCCGGTGTCCACCAAGGACTAGTACAATCTTTCTAAACCCTAAAGGTAACTTTCGGGAACCACATATAAATAGGTGTACATGGCCCATCTTTCATATCTCTCGACCCCCTACGCCATCACACCTCCCAAGAGCCTAGAAAACACCTCTCTCCACGAAATCAAACGCAACAAAGATCAATCCCTTGAGGATACACTTTGGATCATTGGAGAGACACGGTTCATCACTCATTGAGCTCTTGGTTTGGTTCCCTAACACACTCCTGTGGTTTTCATTGTGATCTTTCGAGTGTGTTCTTGGTGGTGTTCATATTGTAATCTCGGGGAGCCCTCAATGTGGGACAAGGCCCCTTGAATTCGATTATTTGCCCTTTTTGATAAGTGAAGAGGATTGTCCTCCGTGGCGATCCGATGAGGTTAGGGTTGGAGAAGACCCAATCCTTTTGTGGACTCCTCAACATGGACGTAGGTTGCCTCTGTGGGAACCGAACCACGGGATAAAGTGCTTCTGTTCTTTCTTTGCGCACATTATTCTTACACTTCATACATATCTAGGGTTTCAACCAATCTTATTCACTTTGCGTTGAAACATTGAATATAAGATTAACTTGTGGTACATACTGGTTCATAATTGTGTAACACTTCAATTAAAAATATAATTCCGCTGCATACATCCTAGGATCAAGATAATCGATCAGATTTGATAAAACTAGTCGGTCCACACCGGACTAATCCGCACTCGAACGGACTAGTCCGATATCTCAAGATTTGATATGGTTGTTAAGTGTTGCAGGTTCCGACAGAAAATCAAAAAGGCCTATTCACCCCCCCTCTAGGCCACATTCAGACATAGCGCAGATCAGTCTGCCCTTCAATGCCATTTTAGGCAGGCCAACATTATACGAGTTTATGGCTACTGCCCATTATGGCTATTTGGTGTTGAATATGCCAACACCTACGGGCGTTCTCCGGATCCGTGGAGATCGTACCGCAGGAGTCACTGCACTGGAAGAACTCTATGCGCTTACCACAGCGCAAGAGGAAGCATCCAGTAAGGAGCCAGTTGCAAATCCTCCAAGTATTCGTCACAAAGGCTCTACCTCCGCACCTCGTGTGCAACCAAGCGGTGACGTCATCATTCCCATCAAAGTTGTCCAAATTGGTTCCGATGCTGCTCAGACTACCCATATATCAGGAGGTCTGAACAACAACTAGGAACTCGCGCTCATCACTTTCCTCTGGGCTAATTTTGACGTGTTTTCCTGACAACCGTAACAATAGGCATGGGATCCCTAGGGAGGTGATTGAGCACAATCTAAAGATTTACCCAGACGCACGACCTGTACACCAGAAGCCCCGGAAGAAATAAATCAAGCGACAAAACTTCATCCAACAGGAAATCAAGAAGATGCTCAAAGTTGGATTCATCCGGGAAGTCTTCCATCCAAAATGGCTGGCAAACCCAGTTGTTGTACCCAAGGGTGGTGGGAAGCTTCGGATGTGTAACGACTACACCACCTTAAATAAGGCATGTCCAAAAGATCCATTTCCACTACCTAGAATAGACTAGATAGTGGACTCCACCTTCGGGTGTGAACTACTGTGTTTCTTAGATGCATATTCTGGATATTATCAAATCCAAAGGTCTAAGGAAGATGAAGAGCATACTACCTTCATAACAGTAGATGGATTGTATTGTTATACTGCCATGCCATTTGGTCTTAAAAATGCTGCTTCAGCATTTGTGTGATCCATGTACAAAACATTTGGAGAGCTAATTAGAGACTTGGTGGAGGTGTATGTTGATGACATCGTCGTGAAGATCAAAAACAAGGAGTCACTCCTTGACCACTTACAAGCTGTCTTCGACAAGCTACGCACTACGCGCACCAAGCTGAACCTGGACAAGTGTGTCTTCGGGGTTAGCTCCAGGAAGCTTCTGGGTTTCTTGGTGACTCATCGAGGAATCGAAGCAAATCTAGCGAAGATCAAGGCTATTGAAGAAATGCGGCCCCCATCCCGCATTAAAGATGTCCAAAAATTGACTTGATGTCTAGCTGCGCTCAGCCGGTTTATATCAAGACTGGCAGAACCGGCGCTACCCTTCTTCAAACTCTTGAGGAAGTCTGAAACATTTCATTGGTCTGAAGAAGCATAAAAGGCGTTTCAAGAGCTGAAGCAGCTCCTCACCACATTACCAATCCTGGTAGCTCTGAACCCTGGTGAGCCTTTACTGCTTTACATTTTGGCAACTACAGAGGTTGTCAGTATGGTTCTGGTCGCAGAAAGACCAGAGCCATCTACAATTAAGGAGTCTAGACCCCTCCGGGAGGGTCCGGAGCTACCTGAAGGTGAGTATGGGTATCAACCCTCAGGCACGAATCCGCAAGGCGAGATGCTAGAGGATCAACCTCCTTCAAACGAAGGAGTAACTACTACTGAACAAGAAGATCCAGACCCCTCTGGGAGGGTCCGGGTCACTCCATAAGAAGCTCCGAGTTCCTTCGGCAGGGACCAGGAAATTCCAGAAGAAGGTCCGGACCCCTCCGAGAGGGTCCGGGTTGATGAGGAGGAAGCTCCGGGCCCCTTCGGGAGGGTACGCACAGTCCAATGCCTTGTGTACTTCATTAGTGAAGTACTCCATGACGCCAAGACAAGATACATTGAAGTGCATAAACTGCTTTATGCAATCCTCATCGCCTCAAGAAAGCTTCGTCACTATTTCCAAGCCCACAAAATATCAGTGGTAACTTCTTTTCCACTACGTGCAATTTTGCATAACCCTAATTCTACTGGGAATATTGCAAAGTGGGCAGCGGAGTTGGCAGAATTCGATCTAGAATTTGTATCGAGACAAGAAATTAAAAGTCAAGCCTTGGCTGACTTTGTGGCGGAATGGACTCCCTCTCCATCAAACCCTGGGGGCCGCAGTGAGCAGAAACCAGAGCTCAAAGTTCCAGTATTCACTGAGCCTCACTGGACCCTCTATTTTGATGGCTCCGTGCAGAAGCAGGGGGATGGAGCTGGAATCCTTCTCCTAGCTCTGACCGGAGAGAAGGTCAAGTACATGGTACACCTTGATTTCAAGGCAACCAACAATATGGCAGAGTATGAAGCCTTCGTCAATGGACTCAAGGTGGCATTATCTTATGGTGTAAAACAACTGTTGGTGAAGGGAGACTCACAACTCATCATCTAACAAGTGAAAGGTGAATGCTCCTACAACAATTCTCAATTAGCTACTTATCTCCTTGAAGTCCAGAGGCTTCAGAAGGACTTCGAAGTCCTGGATCTCCATCATATTCAATGCCTTAATAACTCTGAAGCTGATGAACTCTCGACGAAAGCCTCAACCGGAGCTCCGGCTCCCGACGGAATCTTCGTCCGGAGGTTATCAAAACCAACAGCTCAGCCTGTCGAACTGAGCGAAGGGGGCGGGACCAGCACCTCGAAGCTGGCGAGCCCGATGGCCCTGTTACCATGGCGTTCACCAAGGGTTGTAGGTGCTGTCGAAAGCTCCGGGCAACCTGGCATGCAACAATCAGAAGCTCAAGTTAGCTTCGATGCATGGATCTCGAAGATCCGGAGCTACTTGAAAGACAATATCCTTCATGAACATAGCGTATCCGCTGACCGGATTGTCAAATTGGCTAAAAGATACACGTTGGTAGAAGGGGATCTCTACTGATGTGGTGCCAATGGCATCCTAATGCGGTGCATTGCAAGGGAATAAGGTCGTGATCTTCTCACAGAAACCCATGGAGGCGAGTGCGGGAACCACACATCTTCTCACACGTTGGTCGGTAAAGCCTTCCGACATGGATTTTACTGGCCTACAGCACTCCAGGATGCGGTTGAGCTAGTGAAGAAATGTGAAGCATGTCAGTTCCATGCGAAATAGATTCACACACCGGCTCAATCACTACAAATGATACCTCCTACATGGACATTCGCTATGTGGGGCATGGACATCTTGGGACCTTTCCCAAAAGCCGTCGGAGGTTACAGGTTCCTATATGTCACCATCGACAAGTTCACCAAGTGTCTGGAAGCAACTCCAATAGTAACAATCAACAAACAATCAACAATCAAGTTCTTGAAGTCTATTATATGCAGATTTCAAGTTCCAAACAAAGTCATAACTGACAACGGAACTCAATTCACAAGTGCTGCATTCCAAGAATATTGCGAAGACCTCGACATTCAACTTAGCTATGCTTCAGTAGCTCATCCAGCAAGCAATGGCCAAGACGAGAGAGCAAATGCAGAAATCTTAAAAGGACTCAAGATGCGCACATATGAGCACTTGAAAAAGCATAGAGCTAACTAGATTGAAGAGCTTTCGTCCACAACATTGTGGGCGAATAGGACAACACCTAACCGGTCAACTGGGGAGACTCTATTTTGCCTGGTGTACGGAGCTGAAGCAGTCCTTCCTCTTGAGATCACCTTGGGGTCCCTCCGGGTCCGGACCTTCGACGAAGCCATGTAGGACCAGCTCCGGCGTGAAGACCTTGACCTCCTTGATGAGGGAAGGTACCGAGCAGCTGTTAGAAATGCACGTTATCGGCAAGTGCTCTAGCGCTACCATCAAAGGCATGTGCGTGATCGACAGCTTGAAGAAGGCGACCTGGTGCTCCGGAAGATACTAACTCGTGAAGGGATGAACAAACTTTCCCCCAAATGGGAGGGTCCCTTCCGAGTCATTAAAGTATCCCGACCAGGGCGCGTTCGCTTGGCAACTGAGGATGGGATCCCACTTCCCAATCCTTGGAACATCGAGCACCTGCGTAAGTTTTATGCTTAGAATCACAGAGGTGAGTCTGTAATTACACACAATGCATGTTGTAGAGTCACTATACAGAGTCGAGCAAGTGCTCCGGGAGAACATCCGGACCCCTCCGGGAGGGTCCGGGAAGTTCAAGTAACACTTGACACAGTCACAACACTAAAAGTATAACTACTTTCTCTGGGCTAGCACAAGATGTATAGCACATTTAGCTTGGTCCAACACCCTAAGTGTGTCCTTGTCTCCCCTGTAATCCGGACCTATAATGAAAGGCATTGTTGTGTGAAAAGAGACTCCACTTACATCTACTTTTTGTACAAGTCTCAATATATCAAATTCATTTTACCCTACTTGTCTATAATGAAGTTGTGTGAATCTTTTTGAGCTTTGTTCCAAGTAATTCACATGCATTACAAGTCTTATTGATTTCTTTTTTGATCTTAACACTGCTACATAGTCTACTAGCCTGAACGCCAAGCCAACATAGGTCCGGAGTGTGCTATCGACTTAGTCTGGTCCTGCACCCTAAGTATGCTGCTCTACCTACACCCCGGCAGGCCTTAGTAGGGTGAGTACTAAAAAGGCATGTAGATCCAAAAAGATTATATCAAAATGCTCGTTATCATGCTGAGTTTCTTTGGGCTCAAAGTTCAAATAAGAACAATAAGCCACAACCAATTTATAGACAAGAGGACGAATTTTACTTTTTCTCTTGCCTTTAATGTGCAGGAAAAGAAAAAGTTCATAGCAATGGTGAACGACGACGGATCTACTAAGCTTCGACATCTCCCAAGATAGGTCCGCCGTCAACATCTAATATGTTGACGTCGGAGATAACAAGCTCCGACCATTCCAAGGGGCCTGTCTTCGACGCTTCAAAATTGAAGACTTCAACAAACTGTCATAACCTTTGGTACATGTCACACCTCAACTGTACACATGTACCAGGGGGCCAACAAGACACAGCACAGTATATTGAAGAAAAAGTGAAATTCAAGGCAAAAAGGAGGATTTCATTAATCAGAAGAACTAGATTACAAAATTAAGATTACAAGGGACAAAGGGAGAGAAGTCCTAGCTACTGGAGTATCTAGGTCCTGTGGAAAAACGAAGCAACCTTCTCAGCAGCTTATTGGACACCAACCCTGGTGACATCCTCCTCCTCCGTGATGATTCCTTCAAAGACCGGATCAAGGGAGAACTGGGGGTCTCGGCTCCGGTAACATGCCAAGACATACTCAGCAATGTTATTGGCCAAGGATTTACCCTCTGTCTCCAGTTGATCGGCGACGATGTCACCCATCGCGTCGAGTTTGTTGCCAGCAGAGCTAAGTGCAGCCAGCGTGAAGTCCAGCTCCTGTGTCGGGTTCTCTAGGCATACTAGACTGAAACCAAGAGGCACAAGGGCCCCGTCCGCACGCCCCAGGAAGTCCCATACCATCAGGGACTCAGTCGCCTTCGAGCTTTGCAGCACCTCCAGTAACCTTCGAGTGGCCGCAAGCTCTGAATCTTCACGGGCAAGTCGCTCAGCCAACTTAGCATGCTACTGCACGATCTCAGCAACTTGCTTCTCCTGGTCGGCCAGCTCTGTCTCTCGGAGGTGGATGCGGTTCCGCCTTTCAGCTAGGTCCTTTTCCCTGCCCTTGACTCTCTCCTCCCTAGCGGAGACGTCAGACTCTCTTTTCGAGAGCTCTTGCCCCACCTTCCAGTTTTTCTTACTCTCTTCCTCCTTCCAAAAATCCAGCTTTTTGCTACGATCTGCCAAATTTTTCTCACCCAGAGTCAACTTCTGGGTGACCTCCGCGTCTCTTCTGACCACATCCTCCTGCTGCCCTAGGTGTTTTTCCTCCCTCGCCTCCAGGTCCGCTCGACGCTTCAGGAGAGTTTCATTCAACACTGCAAGCTTTTCGTAACGCTCGTCAGCAGCGTCACGTCTCTACTTGGCTTGCTCCAGGATTTCCCTGGATTTAGCATCGAGCGCCCGGATGGCGGCCTCCTTCTCCTCCATCAACTTATCCCAGTACTCTAATCGGGCCTTCTCCCCCTTGATCCATTCCTTCTGGTCAGCTAGTCTCGTCTGAGCAAGCTTGATCTCAAAATGGAGTTTGTTGCGCCAACACTTCAATGTGTTGCGCTCCTCCTCCAAAGCTTTGCTCTCATAATCGAAGGCAAGCTGGACCTGCCAAAGACTTGAGCAGGCGTTGTCTATGGACAACGCCAGAGGGATAGGTTCAGGGCCTGCTGGGACCATCTCCGCAGGCTCGAAAGGGTTCTCTGTCACAAAATTTGGTCCCACTCTACAATAGTGGTTCCTTGGACTCCTGCAGCGCTAGGGCCGCTCTCCTGGAGCCCTTCAGCCACAGCGGAAGAACCCACGGGGGGAACTTCCACCTACGGAGCAATTAAAGGCGCCGCCTCCAGGTTCTCAGTCGACGGCTCTGAAGTCAGGGGACCAGTCGCCCTCTCTTCGGGCTGCTCTGGCTCCAGCCCAGGTACCATCGACACCACCCCTTCTGGAGCAGCTGATGGAGCTTCAACTGGGGCTTCGACTGCCGCTGGCTCATGCTCTGGTGTGGCGACCACCTCTGGCACAATCGCTGGACCTTCAGCCACCTCCGGCACAGCCGCTGGACCACCAACCACCTCCGGCTTAGCCACCGGACCCTCTACCACTTCCAGCTCTGCCGCTGGATCTTCAACCGTTTTCGGCACAAGGGTCAGAGCCTGGGTGATCTTCGGCTCAATGGTCGGGGCTTCAACTACCTCTGGCTCAGCATCCAGGGCTTCGACAACTTCCAGCTCGGAAGCTGGAACTTCTAGCACTGTCGGTGCTGGAGCATCAGCCCTTGCTGCCAGGGGCACATCTGCAACTTCCCTCCTGCGGTCTGGCGCTACCATAGGAGCTTCGGGTGAGGAATCCGAGTCCAAGCTCACGACAACTGGCGCTAGATCTGACGTGACTCCCGCCTTTGCTTGACGAGAGGCACAGCGATCGAAGCCGGTGCTTCGGCAGGTGCAGCCCCAGCCGTTGCAACAGGTGCTGGAGCTCCTGGTTCCTTCTTCGACACCATAAAAATAATGGGAAAAGAAGATTAAGAACACATCAAAAGCAAGATTAACAATTCAGGGTGAGCAATCAATGCTTACCTCGAGATGCTACCACCCCAGTCGCCTTGGAACCTATTATTTTGAGGCCTGGAGGTAGAGCCCACCAAATCTGGTGAGACAACTGTTTCGGACCTCAGCTGAGGAATACATGCAGTTGTCGGAGTTTCATCAGCTGGAGCTTCCCTTCACCGGGAAGAACTCACGGACCTAGAGCTTCTAGCCGGCACTGAGGCCGGGGTCGACTGCCCGGAGCTTACGCCTCTTAAAGACGTTTGCACCAGAGCAGGGGTAGTAGCAGAAGACCTCCCCCTCCGCGGAGAAGCAGCTGTCATGGAAGGTGCAGGCCTGACGAACCTCCCGTCAGCGTGCTTCAACTTCCTCTTCTGGCTGGAAAGCTTAGCTGGCTCTTTGCCCTTGCCTTTGCCAACGTCTTCAGTCCTTCGGCTCGGGGGGAGGGCAGGACCACCCTCGAAAGATCTGGGGATTGCCAATCTGGTGGTCGGAAGCCTTTCCACCTCACCAAGGTCGTCAAGCGCCCGCATACTCCTTCGGAGCTCCCTACTGAACTGCGCCTCCATGTTCAGAGGGAGGAAAGCCACCGGCGGAGTTAAGTCATCGCCTTTGATGTCAATTCCATGCTGGAACTTCTTGAGATGAAGCTCCAAAGTGGCGCCATCCATGTTGGATCTCAGGCAGTTTCAACCCGGTCGTCATCCATCACGATGTTGAGGGCCCATGCGAGTTTCTCCCTCTTCTTCAGCAGAGCCCACCTGTTGACTAGGAAGTTGCAGAAGACCATCTGTGAGGGTCACTCCACCTTCCACGCATTCGCGAATCCTGGTCAAGGCAGGGTTGAAGGCCTCTGACAGCATCAAAACCACACTCCATGCGTCAGCGTCAACATTGGGGAGACCTTTGGGCAGCTCCAACTTCTCGTGCTCCTCTGCAGTGATGATGATCCAATCCTTCTTCCAGTCGTCCCACTTGCCAGAAGAAAACTACCTCAAGTATTTGTAGGGGCATTTCTTGCACTTCACAAAATAGTGGAAGCCAAGAAACTCGTATCCCTTGCCGGTGGTTTGGATGGTGAAGAAGGTGCGGAAAAGCTCGACGCAGGGGGGAATACCCACCCACATCTCGCAGAAGTGGACGAACGTCGACACAAGAAGAAGAGAATGGGGGCCAAGGTGGTACAGTTGTAGACCATAGAAGTCTAGCAACATCAAAAGGAAAGTCGAGAAATGTGGGATCAGCCACACCATGGCGTACGCTGAGAAGTACACCATGTCACCATCGTGCTCCTTCTTGAACGGGAGCTTGTCGGCGTGGACCAGATGGTTGAAGGAGTCGCTGGACCACCCCATGTAGGTCCGAACCTTCTTCAGATCATCATCGCTCTTGAGGCGGCTCTTGGGGAGACCCAAATCCATCGTAGCAAAGTGGAGCAAAGGATGGAAACCTAGGCGGAGTTTTGGAGGCTCTGAGTGCAAAGATGATCGAAGGGATAAATGGTCCTCAAACGTGCGCACTTTCCTTCTTAAGTAAGCCTCCGTGACGCTTGGATGGAAACCGCAATGAGATCGAAGGCACTCTTCAAAAATATACCCCGTCTATGATGAGTGGGCCTGATGCCACCCTGACGAAGAGATCGAGGTCCTTACCCAAGGCCAACCATTGCGATGATGAGCAGCGGGAAACCCAAAGTCGGCGCTTTGAAAGGTCACGCGGAACCAATACGGTTTTCGTATTGGGAATTGGCGACCTTCAATTGCGTGAGATCCGCACTCAAAGATCTCATCTGTCGTATTCATAACAAGCCACGAGTCAAAGGTTCACTCCCGGACCGCCACTCTATCGGCGCATCAGAGGACTTTTGAAAATTGAAGCACGGGAATCAAGAATTGCCCCACCTCCAGCAAAACAACTTAACCCAAGGGGTTTCTCCCAGAGGTGGGCCCGGGTGCCACTGTCGGTTCCCTATGTACCGGGTACCCCACGATACCGCAAGAAGAGCAAGAAAGGTCCACCCGCCAGAATCGAAGGCTCTCGCAGGTCCCACATGGCACGTTGCACTGGACCTGCTCCCCTCACATGGCTGGTTCCCGGGTTAACACGTGTAAAGTAAGACCGAAACAAAACTCCCAACCAAGGGAAGCTTCTGCGACTACACGTGTACAACAGCCCCGGACCTAGCCCCCGTCAGAGAGGAGCTCCGGTACCGACACGTGTACAGCAACCCCGGACCTACCCTCCCGAAAGGGAAAGCTCCGGAACTGTCACGTGTGGAGCCCCCAGACCTTCGTTACAAACATAAATACAAGCCAATCATGAACATTACAGGCATTCAAGGATGATTAAAGCGGTAGTTACAAGGTATGATAATGAGTCATTAATGACATATTAATGACACACAATTAGTGCACTGTTAATAGGGGTAACGCTGCCATGAAGGCATGTTACCACACTATTAATTGTACTTAATACTCTTTAGACAGTGTATTAGTTCATTAAGCACACTAGGGCCACATGTCGGGCTAGGCCAGCTTTGTAACGCTCAGTCCTTAGAACTATAAAAGGGCTGCACTGCACGAGTATGAGGACAATTCGGATTCAGGCTATTGCGACCCGACCCTAGCGAACGCACTCGCTCAATACAATTACACAAACCCCATGGAGTAGGGTGTTACGCTAAGGCGGCCCGAACCACGTAAATCTCTGAGGTCACCATCTTGATATTGGTCTCTATTTGCCCCAACCACAAAAGAACCTTCGCTAGCTGCTTCTCAGCGGGTCCAGGGGAAGTGTCGTATCAATCACTTTGACAATATCTTTTAGCCAATCTAACAATTCTCTCAGCGGATGCATCGTCTTCGGGAAGGATGTTGTCTTTCAAGTAGTCCTGGACCTCCGAGATCCATCAAGTACCTACGTAGTGTAGTGTTGGCCGCACATTCATAATAGCATTCAGACTCATGTGCCTTCCTGAACCAGGGGAGTTCCCTTGCTCCAGCTTTGTATGATTAGCCAGCCTAGCGGCAGAAAGAGGATTAGGACGTCCCCCCCATGCTAAGGTTCCCAGTGGTCCGATCGCATTAGGTTTGGGAGGTGGGCGATAATAGCTCCTCCGCATCCCAAGCACGCTGCCTTCCTAGGCGTGCAACACTAAGTAATCCAAGCCAACCGACATTACTAACTAACAGTGGATAATCATGTTTCCTAGAGGTACTAAATACAACTCCTAGGACTGACTCGAGCTTTTAGATCTTGCGTGCTTTGTTGCTCGAAGCTTCCTGTAGCGCCTACGATCCTTGGTGGACGCCAAGGTAACAGTGCCATTAGGACCGCCAGCTTCGAGGTGCTGGTCTCGCCCCCATCACTCAGTTCGGCAGGCTGAGCGACAGGTGCCAGTAATCTTCTGACAAAAACCCTGTCGGGTGCCTGAGCCACAGCTAAAGCCTTCATCAAAAGATCATCAACTTCAGCATTTTTGAGACGCTGGACATGGTAGAGGTCCAGTACGTGGAAGTCTTTTTGCAACTTTTGGACTTCAAGTAGATAAGAAGCAAGTTGAGGGTTATTGCAACTACATTCACCTTTGACTTGCTTGATGATGAGTTGCAAGTCACCCTTCACCAGCGGCTGCCAAACGCCATATGATAGCGCCACCTTGAGTCCGAAGATGAGAGCTTCATATTCTGCCATGTTGTTGCTTGCCTTGAATTTGAGGCACACCATGTACTTGACCTTCTCCCCCGGGCGGGGCGAGGAGAAGTATTCTAGCTCCAGCCTCCTCCTTCTGAATGGAGATGTCAAAGTAGAGAGTCTAGTGAGGCTCAGTGAAGACCGGGACCTTAGGTTCTGGCTTCTACTCGTTGAGGCTGCCTTGACTTGATGAAGAAAGTGTCCACTCCGCCATGAAGCCATCTAGCGTCTGACTCTTGATTGCATGTAAAGGTAGGAATTCAAGATCAAATTCTGCCATCTCTGCTGCCCACTTTGCGATATTTCCCATTGAATTGGGATTATGTAAAATTGCACGCAGTGGATAAGAGGTTACCATTGAAATCTTGTGGGCTTGGAAGTAGTGATGAAGCTTCCTTGAAGCAATAAGAACTACGTACAATAGCTTATGTACCTCAATGTAGCGAGTCTTGGCATCATGAAGTACTTCGCTGATGAAGTACACCGATCGCTGGATAGTTCGGACCCTCTCGAAGGGGACTGAAGCTTCTTCTTCATCAACGAGGACCTTCCTGGAGGGGTCCGAATATCCTTCTTGAGCAGTAGGTATTCCCTCAGATGAGAGAGGTTGATCCACAAGCATCTTGCCTTTATGATCCATGCCTGGGGGTTGGGACACATACTTGCATTCAGGTAACTCTGTAACCTCCCGAAGGGGTCGAAGCTCCTATGTTGAAGATGTTTATGGTCTTTCTGCAACCAGTATCATGCTGACAACCTCCATAGTTGTAGCGATGTAAAGCAGAAGAGGCTTACCAGTCTTCGGAGCTACCATGATTGGTAGTGTGGTGAGGAGCTGCTTGAGCTCTTGGAACACCTTCTCTTCTTTATCAGACTAATGGAATGATCTGGACTTTCTCAATAGCTTGAAGAAGGTAAGTGCCCACTCTGCCAACCTTGAGATGAACCAGCTGAGCAAAGCTAGACATCCAGTAGGCTTCTGGACGTCCTTGACACAGGCTGGCGGCCGCATCACTTCAGTGACATTGATATTGACCGGATTTGCTTCAATTCCTCGGTGGGTCACCAAGAAACCAATAAGCTTTTCAGAGTTAACCCCGAAGACGCACTTGTCGAGATTGAGCTTTGTGCGCGTCAGGCGCAGCTTGTCAAAGACGGATTGAAGGTTGTCGAGGAGTGAATCTTTGTTCTTCACTTTGACAACGATGTCATCGATGTGGACCTCCACTAGATCCCGAATGAGCTCCCCAAAAGTTTTGTGCATAGCTCACACAAAAGTAGAGAGCGCATTCATGAGACCATAAGGCATCGCTGTGTAGCAATAGAGACCATCTAGAATATGCGTCTAAAAACATAGAAGCTCACAACCGGAATTAGAATCACTACAGGAATCTCGACGACATACGACAGCCAAATTAACGTACGACGGCGAGCCGTCGTATATAACGTAACATACGACGGCTGCGCCTGGCCGTCGTAAGTTACCTTACATACGACGGCTGGCCGTCGTATGAAAATTGGGCCGGCGTACATAAGGCAGCATACGACGGCCCAGCTGTCGTATATAAATGGGCCGTCGTATATGTGTTTATATACGACGGCCCTATATGGTTGCCGTCGTAACTAATTGGGCCGTCGTATGTAGTTCCTTTATACGGGCCCGACCGGCCCAACCCTAAGTTTCTCCTCCACTCCACGCCGCCTGTCTCTCGCGCCCGCCGCCTCCTCTCTCTCTCTCGCGCCCGCGCCGCCGCCGTCCTCCCTCACGCCGCCGCCGTCCTCCCTCGCGCCCGCGTCGCCGCCTCCCACCCCGCCGCCGCGCCCCACGCCTCCTCCCCGGCCGCCTCCCCGGTCGCGCCCGCGGCGCCTCCCGGCCGGCCCCGTGCCGCCACCCCGGCCGCCCCTGCGCCTCCTCCCCGGCCGCCCCGCGCCGCCTCCCCGGTCGCGGCGCCTCCCGGCCGGCCCTGTGCCGCCACCCCGGCCGCCCCTGCGCCGCCTCCCGGCCACTCCAGCGGCGCCTCCCGGCCGCCCCGCGGCGCCTCCCGGCAGCCCCCGCGCCGCCACCCCCGACCGCCCCCGCGCCGCCTCCCCGTTTGCAAGTAATTTGAATTAATGTTTAATTCTTAGTTGTTATTCGATGTTTAATTGATAGTTGATAATTGATGCTTAGTTAATTGTTGAGATGCTTAGTTAATTGTTGTGATGCTTAATTAATTGTTGTTATGCTTACTTTTTTTTGTGATGCTTAGTGATTTGATGCTTAATTTTCTTTTTAAGTGTTACTTGATGATTAGTTGTTATGCTATTTATTAGTTGTTAATTGTTGTGATGATTAGTTGTTATGCGAATTAATTGTTAGGTTTTGTTAATTTTCATTAATTGTTAGTAGTTTTTAGTTATGTTTAAATTTTAATAGTTAGGTTCTTGTTAATTAGTTGTTATTTCTTATTAATTGTTATGTTTTATTTAAAAAATTTGATGCTTGTGTGTTATATATAGAAATGGCTGAAGAAAAGAGCCGTCGTACGTTATGTAGCTATCGTATATGTAGGTCCGTCGTATATTGGGCTTATATACGGCCCATCGGGCCCAACCCTAGCTTTCATTCACCCTCACTGCTCCCCGAGCCGCCGTCTCCCTCTCGTGCGCCATAAGTCGTAGCAAGTGGACGACCCTGATTATGAAACTTTCAACTCTGACCCACTTTTCTCCTCACTCTCGTTCTCTTTCCTCTTTCGAAAATGATTCATAAATGAACATGTGCAACGTTACCTATAGAAATTGATTACCCGTTTCGGATCGACACGTCTCACATGTCATTGGCATGTGAGATGTGTAGGTTCGGAATTGTCCCTTTTTGGACAGCCTGGGAGTGACCGAGGGGGCGTGACTTGTGACGAGGCGCGGGTCTGGATCTGGGCGAGATTTCGGTAGCATAACCCCGTTGTTCTCTGCTGCACCATTTTTGGGCGTGCAGTGGAGAACAGCGGGGTTATGCTGCCGAAATTTCGTTCGGATCCGGATCACGCGTCTCGTCATGAGCACGCTCCGCTCGGTCACTCTTGGGTGGGTTTAGGACCTATCTGCCTAGGTTGTAGGGCCGTGACACATAACATAACAATACATTAACGACAATTTCTTTCGCGTTAAACTGCAGAGTCAAACATGGGCGAAGACCGTAGTTGGATGTATACTGGCTGGAAGAGCAGAAATGGTGGTCACTCCGATGAGTGGTTTATCAAGTTAGATCAATTTTTGGATCGAGCATTTTCGTTGTCAACGGAAGATATGGTGCGGTGCCCATGTACAAAATGCCGAAACACTAAGTTTTTGAGAAGATTGGAGCTTTCGTTTCACTTATGTCGAAACGGTTTCACTCCACAATATGAAGTGTGGACCTTCCACGGCGAGACTAATTCTCGAGTCATAGCCGAAGTGGATGAGGATGATGATATAACAGAGGTTGATAGGATGGATGAGATGTTAGAAGCTCTTGAAGTGGAGGATCCTCTTACAAATGAGGCAGAGAAGTTCTTCGAGGAGCTGAAGAAATCACAAGAGCCGTTGCATGAACATACGGATGTGACCGTACTTGCTTTCTTGACCAGATTTATGGCAATTAAGTCCAAGTACTTTTTTTCCATCAACTGCTACAATGATCTCATGAAATTGATCTGCGATATCCTTCCACGACCTCACAAAGCGCCACCAGATATGTATCAGTCAAAGATCAAGATATCTGGTCTCGGTATGAAGTATGAGAAAATTGATGTGTGCCCAGACAACTGCATGCTATTCTGGAAAGAGCACGCCAATGAGAAGATGTGCTTGAAATGTGGTAAATCGAGGTATGTCCGGGAAGATGTGGTAAATGCGACGAGTTTAAAGCTAAGTCCGGGAAGGCTCGAGACTGCAGAGGGGTGGAGGGGAAGAGCAGACACGGGCAAGATAACCACTTGCGTTTAGCTAAACGCATGGTAAGTGTGTGTAACTTATGTTTATATATTAATAATATATTGTTCGTACTAACATGTATTGACAGGAGCGCGAGACGGGGGTGCCGCCCACCCCTGCTGAGGTTTGGAAGAGAGGTCACAGGGACCCTTCTCAGCCGACGGGGTGCAGTCAGGCTGCAGCCGAGCGGTTGGTAAGTTTAGAAACCATTCATATTACATATAACTATATAGATTGTTGAACTTACACGATTTTATTGTTTTGCAGGCTAAGTACGGGGAGGAGGCTAGGAAGATACACGGCCAGGATTTCGATTGGGAACGTCAACCGATCGATCCTCAAGCCGCGTATGCAACCGGTGGTGGAAAAGCACACGGAAGGTGAGTTTGCAAGTCATTTTATCGTTTTCAATTCAAAGTATTCAAGATATTTTAATTTCATATTACTGACTCTCTTTTTTTATAGGCTCGCCATATTCGACGGAGTTGTCGACTCGAGGGCGGGTAGACCTGCGAGAGGCAGCTCCACGCAGGCTTCGGGTACGGGAGGTCGCCGCTCGCAGAGGGACATTGAGATGCAGTCCCTCCGAGAAACTGTAGAAGAAAATGAAAGGCGACATGAGGAGGAAAGGAGGGCGATGGAGGCCACGATCCAAACCCAGGCAGCAGCGTTGGCGCAGATGCGGGAAGCAATGGAGGTAACAATCTAAAAATTAAAATTCTTATTAATTCAGCTTAAATGACTTACTAATAGGTAGCATTTAATGTTTGCAATGACAGGCCATCGCTCGGGCGCAGGGTCTGGGAATCCAGCTACCGGTACTACCACCGGTCCTCCCAGGCGATCCTTCTTCAGCGGGTCAGGTAAGTCTCTATGTAATCCTTCTTCTCCAGCGTAATAAGATTGAGATAGATGAAAGAGAGAGATAGTTAGATAGAAGAAAATGATTGAGATAGAAGAAAGAAAGAGATAGAAGAAAGGGAGACAGAAGAAAGAGTGAAAGATAGATAGAGTAGGATGGGAATGAAGAGAGAGTAAGATGTAGATGGAGATAGAGAGAGGGGAAGATAGAGGGAGGGAGATGTAGATGGAGATAGAGGGAGGAAGATAGAGGGAAAAGGATAGCAATAGAGAGATAGAGTGAGCAAGAAAGATAGAGTGAGAGACAAATAGAGAAATGAAAAGAGAGAGGAAGAGAGGGTGATCTAGATGAAGATAGAGGGAGAGGGAGGGAGAGAGATGTTGATGCATATATTCTAACTCTAAGTTTTATTAATTGCAGGGATCCGCGACGGCTGCACAAACGCCGTCGCCTTCGCTACCGCCGCCTGGATTGAGGCGCGACGACGACGACTTCGACTTCGGAGGTGGCTTCGGAGGTTAGATGGGCGAGTGAGCCCTTTTATTTACTTTGTTGATGACGATGTGAGATGTATCGGAATTTGAGTTTGTGATTGTGATGATCTTTGTGTATATATTGTGTATGCTGTGTATGCTGTGTATATTGTGTTGTGAATCTGGCCATCGAGCCGGTTAGAGTTTTCTGTTTTTAAAAAAAAATAAAAAACCTTATTTGCGACGGCTTTTTATACAGTACCGTCGCAAATAAGGTACCTAGCCGTCGCAATTAAGCCACTGCTATTTGCGACGGCCTGGCCGTCGCAAGTAAGCTTTAATTGCGACGGCCAGGCCGTCGCAAATAAAGTCGTGGGCCCGGAAGAGGACACGTGGACCCTGCCCTCTAAACTTATTTGCGACGGCCTAGCCGTCGCAAATAGCAGATATTAATTGCGACGGCCCGGCCGTCGCAAATAAGCTTTAATTGCGACGGCACGGCCGTCGCAAATAAGGCCGCGGGTCCCACCAGCCCGCAGCAACAACTTGCGACGGCCTCCCCTAGCCGTCGCAAATAAGTTTATTTGCGACGGTGGCCGTCGCAAATAAGCTTATTTGCGACGACATATTTGCGACGGCCGGAGGCCGTCGCAAATAAAGAAAGCCGTCGCAAATAGCTTATTTGCGACGGCATCTGGCTTATTTGCGACGGCTTCGGCCGTCGCAAATCGTCGGGATTCCTGTAGTGAATCCACTATATGAATTATTTTCGGTAGTGGAAAGGGGTCTTTTGGACATGCCTTATTTAGTGTGATGTAGTCGATGCACATCTGAAGCTTTCTGCTAGCTTTTGGTACAACAACTGGGTTTGCCTGCCATTGTGGATGATGAACCTCCCGTATGAATACAGCGTCGAGCAACTTCTTATCTTCTTCTCGGATGAAGTTTTGTCGCTCAACAGATTGCTTTCGGGGCTTCTGTTTTATAGGTCGTGTGTTAGGGTAGATCTTCAGATGGTGCTCAATCACCTCCCTGGGGATCCCAGGCATCTGTGATGGTTCCATGCAAACTCCTCGACACTTGCCCGTAGGAAAGTGACAAGCGTGAGTTCCTATTTGTCTATCAGACTCCCGATATACAGGTGATCTGCGGCATTAGAACCGGTTTGGACGACTATACGGGAATGTTTGTGTCGCTGCTTGGTTGTACACAAGGTGCAGAAGATGAGCCACGCTGGCTCAAGCTTGGTGGTTGCTGAGTTGGGTGCTCCTTGCCAGATTCATCTTCTTGCGCTGTTACAAGCGCATGAAATTTCTCCAACACAGTGACTCCGACAGTGTGATCCCCTCGAATCCGGAGGATTCCTGACAAAGTTGGCATCTTGAACACTAGGTAACCGTAATGGGCTACCACCATAAACCTATACAGGGCTGGCCTGCCTTGAACACTAGGTAACCTTCAAGGGAAGATTGATGTGTTCCTCATCAAACACCAGCTTCTCAGACCTATAGTTCTCTTGTGTCCCGAAGGTCACTGGTAGAGTAACTCACCCGAGAGGTGTGATAGCTCCAAGACCCACTCCATAGAACGGGCGTGAGGGCCTTTGGTCTTAGAGACTAAGTTGGAGCTTCACAAAGGCTATGAAGCTGATGAGGCTGAGGGTTGCGCCTCCATCCACCAAGACATGGAAGAGCTAGATATTGTTGATATTCGAGGAGACCATCAGGGGCAATTGTCCATCTCCTGCCATGTTCTTCGGACAGTCCGAAGCATCAAGGTAATGGAAGTATCCATCCACTTCCGATGAGGTTCCGCCTTGGCGGTAGGAGCAGCAGTAGCCATTTCCTGACGCATAGTCTTCAGAATGCGCCGAGAGGTGATGTCCTAGGACCCTCCATATATCATATGGAGAGTCTTCCAACGATCATTGTCCGAGGTGTCAGAGTCGTCATCGATGGTATTGTAGACTGCCTTTAACACCTTCTTGGCATTTTGGAAGCCTAGCTCCTGATCAGACGGAGCTTCTCCGCTGGCTTTCTGCATCCCTTCCCGCTGACGGAAAGCGGTCTCATCTTGACGCTTGTTGTTGCGTTCAACAAGCCTCTTGACCTCGCAATAGTCTTAAAGATTGTGGCTTCTAGATTTGTGAATCAGACACCACATATTTTCACCATCCTCAGACGATGGTCGAGGTCGCTTGCAAGGGCGTGGCCCCCGGCCACCAACTGCTGCGACAGTAACAACGGTAGGTGTGCCGACAAGTGACTTCTTCTTGCCACTTGACTTCTTCTTTTTTTTTTGCCCCTACCAGTGGCAGTAGATTCAGCTTTGGAGGTAGATCGACCAGCCTCCATAACCTGGTTTGGAGTGCATCTCAAGGCCCTCCGCAACTCTGGCACATTGTTGGGCCAAGCTGAAGAGTTCCGTGATGTTGTTAACATCCTTGATTGCCATCTTCTCCAACATCTTCTTGTCTCTAACTCTTTGTCAGAATGCAACCACGACAGAAGCATTGGAGATAGAAGTAATAATATTTTGTACCTAAGAGAATTGCTGGATGAATGATCGTAGTGACTCTCCTGACTTCTGTTGTACGGCGAACATGTCCAGCTCGGTGGCAGGTCGGGTGTAGGAGCTCCCGAAGTGGGCGGTGAACTAGCGACATAGTTCCCCTCAACTATAGATGGAGTCAAGGGGTGAGCTCATAAACCAGGACCTTGCAGTCCCGGTTAGAGCCATTGGGAAGTAGTTGTCCTTGACGGCCTCATTTCCTCCAGTCGTGAGGATGGCGGTAGAGTAGATCTAAAGAAACTCGACAGGGTTGACAGTCATATCGTATTTCTCCAGCAAATGAGGGCGGAATTTGGGTGGCCATTCTACCATGCGGAGATGCATGACGAGAGCTGAAGCCGCGTCCTACTCCCAGAGGAGAAGGATTTTCTCGAGCGAGTCACCTCTCACAAGTATGCCCGATGTTGACACGGCCATAATGTCTCATGTATCAGCGGTCGAGATCCGACCGAAGGTCCTGAGTCGAGAGCCTGGATGCCATGTGAGTACAATGAGCCCTGGAAGGCAGTGACATCGCGTGCTTAGAGGGAGCACGTCTCCTGGGCTGCGATGCCGCAGGACCAAGCCTTCCAGACAAGGTCCTGTTACGTGAAGGTGCCTGCCCTGCATGGGGCAGACCTTGGTTGTTGATCGCAGTGGCTACGGCTGCAACCAGATACTCAACATCAGCGCACCACTGTTCTAGCACGACGGGAGGTGCTCCCGGCGCTGGAGCATGTTGAAGTAGAGTTCGCGCTGCATTGAGCGCGTTCTTCGGGTTGTTTGTCGATGTTGTGACCGACGCGAATTCACCATCCTGATGTGCAGCATTGGCTACTGCAGCATATGGTGGTGGTGGTGCGACGCCCGCTAGGATAACAATGTTGACCGACTGTAGAATATTGGAGGGATTTTCCCCAACGGCCTGGGCAGCCAGTCTGTTGGAAGCAGCAGTAGAGTTCACAACCTTGGAGATCTTGAGACTGAGCCCCCCTACCTGGCGCGCCAAATGTCGAAGTGTATACTAAGACACTTCCCCCTGTACTACTAAGAAGTAGTCTGCAGAGGTTCATATTTGGATGGGGCGCTAATCAAGAACAAGGACAAGGGTGAACACAGAGGATTTTATGTTGTTCGGGTCGCTTGAGCGTAATATCCTATTGCACGGGGTGTGTGTTGATTGTATTAGCTTGAGTAAGCTTGATCATAGTCTCCAATGAGATGGATTTCTACCGTGCAGCGCAATCCTTTTATATGCTAAGGACTGACTTTTACAGTGTGCACCCTGGCCTGACCTGTGGCCCTGGCTATAATAACCGCCCTCTACACGATCTATAGTGTTATGGGTGGTTAATAGTGTGATAACGTGCCTTAATGATAGCATTACCAGTCTTGATAGTCCTTTGATTGTGCGTCATTAATATGACATTAATGACGTGTTAACCGGGTCTTGTAACGGCCATTTGATAGCCCTTGAATGCCCGTGCCGTTGGAGATCCTGCTGTCTTCCCGTAGTAGACTTAAGTCGACACGTGGCAGCACTGGAGCTTCCCCTGTCAGGGAGGCAGGTCCAGTGCCTCGAGACACGTGGCAGCACTAGAACCACCCTATGAAGGGAGGCAGGTCCGATTCCACGGGACACGTGGCAGCACTGGAGCCACCCTAAGGAGGGAGGCAGGTCCGGCACTTGAAGAAGTCCAGAATTGGTATAATATCATGAAATGCGTATGCGTGTAGTAAGAAAAGCAAATACAAAATATTAGAGGCACTTACAAGCACCAGACAAGCAGCAGGTTGATATCGAGCATGCCTCGATGCAAAAGGGGATGCAGCTCTTCAAATAAAATGACTCGTCTATCTTCTCTAGTACTCAAGAATGCTTCTTTTGGAATATGAATTGTTACGCGATTAAGACCATATATTGTGCTGGCAAGGATGTACCACTCATGCATTCTTTTGAGTGGGACGGGTTGTTTGCTAAGTTGTACGGATGTCATGAACGGCTTCCCATTCTCAAATTTAGGAGGAACATCCTCAAGCTTGTATATTGGAACTCCTGGTTTAACTAAATCCGTCCGCCGATTAAACATGACACCGTCTTCTTCCCACTCCTCGATATCTCCTAATTCTGGCTCATGAGAAGAACGAGATGCACTCGATTTTATAATATTTTCCTTCATAGTTTCCAAATACTTTGACACTTTTGATGAAGATTTCTTATTTTCGTATGAGCTAAATTTGATAGGAAATAATGATCGAGGAGTAGTCGTCGGAAGTTGGACACTGGCTTGTTGAACCTGTTTTTCAACTGATTGCTCTTTACTCCCAGCAGCTGGCTCTAGTACTACTTCAAGTTGTTGATCAACTGGTTGCTCTATACTAGCAACAGCTTGCTCTGGTACTGCTTGATGCTGTTGTCCAACTTGTTGCTCTTGGATATCTTTACTAGCAAGGTTACTACCATCCTTGCTGAGACATAGGGGGAGTGGATCTTCCTGGACTGGGAGTGGATCTTCCTGGACTTTCGCCTTAGAAGATGGGGTTGCAGTATTTCGAGATACGATGGGTCTAGAAATTGTCTCATCGTCCAACACAATATCACGTCGGTGCTAAAGGATTAATCGGTTGATAGCTTGCCCCAGAGTCGCGATCCCCTCAGGTGTGACGTGGTTTATTTCATAATCTTCATAATCATTATCAATTATATGAATAACTTGCACCACAGCATAATACAATGGAAGTGGATTCCCTTTGAAGTCAGGATCAGACTTTGCCATAGCAGTCACAACCTGTTTGGTTTTGTTCCCTGCTCTGCCGATTAGGACAAGAAGACGACACGATTTTTTGTTAGCAATATCATCGACAGGGAACTTATGGGTTGACCCTGAGCCTGGCACAGAACCAACGCTGCTAGGGTAGGCAGTTGGAGATACTAATTGTTCCTTTTGCACTGAAACCATCAATGTACTCGGTGCCACTAATTGTCCCTATTGTCTAAGTTGTTCCATTATTTCTTTCATATTTTCTTTGACCTTTTGAGCAATCGTTTCATCAAGTGTTTTCTTAAACTTTTCTTGTCTTTTGTATGTGTCTTTATCTTTAGGGAAACCATCTAGCCAAGGCATTTGAGAAGAGACTGCTCGAACCCATCCATTGTGTTCAGGGTTTCCTAAGATAGCGATAAGTTGGTCATTCTGCCTCTTCGCCTTGAAAAGACCCTTCTGTTGCTTTTCAATTACTTGTTTCATTTTCTCCTCTACTTCATTCACAGAGTCGGGCTTTCCAAGTTTGCCCTCGGTGGTCAAACCTGATTGGGCAAAGACCCACCGCTGAGTTTGCTCATCGCAGCCTTCTAATGGGTGAGGATTGCCCTTATTGGTAATTTCGTCTAATATCTTATTCCATTTCTGGACTTTGGGGGCGTATCCGGCAGACCCCAAGCGATGATGGTATTTGTTCTTTTTTGCAAGCTCTGACCTAGTTGCACTTAGAGCTTTAGCATTAGGTGTGGTCTTTTGAGAAACAAACTCTTGCCACTGAGCTTGTGTGATGTTTCCCATCTTCCTCGGGCTAGGGACCTTATCGGCCTTAACATAAGCATTCATTTCGCTCTTCCAGCCACGAAACTTCTTGCCACAAGAGACCAATGTTTCTTTCTTTACAGCTTCTTCCGTGCCTTTCGAGAACTTGAATCGTTTATTTATTCTTTCCCACAACTCATTCTTGGTCTGCTCGGGTAATTTCCTCCAATTCTCGATCGTGATCGGCATGAGCTCTCTAACAAGAAAACCGCATGCATTACGGTACTTGGTAACTGAATTTAGTGGTTCTTGGGGAAGCCCACCTAGACCGACCCTTGTTATGTACATGATGCGGTCTAATGGACCCTTATTGGGACCTCATTGCCCTCTTTTCCGCTTTAGTGAAGCTGAGGATTCATCCATTGGAGAACCTTCTGTGGTTTTAGGAGCCGAAGTCACCTCGTTGTCTTTGCGACTAATCTAGGTAGAAAGAATTATAAGACTTCGTATACTTGACAACCAACATTAACTTGAACTGCCGAAGTTAAGATTCGCGATCCATACCTTCTCGGTAGGATCATATTCCGGGTCGAGATCCTCTGATGTCTTTTTAGTTTTTATATTAGGAAAAGGATCCGATGGACTGTGAAAGGAGCTTAACTGCTAGAGTCAGTAAACTCCATATTGTCTTCTTTATTGTTACTACAAGCACCATTCTTCTTAGGGCTTTCCATGCTAGAACTAATAAGACAAAAAATATAATTAATGCATATTAACTCTACATGAAGTGTTGCATGAAGAAAAAGATGGAAGCATTCTAGGATTTGATAAGGCATTCTAGGTTTTAAGGCAATAGACCAAATGGTTCCTATACATTGCGAGGGCGACAAGCATGTTAAAGTTGCTCACCAGCAATGGAAAATTTATCTTCTTATTCTAAATAGGCAGTTACTTGTATCTGTTTTCTGAGCACAAGCGATGTTCAACAGCCGTATGCGAGCACATTGCTTTGTTTGGCAAATGGATAGAGACAGCGATCTTGAAGGAGCACAACCCTGTGAAATGAAGTGCGGGACAGCTACACTCTATTTTCAGTACAGATGCTACTATTCACTCATGTTACCACCAAGTTCCCATATTTTGAACTGAAATTTGGCAGAGCTTCCTTTGTATGTTGCTGATTTTGTCCACAATTTTCAAATACGGAACATTGATATTTGCAGAAACAATATATTGCAATCTTGATTTGAGACCAGAGCTTCATCCAGTAGAAAAGGCGAACGGGAAGCATTACCTTCCCCCAGTTAGCTACAACTTGACGCTAGAAGAGAAAAAAGCAATTTGCGAATGCTTGCGTGGGATCAAAGTGCCCACGAGTTTCTCATCCAATATTCGCAAACTAGTCTTGATGAAAGACTTGTCTTTATTCGGTTATAATTCTCACGACTGTCACATGATGATTACAGTTTTCCTTGCCATTGCAATAAGAGTCATCAAACCTGAGCATATAAAAGTTTTCATCACACGTTTGTGTTACTTCTTCAATGCAGTATCACAAAAGGTGATAGCACGTGAAGATTTAGACTATCTGAAAACATACATCGTCGAGACTATGTGCAAGCTTGAGATGTGTTTCCCACCATCCTTTTTTGATATGCAAGTACACCTAATAATACATCTTGTTGATCAGATAAAAGCATTGGGCCCACTATATTTACATCATATGTTTTCGTTGGAGAGATATTTAGGAGTATTAAAAGGTTGTGTGCGGAACCGTGCTCACCCAGAGGGTTCAATTGTAGAAGGATACACCACTGAAGAAGTGATTGAGGGTTGCGCTGATTACATCAAAGATGGAAAATTGATAGGTGTGCCTATACCAGTACATGAGGGTAGACTACGTGGGAGAGGCAAAGTGGGTAAGAAAACTTTTATCGTTCAAGATTACAAGAATGTACACCGTGCACATTTTGGTGTACTACAACAGCTCGCAATAGCTTAGTCGTACATCAAGGAACACCAAATTGAGCTTCGTGATAAAAACCAAGATCGCACAGAGGACTGGATAATGAAAGAGCACAGAAGATGTCTCACGGAATGGTTAATGGACAAAAATATACCATACGGAAACACTATAGAAGAGGGAACAATGAAGATGTTAGCTTCTGGCCCACCTGCTTTGGTAACATCATGGCAAGCATATGACATCAATGGTTACACATTTTACACCAAAGAAAAAGATGGTAAGAGTGTTGCACAAAATAGTGGTGTTCGTATTGAGGCTTATGATTCACAAGGGCAAAAGACCACATACTTCGGGTTCATAGAGGAAATATGGGAACTCGATTATGGCGAAAGAATGGTAATGCACGTATTTAAGTGCCAATGGGTCAACAATCCTGATGGTGTGAAAGTGGACAATTACGGGATGACACTAGTAGACTTGAATAAAGTGGGTTATAAAGATGACCTGTGGGTTCTCGCCGATAGTGTTGCACAAGTTTTTTATGTTTAAGATCCAAAAACTGAGAAGATGCATCTAGTTGTTTCTGGAAAGCAAAATATTGTTGGGGTTGAGAATGTGGGAGATAATGAAGAGGAATATAATCAGTATGAAGAGATGTACCTTTTCACCGAACCAGAAAACATCAAGCGCGTAGAGAGAAGCATTAAAAAGAATTTGAAACCCTATATGCGAGAAGATGTCAATGTTGGAAAAAATGTATATAGCAATGCGAGATGATATATATTGTATATATTTGTATCTTCTGAAATAAACTTAGAACAATGCTCTATTTCAACTTTAGATAGCATGTTTCGAACATTATTAAATTCAGCTTCTGTTTCGAAGCTCCTGTCAAGCTAATCCCTTCACAACAAGCTCTTGTAGATGCAAGTAACACCCGAGACTCATCATTTGGATTTTTAAAAGCTTCAATTGAAGTTTGACGATACTTCCCGTCCATTTGAGGGCTTGTTTGGATAGGAGTGGATCCACTTCAATATTAGTGGTTTGAGGTGTATTGAGGAGAAAAATAGTTCATTCTTCACTTCAATCCACATAAATCCAATTAGATTGAGTACATCCAAACAAGACCTGCAAGATTTCTTTCTCTTCTCTACATTTTGATAACTTACGAAGATGCTACTTTATCAGTTCTAATGGCTGAATATATTGACTACAAATCAGTACCATCTCTCTTAGTGCTTTACACAAGCGACGAAGCGTACAACTTCAATCACAAATCTTGTTTTTACCATTTTCATAGGAATTTGACCTTAATCTTTCAAGCATAGATTTATCAATAATTGAAGCTTCTTCATCAGACATGTTAATGGCAGTTACAAGTGAAGGGTGTGTCGAAGCTAACGAAATCTCAATGGGACTAAAGACAAAGAGATGTTGCATATGAGTGACAATGTCCAGGTTAGACAGCATGAAGCTATGTGACAGCCTTCAACAACATGAAAAGTGATGCCAAGGTTATGCTTGCATCAACCAATACATGTTGTGAGGGTATAACACTTGTTGGGGCAAGCATAACCTTGGCCAAAATCAAAAATCACGCCACCGTGGATTACTCTGAAGCCGACATGGATTACTCTGAAGTTTACCGAGCACGCATGGAGAAAACTTCAGAGTAATCCATGGCAGCTTCAGAGTAATCCACGATGGCGTGATTTCTGATTTTGACCAAGGTTATGCTTGCCCCAACAAGTGTTATACCCTCACAACTTGCCTTGGTTGATGCAAGCATAACTTTGGCATCACTTTTCATGTTGTTGAAGGTTGTCATCATAGCTTCACGCTGTTTAACCTGGATATTGCCACTCATATGCAGGATCTCTTTATCTTCAGTCCAATTCAGATTTTGTTAGCTTTGACACATCCTGCACTTATAACTGTCATTAACATGTGTGATAAGGATGCTTCACTTATTTGATAAATCCATGCTTGAAAGATTAAGGTTAAATCCCTATGAAAGTGTAAAAACAAGATTTGTGATTGAAGTTGTTCGCTTACTCGCTTGTGTGAAGCACTAAGAAAGTAGGTACTGATTTCTAAGTCAATATATTTAGGCATTAAAACTGAGAAAGGAGCATCTTCCTATGTTTTAAAATGGACAGGAGGGAAAGAAATCGTTCAAATGGATGGGAAAATCCTTCCAAGGATCGTCAGGCTTCAAATTGATGCTTTCAACAATTCAAATGATGAGGCACAGGTGTTACTTGCATCTACAAGAGCTTGCTGTGCAGGGATTAGCTTGACAGGAGCTTAGCAGCATCACAGGCGGTTCTTAAACTGCGCATTTACTTGTATCAGTTTTCTGAGCACAAGCGATGTTCAACAGCCGTATGCGAGCACAATTTGGACACAATTTGCAGAATCTAAACATGTTTGAGTATTTATATTGGACTCAATAATTTGGAAGTTTGGTCTTTTAGATATTGATGGATCGGGCGCGTAGCCGATTGAAGGAGGAGCATTTGGCGTGGCACAAGAACCATCCCCATGTATGTACATATGGCACACCAGTCGCATGGTTGTATATACATATGTATCTGCAATGGACTGATGAACTTAACAGTAGTTTTGTTTTTCCGTCTTGTTTGTTTTTGGTATTTTCAATTTCTCTGCGTAGGGTTTCTCTGCGAAGCATGAATTGGGAGATTTATGGGAGTGGCAGTGCATCGTCCCCGGTAAAGAAGGGGTAAGTCATGAAGAACAAGCACAATATGAGTTTAACCATCGTCCTCCTATTAATAAATTTCCTTTGTAGACTGAATTGGAAGATAGTTACTACCCCCTGACAATCTCCTTCTCTAAGGACAATTCCTTGGTGCCTCCAAGATACGCCTTTCCAAGTGGGTTCTTGAAAGTGCATCTAGGACTCCCTTGTGGGTTTTGGATGATTTATGACAAGCAATTGGGATCCTAATCCTTTTGTTGAGATGAATGCAGGAAAATGATGAAAAATGAGCAAAGTGCCAAAAAGAGGGAAATTGAGAAGGAAAATGAATTTGAGCTCAAGGAGAAGAAATTAGTAGTTTAGTATGTATGGAGTGTGTTAAGGAAACACACCCAAGAGCTCAATCTCATTTGATCACACACACACAATGCACAGAGCTATACAGGACCGGACTAGTCCGATATCAGCGGGACTAGTCCGATATCACTTTCTGCACTAGATCGGACAAGTCCGGTCTCTACCGGACTAGTCCGATATTCATTCTGATCCACTTCGGACAAGTCCGGTGTCTACACGGACTAGTCCGATATACACTCTGATCTAAATCAGACAAGTCCTCCAAGTGCGGACTTGTCATCCTAAACACTTAGGGTTTCATTTGTTCGGACAAGTCCGATGGCAATCGGACTAGTCTGAAGCTTTCCAGTAGCAAAATCGGACAAGTCCGTTTTCAACCGGACTAGTCCGATATTCCTGTACACTTAGGGTTTGCTACACACAGCACACCGGACTAGTCCGGTGACCACCACGGACTAGTCCGATATTTCTGAACCCTAACGGTCACTTTTAGAAACCCCATATAAATAGAGGTGCACGGCCCACTTTCACCCTCTCTCGAACCCTAGCGCCGTCACACCTCCCAAGAGACTCAAAAACTACCTCTCTCCACGAAACCAAGTGAAAAATTGATCAATCCATTGAAGATCACTTGTAGATCATTGGAGAGGGCACTTGGCACACGATTGAGCTCTTGGTTTGAATCTCTAACACACTCTTGTATTTGAATTTGTATATTTCGAAGTGTGTTATTGGTGGTCTTGAAACTTGTAATCAAGGGAGCTCTCAACTTGTGAGATCACCCCTTCAACTTGGTGATTTACCCCTGTGTGATTAGTGGAAAAGGATTGGCCTTCGTGGCGATCCAACGAGGGAAGGGTTGGTGAAGACCCGGTCCTTTTGTGGGCTCCTCAACGTGGACGTAGGTTGCCTTCGTGGTAACCGAACCACGGTATAAATCTTGTGTCTTGTTCGTTTGTGTTCATCATTCTAGTTGATCAACATTATCTAGGGTTTGATTCATTTTGTTGAATTCAAGTTAAATAGTTGAACAAGAATCATACTTGCAATAGAACTTGACATACAACTATTGAACTGTTATTAAAGTTTATATTTCCGCTGCAAACGTCAACGAAACAATCAAATTGAACTAACTTGATCAACCTAGCCCGTGAAATCCGGACTAGTCCTTACTTTACCGGACTAGTCCGATATATCTGGTTTTGACCTTGTTGTTGATGTGCTACAGGAACTGAGAAAATTCAAGAAGGCCTATTCACCCCCCCTCTAGGCCTACATTCAATTGGTATCAGAGCGGGTTCTTCAAGAAAGAGTGCAACCACTCGAAGAGATCATGTCGGACATGAAGGAAGTCCAGAAAATCAACAACCAGGAAGAAATGAACAATGACAAGCACCAAAAGCTTGAAAAGTATCTCGAAGCCATTCAAGACTTCGATGATGATCATGAGGAGACATTGGATCTGAAAGCACTCCTTAGAAAGAAAGCGGTCTCAAAAGGGAAATCTAAAGTCGAAGAAAAGAAGAAGGGGAGTAGTCACACCGACTACTCCCGATATCCTTTTAATTATGACCGTTTAAATTCTAACAGCAGTCATTATCTATCTATTCCTCTCGGAAAAGCCCCACACTTCGATGGGAGTGATTACTCCATGTGGAGGCAAAATATGAAGATGCACTTGATTTCCCTTAACCCAAGTTTATGGCATATTGTGTGCACAGGAATAAACATCCCTAATGACGATGAAGAGCTCACGCCAAGTCAAGAGCAAGCCATCCACAGGAATGCCCAAGCCGCAGCCGTTATCACCTCATCTCTAAGTCGAGATGAATTCACAAAGGTGGACGGATTGGAAATTGCCAAAGAAATCTGGGACACACTACAGACAGCACATGAAGGTGACCGGCATGTGCGGGAGGCAAAGATTGAAATGATTGAAGGCGAACTAGGAAGGTTCGCGATTGAGGAAGATGAGTCTCCCCAGGACATGTACAGCAGACTGAAGACTCTTGTGAACAAGGTTCGATCATATGGGAGCAAAAAGTGGAATGACCACGAGGTTGTAAAGCTCATCCTTAGAGCCTTTATGCCTCGCAACGTCACACTTTGCTCTATGATCCGAGAAAGTCCCGGGTACAAGAAAATGACTCCGGATGAACTGCTTGGCAAAATCATCAACTTTGAGATGATGGAGAAGCAATCCAAGCACGTAAAAGAAATAGCCGACCTCACATCAGCCAAGAAGAAGGGAGTTGCCCTAAAGTCCTCACTCAAGCCTCTATCCAAAGAAGCAAGAGAAGCACAACTTGAGGAGGACAGCGATGATGAAAGTAGCGAGCTGGACGAAGAAGATATGATTTTGTTCATGAAGAAGTTCAAAAGAATTATGAAGAAAAGACAAGGAACAAAATCGAGTGAAGGAAAATACAAGGAGAAGACAAAGCCGAAGATGGGGCGGGCATGCTATAACTGTGGTGAGTACAATCACTTTATAGTCGATTGCCCGTATGAGGACAACAAGAAGAAGAGTAAAGAGTCCAAGCCTCAACCGAAGAAATTCTTCAAGAAGAAGAAACAAGCTGAACAAGCACACATCAGAAAGGAGTGGGACTCAAACGATGAGTCCTCATCGTCCGATGAAGAAGAAATGGCTAGCATAGCCATTGAAAGCATGTCCAAGAAACCCACACTCTTCCCCACGCTCGGTGCAAAGAAGGCAAATGGAACTTGCCTCATGGCTAAGGAAGGTAAACGCAAGGTAAACATCAAAACTCCTTCCTTGCATTCTTACTCAAGTGATGATGATCTAGATAGTGATGATGAAGATATGCTGGTTGGTTTAGATAGAAAAACTGCTGCTAAAATGAAATTCTTGCTTAACCAACTTGTTGAGAAGGAAGAGCTAATTGATCGTCAAGAAGACATGATTATTTCCCAAAAGGAGAAGCATGTCGAACTTGACAATCTTCTAGTTCTTGAAAAGGAGAGAAACCACTCACTAGAGCTTGAGCTAGCTTCAAGCAAGAAAACTTGCTTGGAGTTAACCAACTCAAACGTTGCAATCAAGGATCAACTTGATGACCTAATCAAGGTCAACAAGATCCTTGAAGTGCAGGTTGAGTCACTCAAGCTTAGTGAACCTTCCTCCTCTTCAAGCCTACCTTCTCAACCCACTTCAACTAATATCGCTCATATTTGCAAATGTGATAAAATTAACACCAGGTTGAAGGAAAATTCTACCTCCACAAAGGACAAAAATCCTACCCAATGTGTAATATTTGACAAGGAGAGGATCAACTGTGCACGTAGTGCATATTTGGTCCAAAGACCTCCAAATGTCAAGTATGGCATTGGTTACTCTTATGATGGAAAGCAAAGAGCTGGAAATCATAAGAATAACAAGGGAAGGATTACCTTTGTGAAGGGAGGACCCTCACAACCTGGTAACTCGAAAACTAAAAACCTGAACTCTCATGAAAACCGGACTAGTCCGGTTGTGGTCCGGACAAGTCCGGTCACACAGACTAGTCCGACCCATAATCAACAGCAACTCTTGTTTAAAACCTTTGATGCTTCTTATGTATTAATGAAAAATAATGTTGGTAAAGTGTATGCTTATTATGCTGGGCCACGCCATGGGAACACAAAATCCCATGTGTGGGTGCCCAAATGTATTGTTACTAACCTCCAAGGACCCAAGCAAGCTTGGGTACCTAAAACCAAGGCGTAATTTGTTTTTGCAGGCCTACTCCTCCGGTGGATCCAAATGGGTGCTAGACAGTGGATGCACCAACCACATGACCGGAGAAAGGAGGATGTTTGTGTAGTATGAAGTGAACAAGGACCCAAACGAAGGCATCTAATTTGGGGATAGCAGTCAAGGAAGGGTCCTCGGTACCGGTAAAATAGCAATATCCTCTGAACATACTCTTTCGCATGTTTTACACGTTGAATCTTTAGATTATAACCTGCTGTCCATATCTCAATTATGTGACAAAGGTTATAATTGCTTGTTCACTAACAAGGGTGTGACCGTCTCAAGGAGAAGTGATGGTTCTGTTGCATTCAAGGGTATGTTGAAGGGAAAGCTTTACCTTGTTGACTTCAACAAGGATAAAAGTCGAACTCGACACATGCTTGATTGCAAAGACCAACATGGGTTGGCTGTGGCATAGACGACTGGCACATGTTGGTATGAGGAACCTTCAAAAACTCCTCAAGGGCGATCACATCCGAGGTTTGAAAGATGTTGTGTTTGAGAAAGACAGGCCTTGTAGCGCGTGCCAAGCAGGGAAGCAAGTTGGAGCACAACATCCCGTGAAGAACATCATGACCACGACAAGACCGCTCGAACTACTTCATATGGATTTGTTTGGTCCAATTGCTTACATAAGCATCGGCGGTAATAAATGCGGTTTAGTTATTATTGATGATTTTTCCCGCTTCACTTGGGTGTTCTTTTTGCATGACAAGTCAGAAACACAAGGAACACTCAAGAAATTCTTCAAGCGAGCGCAAAACGAGTTCTCACTATCAATCAAGAGTATTCGGAGCGACAACGGCACGGAGTTCAAGAACATACAAGTGGAGGAGTACCTTGATGAGGAAGGAATCAAGCACGAATTCTCAGCACCATACTCTCCACAACAAAACGGAGTTGCCGAAAGGAAGAACCGAACGCTCATAGAGATGGCAAGAACAATGCTCGATGAATACAAGACTTCGGATCGATTTTGGGCGTAAGCAATCAACACCGCTTGCCATGCCACAAATCGACTCTACCTTCATTGACTACTAAAGAAGACCCCCTATGAGCTACTCACCGGTAACAAACCGAACATTTCATATTTTCGAGTTTTCGGTTCTCCTTGCTATATTTTGAACAAGAAGCCCAGGACTTCAAAGTTCGCTTCGAAGTCCGATGAAGGTTTCTTGCTTGGTTATGATTCGAACACTTACGCCTATCGTGTCTTCAACAAGGCCTCCGGACTTGTTGAAGTGGCACGTGACGTAGTGTTCGATGAAACTAATGGCTCCCAAAAGGAGCAAGTTGATCAATGTGAATTAGGTAAAGAGGAAGCCCCCTATCAAGCATTGAAGAGGATGACTCTAGGCGAAGTACGACCACAAGAGTCATCGTCACAAATACAAGAGGAAAGTGAACCACAAGAGGAGATCAACAATCAAGGGGGAGCCTCGATACAAGATCAATCACAGGAATATGAACATGATCAACAAATCAACGAGGACAACAACTCAGGGGGAGAAGAAGATGATCACCAACATACGACCCCCCAAGTGCCACACCCAAGAGTACACCAATGCATTCAAAGGGATCATCCAACCGACAACATCATCGGCGACATCCAAAAGGGAGTAACCACTAGATCTCGTATAGCAAATTTTTGTGAACATTACTCGTTTGTCTCCTTTTTGGAACCCCGCAGGACTGAGGATGCATTGAAGGATCCGGACTGGGTGGTGGCAATGCAAGAAGAGTTGAACAATTTCAAGAGAAACGAGGTTTGGGAACTTGTGGAAAGACCCAATGCAAACATAGTGGGCACCAAGTGGGTCTTCCGCAACAAACAAGATGAACACGGGGTGGTGACAAGAAACAAGGCACGACTTGTGGCCAAAGGTTACTCACAAGTCGAAGGTTTGGATTTCGATGAGACTTTTGCTCCAGTAGCTAGGCTTGAATCAATTAGAATATTACTTGCATATGCTACTCACCATGATTTCAAGCTGTACCAAATGGACGTGAAAAGCGCCTTCCTCAACGGACCGATCAAGGAAGAGGTGTACGTGGAGCAACCACCCGGATTTGAAGACGAAGAGTTCCCCGACCACGTGTATAAACTGCGTAAGGCTCTCTATGGCCTCAAACAAGCTCCTAGAGCTTGGTATGAGTTTCTTAGAGATTTTTTAATTGATAATGGTTTTCAAATTGGCAAAGTAGACTATACATTATTCACAAAAAATCTGGATAATGATCTTTTTATTTGCCAAATCTATGTTGATGATATAATTTTTGGATCAACTAACCAATCTTTCTATGAAGAGTTTAGTAAAATTATGACAGACAGATTTGAAATGTCAATGATGGGAGAATTGAAGTACTTCTTGGGATTCCAAGTGCGGCAACAAAGGGAAGGAACATTCATAAGCCAAACCAAATACACACAGGACATCCTCAAGAAGTTTGGCATGGACAAGGCAAAGCCCATAAAGACTCCCATGGCAACGGATGGCCACTTGGATCTCAATGAAGATGGACCGAGCGTCGACCAAAAGGTATATCGCTCCATGATTGGATCCTTACTATACTTATGTGCATCTAGGCCAGATATTATGTTGAGTGTATGTTTGTGTGCAAGATTTCAAGCCAACCCTAAGGAATGTCATTTGACAGCCGTAAAGAGAATCCTAAGATATTTAGTTCATACACCCAACCTTGGTCTTTGGTACCCAAAAGGCTCAAAATTCAATCTCATTGGGTATTCCGATGCAGATTATGCCGGGTGCAAAGTTGATAGAAAAAGCACTTCCGGCACTTGCCAATTCCAAGGAAGATCCTTAGTTTCTTGGTCATCCAAGAAACAGAATTCCATTGCATTATCCACAGTCGAAGCGGAGTATGTTGCAGCCGGGAGTTGTTGTGCACAACTCCTTTGGATGCGACAAACTCTAAGGGATTACGGTTACAATATGAACCGTATTCCTCTCCTTTGTGATAATGAGAGTGCCATTAAAATAGCCCACAATCCAGTTGAGCACTCTAGGACTAAACACATTGACATAAGACACCATTTCTTGAGAGACCATTCCATGAAAGGAGACATATCCATCTCTCATGTCAACACCCAAAAACAATTGGCCGACATATTCACCAAGCCACTTGATGAAAAACGTTTTTGCGAACTCCGAAATGAGCTAAACATTCTTGATTCTCGGAGTGTGGCTTGAAAAGTTGCATACCTGTATGCTTACTTCAAAATGTTGATTGATTTGTGAAAATTACCCCTCTTCATTTTTCTCTCGAAAAACTATGTCAATTATTATATCTTGATGAATTTTTGATCATAGTATGATTGTTGTTTGCTTACTGGTCAAATTCATCAAGATTATTTGAATTGTTTTGCCTCTCTACTCTCAATTATTGGACCTTCAAATATATATGAATGGGCTATGCAATTCTTTCCTGGTGACCACGGACAAGTCCGTGGTTACCCGGACTAGTCCGCCATTGCAGACTAGTCCGCAGAGTGCCGGTTAGGCCGGACTAGTCCGACAGACCATGGACTAGTCCGATATAGGTCTCTGGATGACTTCGGACTAGTCTGGTCGTGTCCGGACTTGTCCGATTTTTCGTGTCCATAACCCTAGCTGCCACCAAACCCTAATCCCTTCACCTCACACTCGCCGCCAAGCTTTCTCTCTCTTGCGCTCGAGCTCCCAAGGCGAATCCTTGATTCCTCCGTCGAAAAGCCTCAATCTTGGGCGGAGATCAAGCTTGAAGACTCGGGGATTGAAGTTAGCGGACAAGTCCGGCCTCCAACCCCCAAAATCTCAAGCTTCCTTTGATTTCTTGGTAAATTTTCTTCAAAACCCTAAGAAATCACAAATTTCTCTATTGCTTATCGTTTGGCCTAGCATTCTTCACTAGTTACATGTCTAGTTGATGTACTATGTGTATGCTAGACTAGTTTTACCTTAGGGATCAATTTTTGTCCAGTCTATTAGGTTTTTGCAGATGAACACCGGACTAGTCCGGTCTAGGTACGGACAAGTCCGGTCCCCCCGGACTAGTCCGTGCCTGTGCACCAGACAAGTCCGTTGTTTCTGAACCAAAACATAATTCTTTAATTCCCTAATGCCTTCCATTGCCATCTTACCTCACCAATACCTTGTATAACTTGTCCTTTCTCTTGATCACTCATTCTCAGATCATGTCGAGCTCCGACAACGAAATCTCCGATTTCGAGGCCGAGTTGGACCACGAGGTGGCACCTCGGTCCTCGGCGGGTCTTGGCAAGAAACGCCAAGAAAGACCTTCCGAGCCTGCTTCCCCTCCCCAGATTCGGAGGAAGGTCTGTGCCAAGAAGCCTGCCTCGAAGGCTGCTCCGTCTACAAGCGGCCTTCGACAAGCTAAAGGGAAGGGCAAGGGGGTTGCCACAGGGCCTGTTGGGCCCCTGAAGCTGCATACTCCCAAAGAAGGGGTCCGGGACCCCAATGAGGAAAGATTCACTGGCAAGGGCAGCGATGTGGCTGCGAAGTTGAGAAGTGTTGATTGCTATGCAAGGCCCAAGCAAGCAGCTGATGGCAGATTTTGGTCAAATTTCCATGCTGATTTCTACAAGCTGGTCTACTTGCTGATGAAGACCCCGGTGGTGCGCAGTCAATGGATTGATTGGGCCCACCTTGAGAAGAGGAAATGTGCAGCTTTTGATGAAGTGATAGCAGCTGCACAGAGACATGATCTGAAGGATCTCTTTGCCTTTAGACACAATTGGAATGATGAAGTGATTGCACAATTCTATGCAACGTGCCACTTCTCGAGTGAAGATGAAGAAAGTGTGACTTGGATGACCCATGGATCCAAGTACTCCATCACTCAGGAGGATTTTGCAAACCTGCTCCACTTAGACTCTGCTGGAAATGACCACCTAATCATCCACAACATAGGGGTCATTGAGAGGGACGGAATGAAGTTCATGTATGAGCCCAACTCTAAGTATGTTCCTCCCTCCACAAAGAACATGAAGCCCTTCTTTGTGGTCCTGAACAGAGTTCTCCGGAAGACCATTGCCCCCAAGGATGGGGATGCAGGGAGTGTACAGGGTTACCTCCAGACTCTAATGAGGATCATAAGCAAGAAGAGATAGTTTGATGTTGCAGACTATATTTGGAATGATATGGTCAATATCTCAAGTACCCCCAACCGATCCTGTGGCTATGCCCCTTACTTGATGTTTATGATTGAGAAGGTCACAGGGATCAAGTTTGTGAAGGATGTGGAGCACACTCCACTGAGGCCTCAGAAGCCTCAGCCAGTGAGTGTCCAGGCTGCTCCATCGCCGGCCTCAAGCCCCGAGGCACCGGCAAGGCAAGAAGAAGCTGCTAGGGCTCCTCCTCCCTCCAGGGAAGCCCCTCAGAAAGGATCCGCCAGTGGGATCCTCAAGTACTTGGCTGCAATTTTCTCCTCATGCAAGAAAACTGAAGTGAAGCTTCACAAGCTAAATCAGAAGAGGAAGGAGAACATGAGGTACATAAAAGCCAATGTGAAGCAGCTGAGTGAGAAGCTGGAGATCAACCCAATTGGATCTCCAGTACTTTCTGAAGATTCTGATCCGGACAACACCGAGCTCAGCCCCTTGACTCCCTCCGAGCTTGCCTATTTTGGCATTGGGGTCTCGAGCAGCTCCGCTCCTCCTCCTCCCTCTCAACCTCGTCAAGCGGAAAGCGATGAAGACGATGAAGACGACGAGAGGACTGATAGCGAAGAGTGAAGCCCTAGGACATTCCTCTCTCTCTTTTTGGTGTCTTGATGCCAAAGGGGGAGAGATCGAGGGGGAGTCTCTAGTCTTAGCTTTAGCTGAATAGGATGCGAGGAGAGAGCTCTCTATGTTTTTTTAATTGTGATGGTATTTGTTTAACACTATTTTCATATCATGTTTGGTCCTGTGTTAAATTGCTCAATTAATTTGCAAGTGTGTGATGAAATCTGAATTTTTGCTCCTGAAATGCCATATTCACTTGATATTAGTTGATCAATGCAAATTCTGTCATTCTTAATGCATTCATGCTCTTAGTATGCATCCCACCATAAAGAATGCACACATGAATAATTATCTTGTTGCTTGATGTATTTTTTTAAGTCACATGTGCATACTTTATGAAAATCTCATTTTATACCCCATTTTGTGAAATCTCAATTGGTTGTCATCAATCACCAAAAAGGGGGAGATTGAAAGTGCATCTAGGACTCCCTTGTGGGTTTTGGATGATTTATGACAAGCAATTGGGATCCTAATCCTTTTGTTGAGATGAATGCAGGAAAATGATGAAAAATGAGCAAAGTGCCAAAAAGATGGAAATTGAGAAGGAAAATGAATTTGAGCTCAAGGAGAAGAAATTAGTAGTTTAGTATGTATGGAGTGTGTTAAGGAAACACACCCAAGAGCTCAATCTCATTTGATCACACACACACAATGCACAAAGCTATACAGGACCGGACTAGTCCGATATCAGCCGGACTAGTCCGATATCACTTTCTGCACTAGATCGGACAAGTCCGGTCTCTACCGGACTAGTCCGATATTCATTCTGATCTACTTCGGACAAGTCCGGTGTCTACACGGACTAGTCCGATATACACTCTGATCTAAATACTTTCTACACTAGATCGGACAAGTCCGGTCTCTACCGGACTAGTCCGATATTCATTCTGATCCACTTCGGACAAGTCCGGTGTCTACACGGACTAGTCCGATATACACTCTGATCTAAATCGGACAAGTCCTCCAAGTGCGGACTTGTCATCCTAAACACTCAGGGTTTCATTTGTCCGGACAAGTCCGATGGCAATCGGACTAGTCCGAAGCTTTCCAGTAGCGAAATCGGACAAGTCCGTTTTCAACCGGACTAGTCCGATATTCCTGGACACTTAGGGTTTGCTACACACAGCACACCGGACTAGTTCGGTGACCACCACGGACTAGTCCGATCTTTCTGAACCCTAACGGTCACTTTTAGAAACCCCATATAAATAGAGGTGCACGGCCCACTTTCACCCTCTCTCGAACCCTAGCGCCGTCACACCTCCCAAGAGACTCAAAAACTACCTCTCTCCACGAAACCAAGTGAAAAATTGATCAATCCATTGAAGATCACTTGTAGATCATTGGAGAGGGCACTTGGCACACGATTGAGCTCTTGGTTTGAATCTCTAACACACTCTTGTATTTCAATTTTTATATTTCGAAGTGTGTTATTGGTGGTCTTGAAACTTGTAATCAAGGGAGCTCTCAACTTGTGAGATCGCCCCTTCAACTTGGTGATTTACCCCTGTGTGATTAGTGGAAAAGGATTGGCCTTCGTGGCGATCCGACGAGGGAAGGGTTGGTGAAGACCCGGTCCTTTTGTGGGCTCCTCAACGTGGACGTAGGTTGCCTTCGTGGTAACCGAACCACGGGATAAATCTTGTGTCTTGTTCGTTTGTGTTCATCATTCTAGTTGATCAACATTATCTAGGGTTTGATTCATTTTGTTGAATTCAAGTTAAATAGTTGAACAAGAATCATACTTGCAATAGAACTTGACATACAACTATTGAACTGTTATTAAAGTTTATATTTCCGCTGCAAACGTCAACGAAACAATCAAATTGACCTAACTTGATCAACCTAGCCCGTGAAATCCGGACTAGTCCGCACTTTACCGGACTAGTCCGATATATCTGGTTTTGACCTTGTTGTTGAAGTGCTACAGGAACCGAGAAAATTCAAGAAGGCCTATTCACCCCCCCCCCCTCTAGGCCTACATTCAGTTCTTCCACCCAAATGTCCATCGCTCGGGAGCACTCTGCATCGGGATTCATGATCAAGAGACTGTAAGATAGACCTATTTTGCTCATGTAATTAATACTTAATTGTTGTGGAACTTATTTGAACTAATTTCTTATATTGATTAAATTATATTTCGTAGGGGTGGTGCACTGGTCTTACAATCAAAACTATACTACTTAAAGTTCAGCGTTTGCTGCATCAGCCAAATGCGCCCGATGTTGAAAATGATTGCTATAATCTACTTATCAAGGTTAGATGACACTTTGACTTAGTGAACAATGTAGGTTATTCATTCCTCCTTCGACATTTGTTAATTTAAATAATGTCAATATTTTCAGGATCTAGGGGAATATAAGAGACGTGTTCAGGAGCAAGTAGGACGGTACAATTTAGATTGATCAATGGGAGCTTTAGGAATAAGTTTAGATTCGAATTTAGTTTAGAGGGCACACAATGTATGATCTATGGAATTCATTGAGTTGCAAATTATCTCTGAATTGCAATGTCATTGCGTTTGTTTATGTATTCCAATTAAATCCCTTAATTGCAATGTCATTGCGTTTGTTTATCCCTGCAACGGACGCTCACGATCTAGGGAACTCTAGCGTTTCCGGGGCCACAAAATAAGTGGAAACAATGATCTTCTCAGGCCGTTCTTCAATAAAAACCGCTTGTGATAATTGAACAACTACATACGGTTCTTACACAATGACCGCCGGTGAAAATACATGATCTTCTCAGGTCGTTGTTAATTAAGAAACGCCTGTGAAGTTTATTACATTACAGGCGATTCTTAATTAATAACAGCCTGAGAAGATCGAGTATTTACCCAGGCGGTTGTTTTCTAAAATCCGCCTGTGATGTTATTTCATTACAGGTGGTTCTTAAGTAATAACCGCCTGAGAAAATCGAGTATTTACTCAGGCGGTTGTTTTTTAAAATCCGCCTGTGTTGTTCTTTCATCGCAGGCGGTTATTGTATCATTCGTCATCACAGTCGCATATTTTTAATGACCGCCTGTGTTTGAAAAATTGAGGCGCCTGTAAAAATGCTTTTTGTAGTAGTGTCTTGATAGTCACGACATTTAGCGGACGATAGTACACACATAACCTCAACGTGTTATCCTTCTTCTTAATGAACAGTGGAGCAGCCCCGAGGTGAGGAGCTTGGGCGAATAAATCCTTTGTCCAGCAGGTCCTTGAGATGTTCTTTTAATTCAGCTAGCTCATACAGCGCCATTCGATAAGGTCTTCGAGAGATCGGTGTGGTTCCCGACGCAAGTTCAATCTTGAACTCGACGTCACGTTCGGGTGGCATGCCCGGTAGATCATCGGGAAACACATCGGGGTATTCATGGAACACTGGAATGTCTTCCAACTTCATGGATTCAGAGTGGTATGCTGCTGCAATTTCTTGAACGGGTCGATCAAGAATGAGAGTATGTGGACTGTGTAGTAGAGAATCCAAATGAACGGTTCGAGGAACGATGTCTAAAACAGCACCGTGGTGATGTAACCATGACATACCTAATATGACATTAATCTTTTGGCCATCTAAGATTATAAGACAGGTTGGATATATTTTTCCACCCATGGACAATGGTGCTTTAGGAATCATACTATGAGCTGATATTTTCCTACCCGGGGAACAAATCATGTATGAATATTTAGTAGGAAATATTTGTAGTTGGTGCTTGACAACATATGAACTACTTGTGAAATTGTGGGTGGCTCCAGAATAAAAAGGATGATAATGGGGTGTTCGATGAGAGTGAACGTACCCGCGAGTACGGGTTCGCCTTCTGGTACGTCCTCAATGGCGATGTGGTGGACATTGCCGGTTTTGCTATTTGATTTCTTGGGCTGGTTGCGGGGTTGATTAGCACCCTGATACGATGCTTGACCGCTGCCTTGCTTGTCCAGACTGTTGTAGGAGAGATGTCCGACACGTCCACAGTTGTAGCACGTGTATTGTGTTGGACCACCATAGACCGGAGGACGGAAACCCGGTGCACGCTGCTGCTGTGGTGGTGCACGAGGTATCATCTTCTATTGCTGCTGATGTTGCTGCTGCGGCAGGGGTGGTCAGAAGCTTGGTGCGTTGAACGGGCGGCCACGGAACATTGGCGGTCGTGCCGGTGGCTGCCACCTTTGACCGGACGGTGATCGGTACACCATTCGGTTGGAGCTCCACCACTGCTGCCCTGTGGAGCACTCCTCTTCTTCTACGTTACCAACTCGCGTGTTGCATCCTCTTGTACAACTTCCGCGTTGACAAAATCATTGAACGGGCTGCGACTGAACAAAGCGAGCTTGTCCTTCATCTTTGCATTCAAATCTCGATAGAAACAGTCCTGTTTCCTCTCCTCTGTGTTCACATGATCCGGCGCATATTGCGCCAAGTGATTGAAGACCTTGGAGTACTCGTGAGCACTCCTCCCACCTTGCTTGAGTTCAAGGAATTCTTGAAGCTTGCATTTCATAATCCTGGGAGGTATGTGATAGGTGCGGAACGCCTCGCGGAATTCAGTCCATGTCATGGCGTGACCAGCCGGCATAGAGGCGACATAATTCGCCCACCATGCGCCGGCGGAGCCGTGAATCTGCTGCGCCGCGAAGAGCGCCTTCTGCTGTTATGCATTGGAGCAACCCGAACTTTGCTTCAATAGTGCGGAGCCAGTTGTACGCCTCAAGAGGTTCATTGGCCTCCGTGAAGACCGGTGGATGAGTTGCTAAGAAGTCCGAGTAGGTGGTGTGTTGAGGCTGATGATTGCCTCCGTCTGGACGCCCCCGCTGACGGGACGTATTCTGCCCGAGGGTCCGCAGCAGCTCGGTCTGCTCATCACGCGAACCCACCATTGCCGCAATCACATCCACCAACGTAAGCGGAGGAGGAGGTGGCGGTGGCGGTGGCGGTGTCGGTTGTCGTTGATCATGAGTTCTCTGCTGCTGGGAGTCATCACCTACCTGGCTCGTGCCACCAATCTCGAGCGTGTTACGGGTGCGCACCAATCTGCAGTCAGAACCATGAATCCAACATGAGACGTGATATTGTAAGATCACTCAAGGATAACAACAATGCTGTGCGTATTAATAACCAAACTTGCATAACGGTAACATATATTGATAAAGTATATACTTTATACAAAATACATCATCCATGGACCAATGTTACAAAAGCAAGTTCCAAAATAATGAACTTCGTGGATCGAAGTTTATTTCAGCTATCGTTGATCTCGACGAGACGTTATGCGCGTTATCGTGCAAATACACATTTTTATCATCAATATGACACAAACATGGTCATAAAAGAAAAGAGGTTCGTGTGGGTCAAACCCTCACTTCCACTGGTAAATGGTTGAGTATCGACAAATGGTCCGTTATGACACTTCTCAAAGTGAAATCGAGGACCCGATTCATAACAAGACCAATTTGTGCCAAACCGATGAAGTTTCTGTTGAAACATGACCAGTTTGTACTCAAACTCAAATTTAACCCAGTAAATGGCAGAGTCTGATCTTGAGGTGAACAAGAAAGTTGAATTACATTTCAAGACCTTTCGAAAAAGTATTGGTTTGCCTCCAGATCATTTCTGGTTGAGAATATATGACATTGTAAACCAGACAGTTTTTCTGGAAATTTTGACAGCATCTCCTTTGTTTATGCTGATTTTGGGCCACAATTTCCAGATATAAAACTTCACAATTTACAATAGACATATATTAGAAATTGTAATACAAATTACAAGGATTCCAAAATTTTCTTGCACGGCCCAGTTTGAATTTTTGAAAGGGAGATATGGTCAGAATAGTATGGAGTCCAGAGAGGGTTCCAGTTTCTGTCCAGTTTGGCAGATTTTGGAACTTTGGAATTTTGGACAGATTAGAGGGGAATTCAGTTCTGGAGTTGAACATAACAGTTTTAAAAGAATTTCCTAAAATTTCCATCAATATATGGTACACCTTAATTGGAGTTTTTTAATGGGAGATATGGTTTCTCAAATCATGTCTTTTTTTCTGGCAGAAAACAGAATACTCTGTTTTTGAATTGGTGACTTCAAAGCCTACTCTAAATTCGAAAACTTAGTTCAAACTCAGAGCTCGATAGCTAATATAAGTAGTTTTACATCTTCTCAATTCCATTTTACAGAAAAGTGGGTAATGCATCAATGGAGGATATGTCGGTACTACGTGCCTCACAAAGTAAAAATTCTAAGCCGGTATTCCGGCATACGTCTCAACGGTGGCCTTAATGACGTTCACTCGCAAACGATTTATAAATGCAATACGATCACGTGGTCAGTGTACCTATCACTACACGCAAACTACTGATCAATCATATGGTGTCATACGACACAGCCCGCACGGGTAAACATTTCACAACAATATATATGAAAGTAAAAACATTCGTCACGTATCATTCCATACGGGCCGCCCCGAGTTAAGCCATGTCTCGAGGTACATGACCGGTTTTTCTACCACCCGACAGGGTCCCACGTCTTTGCATAGTGCTGCACCAGTAGGAGGCGCATCGGGTTATGTCCCACCCGATGGGGGCTCCCACTAATTTTGAAGCACGCTGGGGTACCGCGTGTCATATGTTCTCAGAAACATGGAAAGTTTCTGAGACTCATATTGACATTTCCATGCCAAGCCACAGAAACAATCACAAGCTACCTCTCGCATGGTGAGTTTACCGCAATTGATCTGCTTGCGGTGGTGTACCTTGCCTCTTACCTGACGTCAGAGCGTCGTTACAGAATATAATAACACATAAGTTAGTTTTGCCACCTTAAGTAACTATTCAAATAATAATCCTTATGTGGGCTACTATTGATTCCTCACTGAAACCTAAATTTTTCTCGTAATACGATCCTTTTTAAGTGTGCTATTCCCAATGCAACTCTAGTACCAAGCTGTGGGGACCGGAGTCCACACGTTCCAAGAATCGCAATTGGGTGGCGCCGTGCGATGCAGCACCCAACAACAGACAGAAAAAGATACATCGTATTACATAAAACAACATAGTATTATACAAGCTTTGTCTTTTACAAATAATATACATTTAAATACACTACAGCAGAAGATAAGTTCATAGTTCTCGACACTCAAGCCTAAGCTATGCAAAAGTCATTCCGTTCAGCCCTAGAACGGAATCACACTGGCAGCACACAGAAAACATCACAGCGGCGTGCAGGGTTCCCACTTGGCCGTGTACCCCGACGGGGGCAACATGTTGATGAGATCATGCACATTATTATTGCACCTACAAACATGACATAATGTTTATTTGTTTGGGATCCTGGCTCAAGTGAATGTGCACTCTTATTTGATGGACAAGATCAAGATGGCACACTATGTCGTCCACCACCTTGGCCTCCTCCATTCATACATACAAGAAGATTTGATGGCTTTGCACATATGGACCAACACACGAGAGAAGATGAACTTAAGTCGAGGATGACTCCAATTCAAGAAGAGGAGGATGATGAGGATATCAGTTCTATCAATACAAACAACACTCCATTGAACATACAAGATGCAATCAATAGAGTTCATACACAACAATTAATTTCAGAGGTGAGCTCGTTCTTAAATATTTCCTTATATGTTTTTGAGCATAGATTGCTACTTAATGATTTAATTGTGATTAGGATCTGTGTAGAGGTTCAAGGAGTACTTGGAGGAAGTATTAGGGACGTGGAAGACAAGAGAATTCGTTGAAAGAAGATGGAAACCGAACCAAACTCAAAATCGTATCCAACTCGGAGTCTAGGAGCAGTACGCACTAAAACGGACGCCTAATATGCATAAGAACTCCGTTTTGGACGTTCTACATATGAACGGAAAGGGGAGAGGATAACCTTTCCAATAGAGCCGGTCCCATGTCAAAATACTTCCGGAGTCGACGGGAATCGTCGAAACAAAATCAAGTATATAATCTGTCAGGGTGCTGCGCCACCGTATTGGGCCATTGGGCCTTGTATCAAGTCTAAGTACATTATTTTTGTGTCTTAGGGTTAGGTCACGACCCCAACACCCCCTTGGACATCCTCACACCTATATATACTTCATAGTAGCCACCATGGACAAATGGGTTTTGCTTAGATTAATCTGTTATACACAGTTTCGCCGTTCATCGGTTTGTGAGACCCCAATTTAGCAATTCAGATTGCTTCTACCTTGTTCTTGCTTGTGTTCGCGGTTGTACTTGCAGTGATTAGCCTTCTTGGTGAGTTCAATCGTGTGCAGCACGGTTGATAACCAACAGAGCGGTGGTGTAGTGATTGTAGAGATTTTTCGTGTTCTACTCGAGAGCCTCGGATCATCAACGTCGAGATCTCCATCAATCGACTTATCCATTACCTTTCGGAAGATCCGGCCTAAACCTTTTTTTCGTATCAATTGGTATCGGATTTCCAAGTTTCCATTAGGTAATTCATCTATACATTACATTAGTTTTGTTTTTCATACCTAGAGTCCACAAAAAAGCCACAAAAAAACTTGCAGTTTAGTAGATCTGTTCATTACTTTGTCCAAACCACCATTGAGCCTTTACAACTTTCGCTTTCAGTTTAGTTTTGTTGAGTTTGTGTCTGTTTTTGAGTCATATTGCCGGTTTAGAAAGTGTTTTTGGTCTTAGTTTGAGTTTTGCGTTGTGTGATTCATCCTTTTGAATCACGTCATCACGTCCAGATTAGATTCACCTCTGTATAGTTGGGTATTTTCATCATATATCGCTTATACGTACTCGGATTTTGGTGTTCTTGTACTTTCTAGAAAGCTTATGAAGTTATCTATAACTTTAGTATTCATCATTTTCCCAGAAAATATAGTTATCAATGTCAAAATAGCACTAGATCCGAATCTGTTATTGACCTAGAAATTCTGAACAGTCTGTATTTCGGGGGAAATATCTCCTATTGTTATTTTCTAAAATAGGTCTTCCATATATTGAAATTAAAGAGGAGAGATATATATACAATTTTGATGTTGTTAGTTTTTCTATTTGGAGCCTCTAAGTATGCCTATTTGTCCTTGGAAGATTGAACAGAAAATCTGCGACAGACACACAAGATATCTTTGATTACTTTTTATTATGTTGTTCTTTTGCAGCACATTCCGAGAAAAGGAAGAAAAAAAGAAAAAAGGCAAGTGCAAAACAAGATAGAAAATCTGCACAAAAAAAGAGGAGAAAAAAACAACAACAAAAAACAGAAGTGCTTACATCCTTTTTGTCATCTAGTTTTATCTCATGTCTAGCTTGCTTGAACTACTAGGAACACATTTAGGCCAGCAACATTGACAAGTACTGTGGACACTTATTCAACTTTACTATCTGATTTCACTGTTGCTAATCCTTTCTACATATAAATTGCCATCCAAGCTACACCTTACTCTTGAGCAGAATCGATACACCTTTACAATCATCCCGCGCTTCATTGGTTTCATCATACTGGCCACCGTTTGCCACCTGCAGTGTTGGTAAGAACACTTGTAAGAGCGTGGTAAGACGCTTGATAGTGTGTGATTCTACTTCCACTTTGCCATTACACTTTGTAGTTGATAGGGATAACATATTTTTTTGTTGTTGTCTTCTGTTTGCTACTAACAATGTCAGGTAAATGCAAGAATCATGCATTATATGTTGAGATGATTGACATGATGAAGACGACGATGGAGTTGCTCACTAAAAATCAAACATCAACCAAGGATTCACATGACATTCAGGCCACCTTTACAACACCTTCCACAAGAAGTAATTACATTCTCCCATCTCTTCCTTCTTATGATGGTTTTGGTTACGATGAATACATTGCTTGGGAAATAGAGTTGGATACAATTTTTGAACAATGGCATATGTGTGAGAGGAGAAAGATTAGAAATATTGCTAGTGCATTAGTTGATTGTGCATTAACTTGGTGGGACAACTTAAGTGATATAGAAAAACCTCGAACATGGAAAGATATGAAAATTCTTATGCAAGAAACTTTTGCTAATATATATAATTGCAAAGATAAAATACATGAACTTGAGAAGAATTTTCTTGTTGTACCCCCTCCTTTGCCTAACCTTTTGCAGGAACATGAACAAATAAATGTAGATGCAAGTGAGAGTGAGGTGTTGAACAACTCTTCTAAATTTTTTGATGAATCAACTGATAATGCATTTGAATTTCTTGTTGAAAGTGAGAGTAGTGTTAATGGACAATGCTCTACAGTTAACCAAGGCATGGCATTTCAGATGTGCTGAATTTTGCTACCAATCATGCTATCGATGAGCAGCAACAAGATGAACCTTTTCATAATACACCTTTACCATTAGTTGATTTTCCACTGATTCTTACAACAAAAATGAGTTGTGTGTTGATAATTATATTGTACCTGTGCTAGAACAACTAAATGAATTTGATACTTTATCACTCACTTGTGCTGAAATTAAGCATTTGATTCCAACTACATGTGAAAGGGATGAGCTGAAATTGTTATCTTCTCCAAATACTTTGGGCTATATTGAATTTGACACTCTTTGTGATCTAGATATCTTAGAGAAGAAAATATTTTCTCAGTCTGAATTGCCTTTGTTAAGTAGACAAATTTTTCATGGTATAGGCAAATATGAACATAGTGGTATGTTTATGGTGCATAAAGTTTATATATGCTCAAATGAGAAAGCTCCTTTTGTGCTGCAACAACATGGTCAAGTAAATAAATGTATTAACGCTAATAATGTCTTGTCAAGTTTTTCTAGTATTTTTCCTTGCAGCAGGGACAACAAAAACATTATTCACTGTGATTGTGCATTATGGACAACACTCATTCTACCTCCAAAGCAACCCTCTTTGCTAGACATACGAGCAAGTCGAGAACGGCTTGTCATAAAGAAGGGAGAATGATGAGATCATGCACATTATTATTGCACCTACAAACATGACACAATGTTTATTTGTTTGGGATCCTAGATCAAGTGAATGTGCATTCTTATTTGATGGACAAGATCAAGATGGCGCACTATGTCGTCCACCACCTTGGCCTCCTCCATTCATACATACAAGAAGATTTGATGGCGTTGCACATTTGGACCAACACACGAGTGAAGATGAACTTGAGTCGAGGATGACTCCAATTCAAGAAGGGGAGGATGAGGAGGACATCACTTCTATGGATACAAACAACACTCCATTGAACATACAAGAAGCAATCAATAAAGTTCATACACAACAACTAATTTCAGAGGTGAGCTCGTTCTTATATATTTCCTTATATGTTTTTGAGCATAGATTGCTACTTAATAATTTAATTGTGATTAGAATCCATGAAGAGGTTCAAGGAGTACTTGGAGGAAGTATTAGGGACGTGGAAGACAAGAGAATTCGTTCAAAGAAGATGGAAACTGAACCAAACTCAAAATTGTATCCAACTCGGAGTCCAGGAGTAGTACGCACTAAAACGGATGCCCAGGATGCATAAGAACTCCGTTTTGGACGTTCTACATATGAACGGAAAGGGGAGAGGATAACCTTTCCAATGGCGCCGGTCCCATGTCAAAATACCTTCGGAGTCGATGGGAATCGTCGAAACAATATCAAGTACAGAATCTGTTAGGGTGCTGCGCCACCGTATTGGGCCATTGGGCCTTGTATCAAGTCTAAGTACATTATTTTTGTGTCTTAGGGTTAGGTCACGATCCCAACACCCCCTTGGACGTCCTCCCACCTATATATACTCTATAGTAGCCGCCATGGACAATTGGGTTTTGCTTAGATTAATCTGTTATACACAGTTTCGCCGTTCATCGGTTTGTGAGACCCCAACTTAGCAATTCAGATTGCTTCTATCTTGTTCTTGCTTGTGTTCTCGGTTGCACTTGCAGGGATTAGCCTTCCTGGCGAGGTCAATCATGTGCAGCACGGTTGATAACCAACGGAGCGGTGGTGTAGTGATTGCAGGGGTTTTTCGTGTTCTACTCGAGAGCCTCGGATCATCAACGTCGAGATCTCCATCAATCGACTTATCCATTACCTTTCGGAAGATCCGGCCTAAACCTTTTTTTCCTATCACACGTCACCGGCGAACCCTTCATCATAAACGTCATCATCTGCAGCAAAAACATAAAATAGCAACCGTGAGCACGAAGGCTCAGCAAGACTTAACCATCTCCACTAAGCATGGAACTCTATATGCAGGATATATATAAGATAGGACGGTAGTTTGCAGTAAAAGACTCGCCTAAATGTTAGTCTTTACTTTCAGCTTTTAGCGGCAAATTAAAGCTTCATGAATCTGAAATTTAGTTAACAACCTGATCTAAACATACAAGCATCAATACATAAATAATCCATATAGCATAATTCACTAGTACAAAAAGCATTTTTACAGGCGCCTCAATTTTTCAAACACAGGCGGTCCTTAAAAATATGCGACTGTGATGACGAATGATATAATAACCGTCTGTGATGAAAGAACAACACAGGCGGATTTTAAAGAACAACCGTCTGGGTAAATACATTATCTTCAGAATCGGTTCTTAATTAAGAACCGCCTGTAGCAACGAACTTCACAGACGGATTTTAAGAAACAACCGTCTGGGTAAATACATGATCTTCACAGACGGTTATTAATTATTAACCGTCTGCAATGCAATGAACTTCACAGGCGGATTTTAAGAAACAACCGTATGGGTAAATACATGATCTTCACAGACAGTTATTAATTATCAACCGTCTGCAATGCCATGAACTTCACAGACGGATTTTAAGAAACAACCGTCTGGGTAAATACATGATCTTCGTTGGCGGTTCTTCATTAATAACCGTCTGTAATGCAATGAACTTCACAGATGGATTTTAAGGAACAACCGTCTGAGTAAATACATGATCTTCGTTGGCGGTTCTTAATTAATAACCGTCTGTAATGCAATGAACTTCATAGCCGGTTCTTGATTAACAACGGCCTGAGAAGATCATGTATTTTCAGTGGCGGTCATTGTTTAATTATCATAAGCAGTTTTCATTGAAATTACAGGGATGTAGTTGCAATTATATATCACAGCCGCATGTAGTCGTGCAGGCAAAATTGTATCAGGAAAAAAACATAGATGAGCTAGCGGATACTAGTACAGTAATGCATTATAGGAAATGCTCGATCACCAGTGAGGCTGGCTTAATTGTGATAATTCACCATTAGAGGCTTTACAATTGTTCAAAGATAATTTCTTTACACACTGAACAAAAATCATGCTACATTCATTGTAGATCGACGATGAAGCTCCCATCGATCAATCTAAATTGTACCGTCCTGCTTGCTCCCGAACACGTCTCTTATATTCCGCTGGATCCTGAAAATATTGACATTATTTAAATTAACAAATGTCGAAGGAGGAATGAATAACCTACATTGGTCACTAAGTCAAAGTGTCATCTAACCTTGATAAGTAGATTATAGCAATCATTTTCAACATCAGGCACATTTGGCTGATGCAGCATACGCTGAACTTCAAGTAGTATAGTTTTGATTGTAAAAGCACTGCACCACCCCTACGAAATATAATTTAAGCAATATAAGAAACCAGTTCAAATAAGTTCGACAAAAATTATAAGTAATAATTACATGAACAAAATAGGTCTATCTTACAGTCTCTTGATCAAGAATCCCGATGCAGAGTGCTCCCGAACGATGGACATTTGGGTGGAAGAACCCAATTGAAAAGGAGCATCTTGGAGGCACCAAGGGATAGTCCTCAGAGAAGGAGATTGTCAGGGGGTAGTAACCATCTTCCCATTCAGTCTGCAAAAGAAATTTATTAATAGGAGGACGATAGTTAAACTCATATTGTGCTTGTTCTTCATGACTTACCCCTTCTTTACCGGGGACGATGCACTGCCACTTCAATAAATCTCCCGATTCAGGCTTCGCAGAGAAATTGAAAATACCAAAACTAAACAACACGGAAAAACAAACTACAGTTAAGTTCATCAGTCCATTACAGATACATATGTATATACAACCATGTGACCGGTGTGCCATATGTACATACATGGGGATGGTTCTTGCGCCACGCCAAGCGCTCCTCCTTCAATCGGCTACACGCCCGAGACATCATTATCTGAAGAAAGACCAAACTTCCAAACTTCCAAATCATTGAGTCCAAACGCATATGTACACAAATGCAAAAGGACACAATCCATATACCAACATTGTTCTAAGTTGATTTCAGGAGATACAAATATATACAATATATATCATCTCGCATTGCTATATACATTTTTTCCAGCATTGACATCTTCTCGCATATAGGGTTTCAAATTCTTTTTAATGCTTCTCTCTACGCGCTTGATGTTTTCTGGTTCGGTGAAAAGGTACATCTCTTCATACTGATTATATTCCTCTTCATTATCTCCCACATTGTCAACCCCAACAATATTTTGCTTTCCAGAAACAACTACGTGCAACTTCTCAGTTTCTGGATCTTGAACATAAAAAACTTGTGCAAAATTATCGGCGAGAACCCACAGGTCATCTTTGTAACCCACTTTATTCAAGTCTACCAGTGTCAGTCCGTAATTGTCCACTTTCAAACCATCAGGATGTTTGACCCATTGGCACTTAAATACGGGCATTACCATTCTTTCGCCATAATCGAGTTCCCATATTTCCTCTATGAACCCGAAGTATATGGTCTTCTGCCCTTGTGAATCATAAGCCTCAATACGAACACCACTATTTTGTGCAACACTCTTATCGTCTTTTTCTTTAGTGTAAAATGTGTAACCATTGATGTCATATGCTTGCCATGATGTTACCAAAGCAGATGGGCCACAAGCTAACTTTTTCATTGTTGCCTCTTCTATAGTGTTTCCGTATGATATATTTTTGTCCATTAACCATTCAGTGAAACATCTTCTGTGCTCTTTCATGATCCAGTCCTCTTTGCAGTCTTGGTTTTTATCACGAAGCTCAATTTGGTGTTCCTCGATGTACGGCTCAGCTATTGCGAGCTGTTGTAGTACACCAAAATGTGCACGGTGTACATTCTTGTAATCTTGAACAATAAAAGTTTTCTTACCCACTTTGCCTCTCCCACGTAGTCTACCCTCATGTACCGGTATAGGCACACCTATCGATTTTCCATCTTTGATGTAATCAGTGCAACCCTCAATCACCTCTTCAGTGGTGTATCCTTCCATAATTGAACCCTCTGGATGAGCACGGTTCCGCACATAACCTTTTAATACTCCTAAATATCTCTCCAACGAAAACATATGATGTAAATATAGTGGCCCCAATGCTTTTATCTGATCAACAAGATGTATGATTAGGTGTACTTGCATATCAAAAAAGGATGGTGGGAAACACATCTCAAGCTTGTACATTGTCTCGACAATGTATGTTTTCAGATAGTCTAAATCTTCACGTGCTATCACCTTTTGCGATACTGCATTGAAGAAGTAACACAAACGTGTGATGACAACTTTTATATGCTCAGGTTTGATTACTCTTATTGCAATGGCAAGGAAAATTGTCATCATCATGTGACAGTCGTGAGAATTATAACCGAATAAAGACAAGTCTTTCATCGAGACTAGTTTGCGGATATTGGATGAGAAACTTGTGGGCACTTTGATCCCACGCAAGCATTCGCAAATTGCTTTTTTCTCTTCTAGCGTCAAGTTGTAGCTGGCTGGGGGAAGGTAATGCTTCCCGTTCACCTTTTCTACTGGATGAAGCTCTGGTCTCAAATCAAGATTTACTAGGTCCATACATGAATTTAATCCATCCTTTGTCTTCCTCGGCATGTCCAGCAAGGTCCCAATGATGCTGTCAAATACATTCTTTGTAACGTGCATCAAATCAATACTATGGCAAAATTCCAGATTCTTCCAATACGGAAGATACTTGAAAAAAATTGATTGTTTCTTGAAAGCCATGTCAGTTGTATCATCCGAAGATGTACTTTTCTTTCTCTTAATTCCTTTACTCTTTTTTCCCTTACCGAAAGCAATATGAATGTTCTTGACCATTTCAAACACAAGTTTTCCACTGTAAGGTTTCGGTGCAGTATCTTTTTCGATTTTGTTATCAAATTGTTCTTTCATCTTCCTATACTTGTGTGTATCTGTCAAGAACCGTCGATGTCTCATGTACACCGTCTTTCTGGATGAAGTGAGGTATAGATATCCAGTTCTATCCACGCACCTAACGCAACCTTTCTTCCCTTTCATTTGTCCCGATAATGTAAACAGTCCGGGATAATCATGCACGGTAACGAATATCATTGCTCTTAGCGTGAAATACTCCCGCTTGTACTCATCCCATGTACGTACCCCTTCATTCCACAATTTCGCCATATCTTCCATTAAAGGTTCCAAGAACACATCAATTTCGATGCCGGGTTGTTTCGGACCTTGGATAAGAACAGATAATAAGATATATTTCCTTTTGTGACACAACCACGTCGGTAGGTTGTACATAGTTAAGACCACGGGCCATGTGCTGTGTATGCTCCTTTTTTCACCAAACGAATTCATTCCATCTGTACCCAAGGCAAACCTCACATTTCTGATTTCCTTCGCAAATTCTGGATACTGAATATCAAAATTTTTCCACTGCGTTGCATCACCAAGGTGTCGTATATGTTTTTCATTCTTCTTGCGTTCCACGGAATGCCAACGCATAAGTTCAGCCTCCCTAGGGTTTGAGAACAAACGCTTCAAGCGATCAATTACCGGAAGGTACCACATCACCAATGCAGGAATTTTCTCTTATTCTTCCTGTCTGCATCGCCAGAAGTATCGTCATCGTCACCTTCAGGACCAATAATAAACTTCTTATTCTTCTGAGTCTTTTTCATGTTGGTAACATACTGGTGATTGTAGTCCTTCTTATATCTACTGACACCACAAATGGGGCATCTAGTTGCGAGCTCATGCTCTTTGCGATACAGAATACAATGGTTCACACAAGCGTGTATTTTTGTCACACCTAGTGCCATCGGGCAATGAAGTTTCTTCGCTTTATAAGTGCTTCTAGGCAGTTTGCTTTTATTTCTCTAAGTTTCATTTGAGCAATTGTAGCTAATCTGTGCTACCAAAGATGTCTGCACTTGTGGCTCCATCAGCTTCATTTGAGCAATTGTACCTAATCTGAGCTACCAAAGTTATGCTATATTTAGCTCTGAAGCCAAACAAAAGTTGCTGGCCAACTCATTTGTGATGCCAGGAGCATCCTCACGCCCATATCTAGGTAACACTAGGTGTGGCGATGGAGTCTGAGCATATGATGCTGATCTCTATGATACAAGAATTTAGTTAGACCTATATAACTTCAAAATGTGTTTTGGCTAAATTTGCTTAATTGAGCCAAAATTGAGAAAATTTGTTTTAAATATGACCAAATTTAGTTATGCCATTTATTAGATTTTTTGTCTTATTAGATCTAGCATGGAAAGCCCTAAGAAGACTGGTCCTGATAGTAACAACAAAGAAGACAATATGGAGTTTACTGACTCCAGCAGTTCAGGCTCCTATCACAGTCCTTCGGATCCTTTTCCGAATATAAAAATTAAAAAGACTTGAGTGGATCTAGACCCGGAATATGATCCTGCCGACGAGGTATGGATCACGAATCTTAACTTCAGCAGTTCAAGTTAATGTTGGTTGTCAAGTATACGAAGTCTTATAATTTTTTTCTACCTAGATTAATCTCGAAGACAATGAGGTGACATCGGCTCCTAAAACCGCAGAAGGTTCACCAATGGATGAATCCTCAGCTTCACTCAAGCGGAAACGAGGGCAACGAGGTCCCAATAAGGGTCCATTGGACCGCATCATGTACATAACAAGGGTCGGTCCAGGTGGGCTTCCCCAAGAACCACTGGATTCAGTTACCAAGTACCGTAATGCATGCGGTTTTCTTGTTAGGGAGGTTGTGCCGATCACAACCGAGAATTGGAGGAAATTACCCGAGCAGACCAAGAATGAGTTGTGGGAAAAGATAAAGAAACAATTCAAGTTCCCGAAAGGCACAGAAGAAGCTGTAAAGAAAGCAACATTGGTCTCTTGCGGCAAGAAGTTTCGATGCTGGAAGAGTGAAATGAATGCTTATGTTAAGGCCAATAAGGTCCCTAGCCCGAGGAAGATGGGAAAAATCACACAAGCTCAGTGGCAAGAGTTTGTTCGTCAAAAGAGCACACCTGATGCTAAAGCTCTAAGTGCAACTAGGTCAGAGCTTGCAAAAAAGAACAAATACCATCATCGCTTGGGGTCTGCCGGATATGGCCCCAAAGTCCAGAAATGGAATAAGATAATAGACGAAATTCTTAGTAAGGGCAATCCTCACCCATTAGAAGGGTGCGATGAGCGAACTCAACGCTGGGTCTTTGCTCGGTCAGGTTTGACCAGCGAGGGCAAACTTGAAAAGCCCGACTCTCTGAATGAAGTAGAGGATAAAATGAAAGAAGTAATTGAAAAGCAACAGAAGGGTCTCTTCAAGCCGAAGAGGGAGAATGACCAACTTACCGCTATCTTGGGAAACCCTGAACACAGCGGACGGGTTCGAGCGGTCTCTTCTCAAATGTCTTGGCTAGATGGTTTCCCTAAAGATAAAGACACATATAGAAGACGTGAGAAGTTTAAGAAAACACTTGATGAAACAATTGCTCAAAAGGTCAAAGAAAATATGCAAGAAATAATGGAACAACTTAGACAATCAGGACAATTAGTGGCACCGAGTACAATGATGGTTCCGGTGCAAAAGGAGCAATTAGTATCTCCAGCTGCCTACCCTAGCAGCGTTGGTTCCGTGCCAGGCTCAGGGTCAGCGCATAAGTTCCCTGTCGATGATATTGCTAACGACAAATCTTGTCGTCTTCTTGTCCCGATAGGCAGAGCAGGGAACAAAACCAAACAGGTTGCCACTGCTATGGCAAAGCCTGATCGTGACTTCAACGGGAGTCCACTTCCGTTGTATTATTCTGTGGTGCAAGTTCTTCAGATCATTGATAATGATTATGAAGATTATGAAATAGACCACGTCACACCTGAGGGGATCGCGACTCTGGGGCAGGCTGTCAACCAATTAATCCTTTGGCACCGACGCGATATCGTGTTGGACGATGAGCCAATTTCTAGCCCCGTCGCATCTCCAAATACTGCAACCCCATCTTCTAAGGCGAAAGTGCATGAAGATCCACTCCCAGTCCGGGAAGATCCACTCCCCCTATGTCTGAGCAAGGATGATGATATCCAAGAGCAACAAGTTGGACAACAACTTCAAGCAGTACCAGAGCAAGCTGTTGCTAGTAAAGAGCAACTAGTTGAGCAACAGCTTGAAGTAGTACTAGAGCCAGCTGCTGGGAGTAAAGAGCAATCAGTTGAACAACAGGTTCAACAACAAGCCAGTGTCCAACTTCCGACGACTACTCCTCGATCATCAGTGCCTATCAAAGTTAGCTCATACGAAAATAAGAAACCTTCATCAGAAGTGACAAAGTATTTGGAAGATATGAAGGAAAATATTAGAAAATCGAGTGCATCTCGTTCTTCTCATGAGCCAGCATTAGAAGATATCGAGGAGTGGGAAGAAGACGGTGTCATGTATAATCGGCGGACGGCTTTAGTTAAACCAGGAGTTCCAATATACAAGCTTGAGGATGTTCCTCCTAAATTTGAGAATGGGAAGCCGTTAATGACATCCGTACAACTTAGCAAACAACCCGTCGCGCTCAGAAGAATGCATGAGTGGTACATCACTGCCAGCACAAAATATGGTCTTGATTGTGTCACATTTCGTATTCCAAAAGAAGCATTCAGGAGCACTGGAGTAGATAAACGAGTCATTTTATTTGACGAGCTGCTTTCCCTTTTCCATCGGGGCATGCTCGAAATCAACCTGCTGCTCGTCTGGTGCTTGTAAGTGCTCTAATATTTTGTATTTGCTTTTCTTACTACACGCATACGCATTTCATGAGATTATAACAATTCTGGACTTCTTCAATAGGATGCAATACATGGATAATGAAAAGTTGGCGCACAAGATAGGTATCCTTGACCCTACTAGGATTGCAAAGTCGCTATTCGACGTCCAGGCGAATCGAGAATCAAGCCAGTACAAACACATGAAAAAAAAAGATTTTGAAAGAGCAATTGCAAAACTTAAGAAGGATAGAAAGGCAGAAGTTGCAGCTTACATAGGACATGCGATGTTTAACTTTGTCAGAGACGGCCAGGACCTCGTAAAGGCTCCGTACCACTTCGAGTAAGTTCGACACATGGCATTGAAATAGCAATTATTGGTAATTGTTAACACGTGTGTTTGTATGTTTGCAGTAATCACTACATAATGATCTTCATCAAGCCAACGCAGGGAATGGCAACAGTCTTGGACTCGGCCGATTACCCACCAGATCGTTACAAAGATTTCCTTTCCATTTTGAAAAAGTACGTTTATTCAATAATTTTAATTTACGCACATTTAGAATGTGTTGACAAGTTTTATATGACATTTCTTGTATTACAGCGCTTGGCGGTTTTACGCGGAACAGCTTGGCGGTCAGAGACCTCCTAATACGAATGCATTGGACATTAAAACGTATTATGCTTGTCCGAAGCAGCCTGCTGGGAGTGTCTTATGCGGGTATTATGTATGCGAGCATCTTCGGACCGCCGCCGTATATAGAGTCAATCGTGAGGATGTAAGTTATCCTTAATGTCGATACCTTATTTTCTTACTTTTGTGTTTCATTTTCATTGTAACTAGCATAGTTTAATGCTTATATTCTCTGCTGTTCAATATTACCAGAAACATTATTTTCATATTTTGATTCCAACTTCAAAATTCAATTGCTCATAGTACAACTGCTCCAAAAATACCTACTAAATTCTTGTATACTCTCACTTTGATCTATACTTTGAGATTGTTCAAACCAACACATTCTAAACCTTGTTATGTGTTATATTGCAGAACAAGAAGAATCTGAACGAAGAATGGCCGGTTTGTAGAAGTATTCCTGATGGAGGAGCCGACAGGATTGCTTCTGAACTCTGTCAGTTCATTCGTCGCGAAATTTTGCACAAAACGGGGAAGTTCTTTGATAAGAGAGGTTCAGCAGCTGATGTGCCAGAACTTTGCGACTATACCAATCTAAACAGTTTTTAGTGAAAACTTGTAAACTTTGAGATGAAATTGTATCTGTAACTTGTGTGTATGTATATTGTTTTAGTGAAATTGACTTCTGTGATAATAATATTGTTGTCTTTTGTTCTGTGATGATTGTTGTTTTTTGTTCTGTGATTATATTGAATTGACCTGGAAATTAGAAATAACAGCAATAGTACTGCATGACTGTGAAAAACAATTATCACAGGCGGCTAGATACAAGTAAAGAAACATCTGTGATAACCTAATTTTCACAGGCGGTGTCTGTTATGGTAGAAACCGGCTGCGTTAAAGGGTCTTCACAGACGGCTGATATAGGTAAACTCCGTCTGTGATAACACCATTATCATAGACGGGTTAGTTATGCTTCAATAACCGTCTGTAAAGACACATTATCATTGACGGTTAGTTATGCTTCAAAACCCGCCTGTGAAGACATATTATCATAGGCGGTTAGTTATGCTTCAAAATCCGCCTGTGAATACACATTATCATAGACGGTTAGTTATGCTTCAATACCCGACTGTGAAGACTCATTATCATAGGCGGTTAGTTATGCTTCAAAATCCGCCTGTGAAGACAAATTATCATTGGCGGTTAGTTATGCTTCAATACCCGCCTGTGAAGACTTCTTATCATAGACGGTTAGTTATTCTTCAATAACCGTCTGTGATAAGATGTTTATCACAGACGGTTATATATGCTGCACGACCCGTCTGTGATAAAGTATTTTCACAGACGGCTAGCCTAAGTAAATAACCGCCTATGATAATCGGTCTTCACAGGCGGCTATCCTTAGTGAAGAACCGCCTATGATAATTAGTCTTCACAGGCGGTTTCACTTCTCCGCCTGTGAAATTGCGGATTATCACAGACTCTTCGTTTCAGGCGGTTTTAAAAGCCGTCTGTGATAATAGGTTTGGAGCCGTCTGTGATGAGGCTTATTGTAGCAGTGATTCAATAATATTCAACTCCAAATAATTAACTATGTCATGACTTAGTGAACAAGCGGTACTCAATAACTGCGAGGGACGGCAACTTGAATCGATATACACCTGCAGGGATACCTGAATAGCCTGACACATACACCCACACTAGGAGCTGCGTTGGAACACTCCAATCATGTTGTATACAGCAACCTTTCACCCGCTACCTACACGCCGAACCGGTCCCACCGCTTCAAGCAGGAGGCCGCCACAAGGGGTACGACGTACCCGCTGGCAGGTTTACACCATGCTGCTTGCAACCCACACCTATAAGGTGGTGGGGTATGCCTTGACGCTAAGGTGGACAAGTTACATCGGTTTACTGGGTCCCATATATCCAGTATGCCTTTGGAACATTCAAACTTGCTGAACAGGGCCGCACACGGATCGGTCCTTGACCAACACAGGCACAGCTACAGCTCATAGGCCCCTATGTCCTGCTGCTCTTAATCCATGCCCGATCTCATATTTAATAAAATGGTGAATCTCTCACTCGACCAATCCCGTGTGAACCCAGTTCCTGAACTCGCGAGTAGATTCCAACTACTCGAGTTCTACCGAAGCAACTATAACATTAAGAATAGCATGGACACGTCAAGGACTTAACCATCTACCCTTCTCTCATGGGTTCTCTGGTCATGCATGTGGAAAACTCCAAGAAAATCCTAGACTTAGTGCACATACATCCTAAACCATAAAGTGTGATACAAATAAAATTTAAAACGCTGTTAAATGCAAACCGGGGCTTGCCTGGCTGCGAGATGGGAGTAAAGTTAGTCTCCATATAGATGACTTCCAATGGCTCCGGGGTCTCCTCGAGCTCGGCAACAATTCGATATGTAAAGAGAAATGCAATAGAATCAATAATTGTATTATTACATAGCTTAAGGGAAAGATAGTTAAGTATAATAAATGATGGCCACTGGTTCTGGAAATTTTATAGAGGGCACTAGGCACTGTGGGTGAGGTTCTGGCCAAATTTGGGCTAAGTTCATGGAAGTATCTGTTGTAAAAAATTCAATGTATACAAACCCTTCCCAGAATTTTCATGGGCAACTTGCGACTTTAACATGGGTAAAAGTTGGTTTCTTTTTAGAGGAGGTCAATATTGACTCAAAAAAATTTGGTTCCAATTTTCTAAGCATTCCACTGTGAGATATTGAATTTAGAAGTTTGGAAAAATTTCTGAAATGTTTCTGGACATTTTGGAATTTTCAGGTACATAGAGATTGGAAACACAATTTGGCTATTCAATTGAACTCTAATGGACTGAAACTTGTACCGCGATTCAAGGGAAGTATTTGGAATGACGTGGACAAATTTGAGAATTTTTCAATGAATGGATCACCAGTAATAAATTCCAAAGTAAATTTGCTTCATGGAATTATTGAGGATAATTTATGGATTTTCATACAGATTCATGTGTATCACTTGAAACTAAAGATAATCCTGGTTCTAAAAAATTTATTTGGGAATTTTTGGACAAGTATCATAGGAGATATGGATTTTCCAAGTTGCAGCAATTTCTGGAATAAAATTCCAATTGGAAACATTTGAATAAAGGGTTGGGCCCACAGGTTAAATGGGCCAATCAGGTCGAAGCCACACGGGGCCACAGAATTAAAGGGCGTAGCCGCAGCAGATCCAGGGCGCGTCATTCTTTCACTGACGATCGGGGCCCACCCGATCGTCTTCTACCTCCAGCCACACGCGCGACCGCTGTGGCGCCTCGCCGGACCTCTCGCCGCCTGTTGATTTATGGCACAGTTCCTCCCCAAACTCGCCGCCTAGCCATACTTTGAGGTACTGAGCACGTCGGTGGGGTCAGTGCACGCCAGCGAAGGCCGGAAAAGCTTGCGCGACAGTGGCGGTGGCGGTTAGGGTTTCGGCCATGTCGGCCGAGCCCTAAGGTGGGCTAAATCAATCGCGAAGACTTCGGAAAGTTTCATGGCAACATGGGGAACAAGAATCTGGCCATAAGAAGTAGAGAAAAGGTTCAAAAGATGGTGGCGACGATGGACCGAGGAGGTGAAACCGGCAGTTGGGGAAAAATGGTATAACGGCTCGAATACCTGATGAAACTCGATAAATCTTCTTCGAGGTGATGCGCCTGGTCATATTGAACAACATAGAACAAGTGCACAAGGAATAATCAACTGCATAAACGAATTTTGTGCGCGAATCAACTCTGCTCATACCCGAAGCTCGTCGGAAGAAATGGAAATACGTGGGATAGGAGCCATGGCATGGGCTGAAACTTTACGAGCATGTTGAATCACGCACCTTTTTCCTTCAAGGATCAAGACGATTTGATGGCTGTTTCATTGTGTCGACAATGAGCAACGAGGCGGCAAACAGGGGACTTTTTTTGGTGGCCGCTGTTTCATGTTTAACTGCTTTGGGTGTGGCCTAACTGTGCAAGAACTTGATCACAAAGCTGCAGAAGAGATTGGGGAGTGAAGAGAGGTAAAGAAAAGTGCTCAACACGGAGTACTTTTGCTGCAAATCGGCTGGAAAGAGAAGATTTCGAGTGAGAAGTAAAAATGGTGCTGGAGACTTCAAGGTGGAGAAATGGTCGAGTCAAAGACAGGTAGGGGGATAAGGAGGAGGTCAGGGCATGCTGGGGGCAGCTAGAGGCGACCTCAACAGTGCAAGCATCTGTCTGGACTTTGTATGGCATGTGGTGTCACTTGGAGAGCAAAAACAGCACTTTTCTTTGAATGACAAGTGGGTCCCACCTCATCCTCATCCTTGCTCCATCAATTCTACCACCTAATTCATTCCAAAATTTGCTAGATATTTGTGGGATGGCTGTATTAATCATATAGAATTTGATTTTTAATTCCCATAGTTGATTTGACAAAGTTTCATTTAAATTCAAAGTTGAATTTGAATTTGAGTTGAATTCAATGTAGCCATTGAATTAAATAGCAAACATGCATAAAAAATTATGGAAGTTTGCAGGGAGGCTAATTGAAATATTTCGAATCCATTGGTCAACTCAAAGCTTCATGTTAACTTCATTTGAAAAGTAGCTAAGTTTATTTTTTTGAATTCCCTCATTTGGAGTTTGTATTTATTTGCTTTTCTCATTTCCTTTTTATTGATTTTTATTATTCAAAATTTTTGTCCCAAGTGAACTTTGAATTATTGAAATTAGGGCTCTTACATGCTGGAGCAGAAGCTCTTGATACTCTGGAAACAGAGGAACATTGAATTCAGGAAAAAGACAAAAAGCAAAAACAAGACTCAAGTTTAGCTAGGTGCCGATTATTACCTGGGTACACTGCCACTCCAGTCAGCACGGAACTTCTTCCTTGGACGCCAGGAGTTAGAACCCACCATCATCGGTGTGGAAGACGCTATGGGCTTCATCCCAGGAGTTGAGGTAGCCACCGACGCTACCTCAGCTGGTATCTCCGTTGGAGAAGGAATTACTCTGGACCCAGGGCCTGCCGCTGGCACCGGGACTGAAGTAGACTTGCCGGACCTAGTGCCCTATGTGGACGCTGGATACAAAGATGATTTAGCTGCTATAGCAGGAGTTTCTGATGCTAGGGGCACTACCAGTACTGACTTGAGGGTTGGGCGAGCCGCCGGCACTGCCTCTGACGGACCTGATCTGACAAAACTGCTGTTAGACCGTGTTAGCTTCCTCTTCCGGCTAGAGGTGTCAATGGATTCCTTGCCTTTAACCTGACTCGAGTAAGGTTTCTTCTGGCTGGAAGCTGCAGGAGCCTTGCCCCGTGAAGCTTTGGGGATTGAAATCCCTGCTGGTGGAGTGTTCCTCTGACGCAGTGCTAGACCTGGGTCGTCAAGCAGCGACATCTTCTTCTACAGCTCTCTCCTGACCTATGGAACAACATTAAGAGGCAGGAACTCAGCCGGAGGTCCGAGGTCATCCCTCAAAAAAGCCTCATTGTTCAGCTTCTGCAGATGGGTCTTCAATGCACGATCGTCAAGATTGGTACCTCGGCCGACTTCAATCCAGAGGAAATCCATTTATCCAGAGAAAGACCAAGCTGTGAACTCTTGCTCCTTGAGAGGCTCCCAACAGTTGGGCAGGAAATTGCCGAAGACCATCAGAGACGTTAGTCCTAGGTCCACCAATTCTCGGATCCTTGTCAGCATGGGCTTGTACTTCTCAGACAGCTCTAGGAGCTCCACCCAGGAGTCAAAATCCATCATCGAACATCCTTCAGGCAGCCCCAGTCGGTCGTGAGGGTCCACCCGGATCAGCATCCAATCGGTCTTCCACGTCTCCCACTTCTCAGAAGGAAAGGTCTTGATGTACTTGTATGGGGCGTTTCTATGCTTTACAAAGTAGTAGAACTCTAGCAAGCAGTTACATTTGCCTGTCGTCTAGAGGGTGAAGAAGGTCCAGAAGAGAGGGATGCAGGGCGGCACACCCACCCACATCTCAGAGAAGTGAATGAAGATTGCAACCAGAAAGATGGAGTGAGGTCCCAGGTGGTGCAGTTGGAGCCCGTACGACTCCCGCAGCATCGGTAGAAAGTAGAACACTGGCGGAACCAGACCAACCATGGCGTACAACGTGAAGTAAACAATTTCACCAGAGGACTCCTTCTTGAACGGGAGCTTTCCGCAGCGAATGGCATTGTTGAAGGAGTCGCTTTGCCAGCCCATGAGCTTCCGGACTCTGGTGAGATCTTCATCGCTCACAACCTTGCTGGGTGGGAGTCCAACTTCCATCACTGCAAAGTGCATCAAAAGTGGGAGCACGGCGCAAGCGTTCGAGCGGATAACTGTATGGCAAGAATATATCGGTGCATAAGAGTTCTTCCACCTTACAGTGCCTCTTCTTTTATTAAGCCTCCACAACGCTTGGAAGGCAACTGCATTTGGACTAAAATCACACTCTGCGAAGTTACCTCGTCAATGACAAGGGGACCCATGTCCACTTTGTTATAAAGTCACACCAGGTAAATGGTTGTCATGATGGAATGGTTGAAGCCCGAGGGCTGTGACCCGACAGGGATTCAAAGATTGCGCTGGGACCAATACGAAAATCGTATTGGGAACCGTCGACCTTCAATTTTGTGAGATCAGCACGTCATGCGTCTCACCTACCAAATCAAGAAAGGTCGCGTCTCCCAAGTGGAAACTTGAGGCAGCAATGTGGGAGAGATAATGGCCCCACCTTCGGCATCGAAAACTCATAATCTCACCAGAGGTGGGCCCGAGGGCCACTGTCGATAGCCTGCATACCAGGTATCCTTCGCACCAAAATAAGACGCATCGAGTTCCACCTTCCAGTATTGTGGATTTCCGGAGGCAACACGTGTCCCGTAGTGTTGGACCAGCCTCCCACCTTAGGGTGGATCCGGTGCTGCCTCGTTTCTCGCAGTGCCGGACGTGCCTCCCTTCATAGGATGAATCCAGTGCTGCCACATGTCCCAAGGGCAGTGGACCTGCCTCGCTGACAGATGAAGCTCTGGTGCTGCCACGTGTCCAGTAGCCACAGACCTGCCTCCCCACAAAGGGAAGCTCCAGAGCTACCACGTGTTGACCTAAGTCTACTACGGGAAGACAACGGGATCTCCAACTGCACGGACATTCAAGGGCTATCAAATGGCTATTACAAGACTTGGTTAACACGTCATTAATGTCATATTAATGACGCACGATCAGAGGACTATCAAGATCGGTAATGCTGTCGTTAAGGCACATTATCACACTAATAACCACCCATAACACCATAGATTGTGTAGAGGGCGGTTATTATAGCCAGGGCCACATGTCCGGCCAGGGTGCGCACTGTAACAACCAGTCCTTGGCATATAAAAGGGTTGCAATGCACGGTAGAAATCCATCTCATTCTAAACTAAGCTCAGGCTTACTCAAGCTCATACAATCATCACACACCCCATGGTGTAGGGTATTACGCTCAAGCGGCCCGAACCACGTAAAATCCTTTGTGTTGACTCTTGTCTTTGACCTTGATTAGCACCCCATCCAAATATGAACCTTCACGTACTACTTCTTAGTAGTACAGGGGGAAGTGTCTTATTCTACACTTCGACAGAAGGTACCGTGGAAGTTATTGGAAAGTTTTTTCATGTGTGCAAGGGGTGTGTGGACGTGGCAACATTATTCCAAGGTGTGTAGAAGAGATATTGACATGAAGATATGGCTGGAAAGGTCCAACCGGCTGGATTATGCCTCAGTCTGCGGCTGAGGGGGTTATGGTTCGTATATGGAAAGTTTAGAGTTTGTTTTGGTTAGATTTCAGGTGGGTCACAAAGGTAGTTTGTTTTAGGAATGTTTAGGACGTTCCTAAGGTTTTTGGAAGTCTTAAGATTGCTTCTATCTTCTTATGAAAGAGTGTTGAGCAGTTTTGTAAAGTTTTGGTTGAAACTGAGTAGGAGTAGGTGTCCTAGTTAGGATTGGGTTGGCCCAAGGGCTGGTTATATAAGCAAGGGGGGCCATAGCTCATGGTGCACGACTTTGGCGCTGTTCCTCTTGTGTTTTGATCAATAAATTTCATAGTTTTGAGGATCTTTTTTTGCCTTGTCCGTCCGACTTGTTTTCATCAAATCTTTCTTGTCAAGTTTTTGCGCTGCCCGATCTTTCTTTGTTGTTTTGATCATAACTCGCATTTTACAGATCCAATTAGAATGATTCTTTTTTTGTTGTCTTCACAACTTAATTATTTATCATCTGTGAAAATTTTACGGTAACTGGATTTGTGGTTTTTGAGTTACACGAGTTTCTTTGCAGTGTAGCAGATATGTTAGCTCTCTGTTAGAACAGATTGACCTTTTCTCAGAGACTTTTCATGTTTTTAATATGTTCGAAACACTCGCACACACGGTTTCACTAGTCTTCTCTTGTGATTGGACATGTCCGGTGTGCTGTGTAAAATTCGCGTGGAATGTTTAGGATACTAAAAACCCTAATTTGTGTGAGGTATACCGGACTTGTCTGTATTTGAACAGAGAGTTCATCGGACTCGTCCGTTCTGATTACAGAAGGTTGATCGGACTAGTCCGCAGAAAGACTGACTTGACCGGTGCAATGTGAAGTGTGTTTTTCCAACTTGTCTGAGTGAAACATTAGAAGTTAAACGGAATTGTCCGGTTGGAGTCCGGACTTATTTGATGCAAGGTGAATTGAAACATCAAAGAGTTTAACAAACTTGTCCGATGCTCAATGAATTGTGATATCAGAAAGTTAAACAGACTAGTCCGCTTATAGAACGGACTTATCCGGTGCTTAGTGAATCACTTAGATTGAACGGACTAGCCCTTACCCTCTATGCAAAGACATGAGCTCTTGCGATGTGTCTCTCACACATATCCTATACAATTATGTCTACTATGCACTTCCATTGATCATTTGGGCTTCTTCCTTTCTCACTTCTCATTTTTCATCTTTTTAGTTGCACCATAATATCTAATCTTTGTTGACCTGCATTCATCTCAATGAATTCATTAGGATCTCATTTGTTTGTCATCAATCGTCCAAAACCCACAAGGGAAGGGAATGCCTAGATGCACTTTCAATCCCCCACTTTTTTTGTGATTGATGACAACCAATTGGGATTTCACGATTAAGAGTAATAATTAATTTTCATAAAGTGGGAAGATATGAGAATGACAAATGAACAATAAAAACATCTCACATATATGCACTCTTAATGGTGGGGTGCCTATAAAGTGTGTGTGATCAATTAATGTGATGCACAAAATTAAGAGCATAGCAATTATAGCAGCAACCATCACAGTAATAAGCATCACACATTCATATTAAATAAAATAGGCACATCCAAAAGAGATTACAATAATTTGAAATTTAAGTTACATGTCCATGATCACTAGCCCTTAAGGCTTACAAGTAAATACTACTAGTCTCAATCTCTCCCCCTTTCGCATCAATGCACCAAAAAGGGAAAATTTGAGGGGACTCTCTCATCGCCATCCCTCCCTCACTCTCAGTCCTATCTTCATCTTCATTGTCATGTGCATGCTTCTCACAGATTGCTTTGATGTTTGCCTTCATGTACTTTTGATGCCTCGTTGTAGCTATGATTTCCTTGTGTTGCTTAATTTCCACTTTGCGGCAAGATCCAAAAATGCAGGAGAGCATTTTCAACACAACACTAGAGGACTCTTTGGAGGGTGGAGGAGCAAAGGTAGCAGCTGGAGTCCTTGTGCCTTCATGAGCATGCTTAGATTTTTGTTCCATTGTAGGTGAGGCAGGAGCATTGAGAATGTTGTAGACTGGTGGCTTCTGCGGGTTGAGGCTGGCATGCTCAACATCCTTAACAAAGTCAAGGTCGGTGACCTTCTCAATCATGAACATTATGTAAGGTGCATAGCCACATGACCTATTTGGAGTGATTGAGATGTTCACAATGTCATTTTATATATATTCAAAGACATTGAAGGTCCATTTCTTTCTTATGAATTTCATTAAGGTCCTTAGATTTCCTTGAATTGTCTCTGCATCTCAATCCTTTGGAGCAATAGTCTTCCTCAAAATTCTTTTAAGCACGACAAAGAATGGCTTCAAGTACTTTGTAGGTGTATTGTATGGCATTCTTGTGCCATAGAGAAAAGCTAGCTCATCCTTCTCCAACAACTTCAAGTTGTGAATCACAAGCTCATTGTTTAAGGTGTCTTCGAGATGGCGTATCCTGGCAAATTCCTCATAAGTGACACTATACTTGGATCCATGTGTCATCCAAATCATCTCATCCCCATCATCACGGGTGAAGTGGAGAGTAGAGTAAAATTGAGTGATGAGTTCATTGTTCCAATTATATCGGAAGGATAAAAGATCCTTTAAGCCATGCCTCTCCAATTCCTCCAAGACTTCATGATATGCTTGACGGTTCTTGGATTGTACATAAGTCATGTCCACCAATTGACTAGCAACCACTGGATTTCTCATCTTCATGTACACATGCTCATAGTAATCAGCATGGAAGTGGCTCCAAAATCTTGGGTCAACAGATTGCTTTGGCTGCTCATAAACTTCAATCTTTCTAAACTTGTCAACCAACTGGTTTCTTTTCCCCATGATTTCATTTTTTGAAGGTTGCCTGTTGCGCTGCAAAGGTGACTTCAACTTAAGCAGACCAATGGGACCACTTGCAATTCCTTTTCCCTTGTTGGTGCTCCTTCAAAGGCCGTTGAGCTGGCACCAACACCATCCTTGCTCAATGCTTTCTTTACTAACAATTTCTTCTTTCTCGGAAGAACATCATCGGGAGGAGAAGAGTGGGCATTGAAGTCATGTCCCTCCTTGCTTACCCTTTCTTTTGCCCTTTGAACTCTTGCACGTTCACGCTCGGCTTCATACTCAAACATGCTATCATATGAAGCGGACGACATCATGCTTGACACGGAGAATACAAGGAGTGGTAAGAATGATATTTAGACTTTGTGGTGATAAGAATTTAGTGGTTCAAACTATCAGGGGACCGGACTTGTCCATTTTCAGAGTGTGGACTTGTCCGGAGCACCGGACTTGTCTGCACAAGGAACCGGACTAGTCCAGTCTGACATATGAACCCTAGCTTCCTATTCCAGCAAATCTAAGAAATATTGATGCTACAAGGATAGGAATACAGTAGGAATACATACAACAATGTAATGTATGTTCTAGGTGTCAAGAAAAATAAGCAAGATTTAAGGAAAGATGAGAACTAGGGTTAAGTGAGATTTTATCGAAAAATCAAAGGTTTGAGGTTGGAGGAGCGAAGCAGGGTCCCGATTAGTCTGGAGAGGGATGATTCACGCCGAGGGAAAGAGTTCCCGTGGAGGAAACTTTGATTTTGGTGGTCAAAAGAGAAAATCGCCTTGGGAGCTAGGGTTTGAGGAGAGAGAGTGCCAAGACGATTGTGAGAGGAAGAAGAAGGTGTACTGGCGGCTGGCTAGGGTTTAATCCCAATAAATACATACTAGTCCGAATAGCGGGCAGACTAGTCCGGTACGCCAAACCAGAGTCGGACTAGTCTGCAGTAACAGACTAGTCCGGTGCAGACCACAGACTAGTCCAGGTCTCCTGGATAGAATTGGATTAGAAACAAAGTGATTTTTGGAAGTTTGATCTAATAGTGATCTAAAGGACATGATCTCACTAATAATATTGATGAACATGACCAGTAAGCAATCAACAATCATACAATGGCCATAATTCACCTAGATTCACTAATGTAAATAGTTTTTGAGAGAAAATCGAGAAAAGGGATAATTTTTCACGAAAATGAGTAAACTTTGAAATTACAATCAGGTATGTAGTGTCTGAAGACACATTTTGAGAGTCAAGTATATTTAACTCATTCCTGAGCTCACAAAATCTCTTTTTCACTAGTGGCTTTGTGAATATGTCTGCTACTTGTTTTTCAGTTCTAACATGTGAAATTTCTATCACCTTTTAGTGAATGATCTCTTAGAAAATGATGATTAATGTCTATGTGCTTGGTTCTTGAGTTCTCTACTAGATTGTGTGCAATTTTTATGGCACTTTCATTATCACATAGGAGTGGAATATGGTTCAGGTTGTAACTAATCCCATAGAGTTTGTCGCATCCAAAGTAGATGTGCACAACACAACTGCCTGCAACATACTCCACTTCAGTTATGAGACGAGCAATGGGATTTTGTTTCTTTGATGATCATGAAACTAAGGATCTGCCAAGAAATTGGCAGGTTCCTGACGTGCTCTTCCTATCGACTTTGCAGCCTGTATAGTTGGCATCGGAATATTCTATAAGGTGAAACTTGGATCCTTTAGGATAATAAAGGCCCAAGTTATGTGTGTGCACAAGTATCATAAAATTCATTTTAGATCTGTTAAATGACACTCTTTAGGTGCAACTTGAAACCTTGAACAAATACACACACTAAGCATAATATCAGGCCTAGATGCACAAAAATAGAGCAGTGAACCAATCATAGACCGATATACCTTTTGATCCACATCTGGACCATCTTCGTTGAGATTGAGATGTCCATTAGTTGTCATGGGAGTCTTGATGGGCATGGCTTTGTCCATGTTGAACTTTTTGAGGATGTCCTGCGTGTACTTGGTTATGAAGGTGCCTTCTCTCAACTGATTCACTTGGAATTCCAAAAAGAATTTTAATTTGCCCATCATTGACATCTCGAATCTGTCTATCATATTTTACTAAATTCTTCAAAAAAATATTTGTTAGTAGAACCAAAAATGATGTCATCAACATAAATTTGACACACGAATATATGACAATCAGAATGTTTCGTGAACAAAGTATAATCAGCTTTTCCTATTTTAAAACCATTTTGAGTCGGAAAATCCCTAAGGCACTCATACCAAGCTCGGTGAGCTTGTTTGAGGCCATAGAGAGCCTTACGCAGTTTGTACACATGGTTGGGGTACTCTTGATATTCAAATTCTGGTGGCTGCTCCACGTATACCTCCTCCTTGATAGGACCATTGAGTAATGCGCTTTTGACGTCCATTTGATACAACTTAAAATTGTGGTGAGTAGCATAGGCTAATAAAATACGAATGGACTCAAGTCTAGCAACAGGAGCAAAAGTTTCTTCGAAATCCAAACCTTCGATTTGTTAGTAACCTTTTGCCACAGGACATGCCTTGTTTCTTGTTACAACTCAATTTTCATCTTGCTTGTTCTGAAGGACCCATTTGATGCCTACGATATTTGCTTTTGGTCTTTCCACAAGCTCCCATACTTCATTTCTCTTGAAGTTGTTCAACTCCTCTATCATTGCAATCATCCAATATAGATCTTTTAGTGCTTCATCAAATGTGTATGGTTCCATAAACGAGACAAAAGAGTAAAGTTCATAGAAATTAGCAATACGAGATCTAGTGGTTACTCTCTTTGCAATATCTCCAATGACGTTGTCAACAGGATGATCTCTTCATATACTCTGATGTACTCTTGGGTAAGGCACTTGTGAGGTCATTTGTTCTTCATTATCTTCATTATCAGTGTCTCCCCCTAGATCATTGCTTCTAGGATTAAATTGATCTTCTTGATCCTGCTGGTGTTGATCCTGTGCAGAAGCTCTCCCTTGATCGTCGCAATCCTGTTGAGGTACATCTTGAGCACTTGAGTCTTGCGATTTCTCTTGAGGTCAAATATCACTAATTGCCATTCTCCTCAACGCTTGACATGGGGCTTCTTCTTGATCTAGCACATATTTATCAACTTGCTCCACTTGGGATCCATTAGTATCATCGAACACTACGACAAGTGCTACTTCAACAATGCTAGAGACTTTGTTGAAGACATGATAGGCATAGGCGTTCGAATCATAACCAAGCAAGAACCCTTCACAAGATTTTGAAGCAAACTTCGAAGTCCTCAGTTTCTTGTTTAGAATAAAGCATTTACTTCCAAAAACTCTAAAATATGAAACATTGCGTTTGTTACCAGTGTGGAGCTCATATGGCGTTTTCTTCAAAAGTCGGTGAAGATATATCCGGTTTGTGGCATGACAAGCGGTGTTTATTACTTCAGCTCAAAACTGGTCTGAAGTCTTGTATTCATCCAGCATTTTCCTTGCCATCTTGATGAGTGTCTTGTTCCTCTCAGTCACCCCACTTTGTTGAGGGGAGTAGGGTGCTGAAAATTCATGTTTTATTCCTTCTTAATCTAGGTACTTCTCAACTTGAGTATTTTTGAACTTAGTTTTGTTGTCACTTCTAATATTCTTGACGGTTGAGGAGAATTCATTTTGTGCCCTCTTCAAAAATTTCTTGAGTATTCCCTGGGTTTCTAATTTATCATACAAGAAAAATACTCAGGTGAATCTGAAAAAATCATCAACAATTACTAATCCATATTTGTTACCACTGATGCTTATGTAAGTAATTAGACCAAAGAGGTCCATACGAAGAAGTACCAGCGGTCTTGATGTAGTCATCACGTTCTTTGCGGGGTATGGTGCTCCAACTTATTTTCCCGCCTAGCATGCGTTGCACAGCCTGTCTTTCTCAAACACAACATATTTTAAACCTCGGATGTGACAACCTTTTAGAAGTTTCTGCAGATTCCTCACCCCAACATGGGCCAGCCATCTATGCCACAACCATCCCATGTTAGTTTTTGCAACCAAGCAAGTGTTGAGTTCAAATTTATCTTTGTTGAAGTCGACAAGATAATGCTTTTCCTTCAACATTCCTTGAATGCAACCGAGTTATCGCTTCATCTAAAAACTGTCACACCCTCATTAGTGAATAAAAAATTGTATCCTTTGTCACATACTTGAGATATGGACAAAATATTATAATCTAAAGAATCGACATGTAAAACATTTGAAAGAGTGTGTTGAGAGGAAATTTCAATTTTACTACTGCCAAGGACATTTCCTTGGTTGTTGTCTCCAAAATAAATTCCTTCAGTTGGATTCGCGTTTTGCTCATACTCTACGAACATACTCATCTCTCTGGTCATGTTATTGGTGCATCCAATTTGGATCCTCCGGAGGAGTAGGCCTATAAAACAAAATTATTTCTTGGTTTTAGGTACCCAAGCTTGCTTGGGTCCTTGGAGGTTAGTCACAAGTGTCTTGGGCACCCACACACAAGTCTTTGGGTTCTTGTGGCGTGACCCTGCATATTTTGCATAAACATGTTCAGATTTATTTCTCATAAGTACATAAGTAGCATAAAAAGTATGAAACAATGTTTGCAATTCAAATGTGATTTTCTTTAACAAATTTAATATGATCCTCAATCTGAGCATTAGTAGGAAATTTTTATTTTTTGTGTACCCAAGACCATCTTTGACATAGGGGGTCTTGTAAGCATATATGCACTTCGTGCATATTTAATCTTTTCTTTGTCAAAGATGCCACTTTGGGATGGATGTTTAAAATATGAAACAGTGGATTCATCTTTTGCATTATCCTTCTTACTACAGCATATGCAAGTTTTAGTTATAGTCGACTTGACATCTTGAGAGGATGAGCTCTTTGAGGAGGAAGCGTCATTTTGCTTGAGTGACTCAACTTGCACTTCAAGTATTTTGTTAACTTTCATCAAGTTAGCAAGTTCGCGCTTGACTGCATTGTGTGAGTCTTCTAGTTTTGAGTAAGTTTTCTTAATCAAAGCTAGCTCAAGCTCAAGTGCCTTGCTTTTCTCCTTTTCAATCTCAAGAAGCTTTTCAACCTCTCGATATCTCTTCCTTTCACGGATGAGCATATCTTCTTGGTGGTTGACAAGCTCCTCCTTTTCAAAGATTTCATCCGACAACATTTTCATTTTTCTTAGTGCAGTTTTGCTCAATCCTTTAGAAATTTCCTCATTTTCACTGGAACTATCAAAATCATCATTAGAGGAATGTAAGAAAGGGGGTGTAAGTCGATCCTTTTTCTTGCCTTCCTTAGCCATGAGGCAAGTATGGTTGTAAGTCTCCCATCCTCACATATTTGGGAAGAGTGTAGATTTCTTGGTTGGCTTCTTGATGGCAATTGTTGCCTTCTCATCTTCATCATCCGAGGAGGACTTGTCGTTTGAGTCCCACTCCATGTCGATGTGCGCTTGATGTACTTGCTTCTTTTTCTTGAAAGTTTTCTTCTTGCGACATCACTTCTTTCTTCTTCTTATTTTCCTCATATGTACAGTCAACCATAAAGTGTCCATATTCGCGCAGTTGTAGCAAGTACGTCGAGCCTTGGATTTTCCTTTTTCCTTGTTCTTTTCTTCACTAGAATTGCTTCCTCTTCTTCTTCTCATCATGTGGTTGAATATTTTCATGAAGAGTACCATCTCTTCATCATCCATATCCGTGCTTACATCATCAGTGTCTTCTTCTTCATGAGTCTCACGAGTCTCCTTCCCTTTTGGCTTGCAGGTTGCCTTGAGGGTGACCTCCTTCTTCTTAGATGAGGTAAGTTCAGCTATGTCTTTGACATATTTGGCTTCTTTCTCCATCATTTTGTGATTGATAATTTTGCCAAGGACTTCATCGGAGGTCATTTTGTGTAACCCCTGGCTTTCTCTTATCATGGAACACAAGATGACATTCCGAGGCATAAAGGCTCTTATCATTCTCTTCACAACCTCATGATCGACACTTCTTGCTTCCATAAGCACGAATCTTGTTGATCAGTGTCTTCAAGCAGTTGTACATCTCTTCAGGGGATTCACCATCTTCTATGGCGAATCTCCCCAATTCTCCCTCAAGCATCTCAATCTTCGCTTCGCAAACGGAGCGATTCCCTTCATGAGCAGTCTTAATAGTATCCCAAATGTCTTTGGCAACTTCAAGTCTATCCACCTTGGAGAACTCCTCTCGGCTCAAGGATGAAGTGATAACCGCAACGGCTTGTGCATTGTGGTGAATTTCTTGTTCTTGCTTCGAGGTGAGTTCATCATCGGTGTCTAGGATATCTCCTGTACAAATTTCATGCCAAAGACTAGTATTAAGTGAGATTATATGTATCTTCATATTATATTTCCACATTGAATAATCATTGCCATCTAACTGTGGAGGTCTTCCCATGGGAATAGAAAGATAATGATTGTAATTGTCAAGCTTCTCATAATTAAAAGGATAACGGGAGTAATCTTGATGACTACCCCCTTTTGGCTTTTCATCCTCCTTCTTACCCTTCTGGCCTAGGAGCTTCCTCCTAAGAAGCACCTTGAGTTCACGCACTTCCTCTTCGTTGTGTTCGTGCTCCTTGAGCATATCAAATGCCTTGGAGTATTATTCATGTCCAATGATTGGCATCTCTGAGATCTCGTTGTTCTTGTCCGTGGCCATTGATCCCTCCGAGCCGTGAGTCTTGTAAATGGAGAACCTTGCTCTAATACCAATTGAATGTGGCCTAGAGGGGGTGAATAGGCTTGGAAAACTTTTCCTGCAACACTTAATCAAAAGGTCAAATACAGGATGGACCGGACTTGTCTGGTGTGTTATATGGACTAGTCCGGTATGCTTGATGTGCTATGAAAAGATTATATGTTCATGCAGATATCACAAACGTTGCAGCAGCGGAATGTAATTAACTACCCTAACAACTTGAGTGAGCAATTAGGATAGAAGAATTGCACGTGGAATACGAAGTTAACATGACATTCAAGATTAATCAACCTTATACCCTAGATGATGGTAATTGCAAAAGTAAAAGAATGGAACACACGAGGCAAGGATTTTTACCGAGGTTCGAGCTCACTAAAGAGATCTACTCCTCGTTGAGGAAGCCCACAAAGAGTCGGGGTCTCTTCAGACACTTTTTCCCTCGTCAATTCACCACACAAGGCCGACTTGAGTTCCACTATCACGGGGTAATCACCAAGTTGGTGGGGCAACCTCACACGCTGAGGGCTCCCACAAAATTACAGCAAAAAAGATGATCTAATACACTCAAAAAGATTACAAGTAATGCACAAGTGTAAAAGAGATCAAACCCCAAGAGCTCAACGATGCGTAGACGACGATCTCCCTATCCTGAATCTGGATAACCAAAAGATTTAACTCTTTGGACCTTTAGATGTGTGGGGAGATGTATTTTTGTGCTCTTAGGACAAGTGGTGATGCTAGGGTTTATGTTCTTTTATTTGTGGGGTCGTGGATCACCTATTTACAGTGTTTCCAAAAATATTACCGTTAGGGATCCCGACGGCCAGACTAGTCCGCTCTAGTGGCCGGACTTGTCAGGTGTGCTGTGTAAAATTCGTGTGGAATATGCAGCACACTAAAAACACTAATTTGTCTGAGGTATACCAGACATGTCCGCATTTGAACAGAGAGTTCACTAGACTAGTCCGTTCAGATTACAGAAGGTTGATCGGACTAGTCCGCAGTATGACAGACTTGTTCGGTGCAATGTGAATTGTGTTTTTCCAACTTGTCTGAGTGAAACATCAGAAAGTTAAATGGACTTGTCCGGTTGGAGTCTGGACTCTTCCGGTGCAAGGTGAATTGAAACATCAGAAAGTTTAGCGGACTTGTCTGGTGCTCAGTGAATTGTGACATCAGAAAGTTAAATGGACTAGTCTGCTTACAGAGCGAACTTGTCCGATGCTCAATGAATTACTTAGATTGATTTTAGCCCTTGCCCTCTATGCAAAGACATGAGCTCTTGCGATGTGTCTCTCACACACATCCTATACAATTATGCCTACTTTGCGCTTCCATTGATCATTTGGGCTTCTTCATTTCTCACTTCTCATTTTTCACCATTTTGGTTGCACCATAATATCTAATTTTTGTTAACCCGCGTTCATCTTAATGAATTCATTAGGATCTCATTTGTTTGTTAGCAATCGTTCAAAACCCAAAAGAGAATGCTTAGGTGCATTTTTACGATGTTAATTCTTTAGGTGCTGAAAATGCTATGCAATTATTAAGTTTATTAGACATGTCGATTTGGGAGATGAAATTTACATCTACGCATGAATCTAGTGTCATGAGTACACTTACTTTAGATGCTCTATATTCTAAGTTGAAGACTCATGAACTTGACATAATATCACATAAAAACCCCAACAAGTCTCTTGCATTTGTTTCACAATGTGACATGCCTAGTTCTAGTCAATGTTCATCATGTGGTACACTTGCTTTGCTGTCCTCTCTGACCCTTTAATAGATTGAAGAGCTTCCTCAGGAGGAGCTAGCACTTCTCTCTACTCGGTTTTCGAAATCGTTGCAAAATGTGAGAACTAGAAGGAGAGGAAGTGGTGGACCTCAACGATGCTTTGAATGCGGTGAGTTTGGACATTTTTGTACAAATTTCACTAACCTTTCAGGTTCTACTCCCCGTGATGAGAAGCAAACAAAGTTCAAGTCCTCCTCTGCAAACAATAATAAGAACGGTTTTACAGGTCGTCCATTGGTAAACAGTTTTGTTTCTGCACTTAAAGAACTTGACTCGAGAGATGTGGACTCTAGAAGTGATGAAGATGAAGAACCTTTGGCAAATATGTGTTTCATGGCGGGCAACACAAGATCAAGCATGGAGGAAGCATAACATAACAGCGGAAATGAAGAAGTATGTCCCACTTGCAAAGAAATGTGTGATGCTATTTCTCTTGCTACTGTTATACTTAAGAAAAGGGATAAAAAAACTTAGGGACAATGCTATTAAAATTGAATCACTAGAATCTGAAATTAATTGGTTAAAATCTTTGATACCTAGTGATGATTCTTGTTCCTCATGTGAATTAATATATAAACAATTGTCCTCTTTAAGATGTGCGCACCCCTCCACTCTTGATAAATATGAGAACGAAATTGAAAAGAACAAAAAGCTTGTTGCACTTAACAATAAAAACATGAAAGATGCTAGTTGTTCAACAATTAATTTGCATTGTTCTAGTTGTGATGATCTTAATAAGAAACTACATGATGCTATCAATGAGATTTCTATTTTGAACAATGCTTTACATTCTCATGAAGATAAATATTGTTCTAATTGCAAATTAAAAGGAAAAACTTCATGTGAAAATTGCCTTGATCTGTCCAATAAACTTGATGACATGCATAGGACACTAGATCGGTTTTGTAATGCAAATAAGAACCTAAACTTGCTGCTAAATTTTTCTAAGTCTTACAATGATAAAACTAGTTTAGGTTTTTATTCTTATGCTCATGCTAAGGCACATCCACCTAAGGTTGATAAGTCACTTGGAAGTGGTTTGATTAAAACAATCCCTTAAAAAGAAAGAGGTGGTTTTTAAATCTGCAACAATGTTGTCTCGTTCAGTTGCTAATAAAAATGTTGCTTGCTCATCTAGACATGAACACAAAGTTAAATTTCATTGTATCTACTGTGGTAGAGATGGTCATGTTGTTGATATTTGTAATAGACTAGCTAAACAAGAAAACAAACAAAGAATGCTAGCTAGATCATGTAACAACCAAGCAAAACTTGCTGCTCGTGCTGAACAAAATGTTAGGAGCTTGCAACCTGTTGTGATGAGTCAAAAACTTGCAAAGTTTGCTCCCAAACCTACTGTTTTTTGTGATACACATGTAACACCTCATACGTCAGTAGTTGGGTACAAAAATCCTCCAACTTTGTCTCATAAACCTGTTGTTTTATCTCAGCTTTCGCATGTTATTCCTGTGATCGTTGTGTGACTTGGTACTGGATTCCTAAATTCCTTTTGACTAACCCCAGTATTGAGTCATCGACGTATTGTGCTTCTGTGTAGGATACACACTTGAGGAAGGAGAACATTTGGATTGTGGATTCAGGTTGCTCACGCAACATGACCGGTAACAAATAATGGTTCTCCTCCCTGTCTTTTGTGTCACATGTAAAAAATGTTACTTTTGCCGATAATTCTTCAACTACTATAATTGGTAAGGGTTCGGTTAGAGTAAATAAACACTAGAATTTGAAGGATGTGGCACTTGTTAAAAATTTAAAATACAACTTGCTTTCCGTTGCACAATTGCTAGATGAAAACCTATAAGTTAATTTCACAAAAAAATTGAGGCAAGCTTGTAGATTCAAAAGGTGAGCTTTTGTTTAACATGTCTAGGTTTGGAAAATTTTTTAGAGCTGATTTTGATATGTCAATCTCTAAGCATAGGTATCTAGTTGCTAATAATTGAAATGACTTATATTTTGGCATCACAAACTTAGTCACATAGGCTTTGATCATCTCACACATGTTTGTGCTCTTGATCACATACGTGGGTTGCCTAAGATTAAAAGGGACAAAGAAATTGTTTGCTCTTCTTGTAGACATGCTATAATAGTTGTAGGTTCGCATGCTTCACTCACAATGACCGGTGACAACAGCACTGGCACAACTTTTACACCTTGACATCGTAGGTCCCTCACGTGTTCAATCTTAGAGGTAAGTGGTATGTGCTTGTAATTGTTAATGACTATTCTAGATATTCTTGGGTTTACTTTATGGCAGCTAAGAATGAAGCTTTTAGTCACTTTAGAAGTTTAGTTCTTAGACTTTCACTTGACCACCAAGGATCTTTAAAAGCAATTAGTAGTGTGATAATGGAAGTGAATTTCAAAACCAATCATTTGATCACTTTTGTGCTGAAAATGGAATATCATCGATTTTCTTCACCATATGCACCTCAACAAAATGGTCTTATAGAGAGAAAGAACAGAATCTTAGTTGAGATGGCCAGGACTATTGATGAGTAAAAGGTTTAGGCCCGATCTTCCGAAAGGTAATAGATAAGCCTGTAACACCCTCAATTTTCGCATCATGCATTACATACATGTTCATGCATTAAGTATTAATAGAATAAAAGAAAAATGATAAAACATACATATATGGCGTAGCAAAAAGAAGAAATAGAAAATAATAGCGTAAAATATGTATTAGGGAATAAATATAAAAATAATAATAAGAATATAAAAAAAGAAATATATATAAATAATATATATAATAATAAATATATATATAAAATAATAATAAATAATAAATAAATAAATCGAATAAGATAAATAAAATAAAAAAATATAAATAATAAAATATATTATAATAATAATATAAAAAGAATAAATAAACAATAATGTATTTAAAAAAAGAAAAAAAAAAAGAAAATCACCGCCGCTGGCCAGGCCGACCGGGCCAGCCAGCGGGCACCTCCCGCAGCGCAGCACAGCGCCCACCCTGCCGCCCGCTGGGCCCCGGCAACCGCACGCGCGAAACGCCGACGCGGGATTCCCGTGCAGCGCGCCCCGTCGCCCGACTCCCGCGCTGGGCTCCCGCGAGCCGCCTGCCCTGCTGGACCCCACCCGCACCGCTCCCTCGCACAGCGCCCTGCCCCGCCTGCCGCGCTCACGCGCCCCGATCCACCCGCGACTCCCGCTGGACCCCACCCCGCATGCCCGACCCTGGCCACGGTACCGAGTGAGTACCAATTTTTACCGATCCTGCCGCCTATATAAACGCCTCTAGACTCTATAGGTTTTTCCACGATCCCAGAACCGCCGCCGCCTTCCAGAGAAGAAAAGCCGCCGGTACAGAGAAGAAGGAGACCAGAAGGTTGCGCCGCAGGGAAGAAAAAGAAGAAAAAGGAGGGGAAGAAGAGTAGGAAAAAGAGGAGAGCGCCGTCGTCCGCCGGAGATCATCGCCGCCATCGCGTCGCCGTCGTCGTGCCGCCGAAGGACCCTGCGCATCTACTTCGTCTACGCATCGTCCCCATCCCGCGATCATCGAAGCCGTCGCATCTACGGTAGGCCATGTTCCCGATGCGAATTTTAGCGACCATATTGAATCTAATAGACATAAATTGATCGTAGTTGCGTCGTATTTTTATTTTCAGCAGCATTAATTCTCGCTAAAACCCCCGTAAACTCATATGAACACCTATGAACTAGTTGCATCTAATTAATAAACAACCGTAGTAAATTAATTATTGAATTGTGCATGCATACATGTCATTGCATGTTGATTATTTTGTGTGCATCATATTGAATTGTATGTACTTTCTTGTATGTATGATCACGCGTAGAGGAACGTGATCAAGAGGCCGCATACGAGGAGTTCCAAAATCAAGACTTTGAAGCGCTCGAGCAACCCCATCCGTCGGAGCAGGGCAAGTGTCCTTGAAGCATATTGATCCTGTTTCTAAAATAAATGTTTTGTTTACAAACTCCATGCTTGTGTCAAATTGATGGGAATCCTATAGAAGGAAGTTCACTAGTTTTGTTTGACCACCCTTGTCACCTGGAATATATGGTAGAGTCGGGAAGGGCTTTTTACCTTTTTGCTTCGCTTAATTAATTGGGATGGCAAACAACACTACACATTTAATTATGCATCAATGATATTCTGGTTAATGTGAACTGGTCAATACGATGGGTGATCTAAGCAAGCGTGGTTTTGTGGATGGGTTGGATGTTATGGTGGTTTGCTTACCTTAGATCTAAGGATCGGTTCATGCGAGAATATGCCAGGTCAACAGTGCCACCACAAGGCCAAGTATGGGTGCGGCGTAGCTGAATAATTAGGAGCGCTGCTAGTATTGTATGGACCATTGGATGGCGCGGGGAATGGGAGTCGAGGAGGACTGCCTGGGATCCGCATGGCACATGAGGGGGCCCGTGGGTGGGAGAATGGAGATTCAAGCCTGCCGGTGAAACCTTAGTGGGCCCGTACATACTAGTAGTCCCTTTTGAAAGGCTATTTTGTGATCTCTTGGCCAAACACCTACGGAAGTGTGAGATGGCACTATGGAGGTTTCTTAGTCATCGAAAGGTGATGAAATCACAAACATGTGGGTAAAGTGGTACAAACTCTGCAGAGTCTATAAAAACTATCATGATAGCCGTGCTCCCGGTTATGAACACCTGGATGACCTACATGATTAGAGTTGGATTTTGGTATTGGGATGGTTGGTTTATGGTTATGGGATGGTAATGGTTATGGATGGTTTTTGGCTTATGGTTACGGATATGAATTTGAGTTACGGTAACTGGACATGGATAATGATGATGTTGGCAATAATTGGATATGGCTTATATTTTGTTAAAATGATGGGTATGATGGGATTGTTTCACATAGACATAGTATAATGCTTTTCAAATGTTTTACTGTACTTTTCAGCACTTAGCCATTATTACATTCGTCATTTGAATAAGCCACATGTCATACTTTCCACACTTGCTGAGTACGGCGTGTACTCACTCTTATGATCCCCCAACAGCTACTGGAGACAATTGGGAGTACCCTGAGGATCACGTGGAGTACTAGGTTGCGTACCGCCGTCAATTGCCTGTGGATTGGAGTCGTGCTGCTTAGTTTATTTTCCGCTGCATTATTTAGGGTTTTATCATTCGTGAACTATTGGATTATTGTAATAAAATACTTATTTAATAGTTAAGACATGGTTAAATTCTGTATATCGTTTGTGATGCAACCGTATATGTGTGATGAACTTCCTGGGCACACATATGCGTTACGCTTGGTTCATATTCGGAACCGGGTGTCACAGATTGGTATCAGAGCCGCGCCGTAGGACGCAAGCCTAGGTAGAATGGACACTTTAGAGCACTTAGGAACACGCTTCTAATCTGCTATTTTCGAAAATTCTTGCTGCTGTTCTGTTCCCTTATTTTCAGCCGCAAAAAGTATTGATCACTGCTGCGTTTTTGATAAAAATTTTCAGAAGTGAGCAATATTAAGTGTTGCTGTTTTGCTGCTTAAATTTTCGCGAAAAAAAATGTGTTTTGCTGCTGTTATGTGTGGGTAAAATTATTGTGTTGGCTGCTACATTTTTTCTCTCTATTTTTTCGTTCTTTTGGAACCGCTGCACCGCTCTTTTTCCGCCATTTTAGCTACTGAAATTTTCAGATTTGTATTTCGTTATTTTTTTCCTCTAATGTATTCTTGTTTTCTGTAGATGGCCCGCACCAAGACAACCCCCCGTAAGTCGACCGGTGGACTTGTGCCCCCGTGTAGGTTGGCCAGTCGCTCTCCGACCATCGACCCCCGTCACCCCGTGGTGATCCGTTCTGACGGCAGGGCCGCAGAACAACTGCGACATCGTCTCCATGCCCTACTCCGTGAGGATGGCTACCGTCACCACAACCTCTCGCTCTCCTACCACACCACTGGAGTGCAGCGCCCCGATAGGAAGGAGTGGAGCTGCAAGATCTATATCTACTACGGTGATGAGTTGGTGAAGACCCACAGCAGTCCTGCTTGGAGGAGCTCCCGCCGATCTGTGGAGCAGGATGCTAGCTGGGAAGCAGCCACCTTTTGGAGCCACACCCGCCATTTCCGTCTGGAGGACACGGTGCACGCCTTCATTCCGCAGCATCCCAGTGGCACTGCGAGCTTCATCTCCAGGCACGTGGAGGGACCCCTGGACCTCCCGCAGTCTCGTTAGACTGTTGACGACGTGACCCAGCTCAGTGCCCGACTTCAGAGGGCGCAGCAGGAGATTCAGGATGGACGTGACCTCGCCCAGCGCCACGAGGCGATAATCAGGAGGTATCGTCAGATCACCGACGAGGACCCGGACGACTACGCGTCCGACACCCCGACGTGGGCCCCAGACTCTCCAGACCGTCGCAACGGCCAGCGCGAGTCGTCTTCTGAGGAGTCCTCTGACGAGGAGCCTTCTAGTGTAGCGTCTGCCGCACCATCGCCGCCTGCTGCCTCACCACCACAGGACCCCGAGGACCCCGACGATGACGACGACGACGACGAGGACCTGGAGGAGTTCCCGCTTGACGACGAGTAGTCCTCAACCTATGCCACGACTCAAGGATAGGCACATCCCCATTAGTTAAATAAGAGCGACGTAGACATACTTGTGTGACCTTGAGTTGTGTTACTTCTTATAGGATTTTTGTCAATTTTGTTTGGTGCTTGTTTGAGTGCTTGTGTGCTTAGTAGAGAGTTGTGGAATGCTTCGGCACTTGTCCACATCCTCATATAGGTCTATATTAATAAAGGATTATTTAGTGTCACATACCTTGATGCATATAGTCGGGATGTCTCTTTCCAAATTCTAAATCCTTCTGTCCCCACCCTTCTTTCGCGAACAGATGGTGAGAACTCGTAACCAGAGGGATGCCAACGATGAGGAGGAGCGCAATGAAGTACCTCAGAACAACCAGGGACATGCTCATGGAGCTATCAATATTGAACAACTGTTAGCTATGCAGAACCAGCTCATGCAGACCATGATACAAACTATGGGACAACTGCAGGCTGGCAATAACAATAATCAGCCCCACATGCCTCCACCGCCACCCCTGCCTCCTCATAACTGATTGGGAGAGTTCATGAGGACCAGGCCGCCTACCTTTGCACAAGCTGCAGACCCAATGGAAGCTGATGATTGGCTGAAGTCCGTTGAGAAGAAACTTGCTATTGTCCAGTGCACTGATAGGGAGAAGGTTCTCTTTGCATCACACCAACTAGTTGGAGCAGCCGCTGACTGGTGGGAAGCTCTTTGCAACGCTTATGATAATCAGGAGGCAATCACTTGGGCTGAGTTTAAGCAGAGTTTCCGTTCCCACTATGTACCTGAAGGAGTTATGATACTGAGAAGACAAGACTTTGAAAATCTCAGGCAAGGAAGGATGAGCGTGAGTGAGTATCTCAACAAATTCACTCAATTATCAAGATATGCTCCAGAAGGCATCAACACTGATAGTAGGAAGCAGTATTTGTTTATGAGGGGTCTCAACAATGAAATTCAAGTCCAGTTGATCAATACTGATTATCCAAACTTCCAAAAGCTGGTCGACAAGGCTATTGTGGTTGAGAACAAGATTCATGAGATGGAGCAGGACAACAAGAGGAAGATGCCACATCATGGACCGCAACAAGGAAGCAATGTTCGCCCCCGCTATGCACCACCTACTGCACCACACTACAACCCATCTGCTCCTGCATACCGCGCTGCTTATCCGCCCCGCCCAAATCAGCCACCGCAGCAACGCCCCACCATGCAAGCGCCTCGCTATCCTGTGCCACCTGCGCCGCGTCCTAATGTGGCGGCAAATACTTAAAACCAGTTGCACCCAAACTTCCCTAATGCTACGGGCAGTAAGACATGCTATGTGTGTGGAGAGCCCGGGCACTTTGCAAGTCAATGCCCCAGAAGAAACTATGGACCTATGAACAATGCACCAAGGACAAATCACCCACGACCAAATGGAGGAGCACCACAAGGCAACCGTGGACAGCAGAATTTTGCTTGTGGCAATAAGAATCATGTCTCTACTGAGGAAGCCCAGCAAGCAGATGATGTCGTGATTGGTATGTTTCTCGCCAACTCCAACCCCACAACTGTTTTATTTGATTCGGGAGCATCTCATTCATTCATCTCGTCGAAGTATGTTGCCAAGTATAGTTTGCCTATCTCTCATATGAAGTTTACTCTATTGATTAAGTCTCCTGGAGGAGAGATGAGGACAAATATAGTATGTCCGAAAGTAAGCATTAAAATAAGGGGGGTAGACTTTCTCGCAAACCTCATAGTCTTGGACTCCCAATGAATAGACATAATACTTGGATTGGACTAGCTGAGAAAGTATAATGGAGTCATTCAATGTGCCGAGAGGATTGTGCAGTTGACAAGTGAACATGGTACACGCATCGAAGTTGAGGCAGCCCATCCTGCAAGAGAGAAAGCGATGCTGAATCACGTGGAAGGAGTGACATTGGAAAGCATTCCGATCGTTCGCGAGTACCCGGATGTGTTTCCAGATGAGTTGCCAGGTATGCCACCTGATCGTGACATAGAATTCGCCATTGAGTTGATACCCGGAACTGCACCTATAGCTAAGAGGCCGTATAGGATGCCTCCTAAGGAATTAGCAGAGTTCAAGAAGCAAATTCAAGAGCAGCTAGAGAAGGGTTTTATACGCCCAAGCTCATCCCCGTGGGGAGCCCCAGTGCTCTTCGTAGATAAGAAGGATGGAACCCAGAGGATGTGTGTGGACTATAGGTCTCTCAACGAAGTGACAATTAAGAACAAGTACTCACTGCCCCGTATAGAGGATTTGTTCGACCAAATGAAGGGTGCCTGTATCTTCTCCAAGATCGACTTGCGGTCAGGATACTTCCAAATGAAGATTAGACCATCGGATATACCCAAGACAGCATTTCGGACACGATATGGATCTTATGAGTACACCGTCATGTCATTTGGATTGACGAACGCGCCTGCGTACTTTATGTATCTCATGAATAAGGTCTTCATGGAATATTTGGATAAGTTTGTTGTAGTGTTCATCGATGATATTATGATCTACTCGAAGGATGAGAAGGAACATGAGGAACACTTGAGGCTTACGCTGCAGAAATTGAGGGAGCATCAATTGTATGCCAAGTTTAGTAAATGTCAATTCTGGTTACGGGAAGTTTCTTTCTTAGGCCATATTATTTCCGGAGGAGGAGTATCAGTTGACCTAGGAAAGGTGAGAGATGTGCTTAAGTGGGAACCGCCACAGAATGTCAAGGAAATTCGGAGTTTCCTTGGAATGGCTGGATATTACCGCCGATTCATCAAGGATTTCTCCAAAATAGCCAAGCCTATGACCGAATTACTCATGAAAGGGAAGGCATTCCGATGGACTCAAGCTTGTCAGGATAGCTTTGAGGAGTTAAAGAAAAGGTTGACAACCGCGCCGGTGTTAGTATTACCCGACGTGATCAAGAGTTTTGATATATATTGTGATGCATCAAGACAAGGATTAGGATGTGTGCTCATGCAAGAAGGCCAAGTGGTAGCTTATGCATCGAGGCAATTAAAGAAACATTTGTTGAATTATCCTACACACGACCTTGAACTCGCAGCTGTGGTACATGCCTTGAAGATATGGAGACACTATGTTTTTGTCACCGATGTGAGATTTATACGGATCACAAGAGTCTCAAGTACATATTTACGCAAACAGATCTGAATCTGAGGCAACGCCGATGGTTGGAGCTCATCAAGGATTATGACGTGGGAATCAACTATCACCCTGGGAAGGCCAATGTAGTGGCCGATGCTTTGAGCCGAAAAGGAGTAAGTCATCAACTCACAGTTCGAGAGCTGCCATCCGAGTTATGCAAGGAGTTCGAACGGTTAAAACTCGGATTCATAAATGAGATGGGAACGATGGAAGTCAACCCAACATTAGAGCAGGGAATATGGGAAGGACAGACAAAGGACAAGGAAATACAAGAAATCAAGGAAAGGACCCAAGAAGGAAACGAATTCAGATTTGATTAGGACGAACAGGGTACCTTATGGCTTGGAAAGAGGATTGTGGTACCTAATGTCAGACATATTCAGGAGACAATATTAAAGGAGACACATGACTCACCTTACTCAATTCACCCCGGTTGTGCAAAGATGTACAAAGATTTGAAGACATGCTATTGGAGGGATAGCATGAAAAAGGACATAGCCGAATACGTTGCACTTTGCGATGTGTGCCGACGAGTGAAAGCTGAACATCAAAGGCCAGCCAGATTATTACAACCATTGAAGTTCCCGGAGTGGAAGTGGGAAGAGATTGGTATGGACTTTATAGTTGGATTACCGTGAACTCAGTCTGGCTATGATTCAATATGGGTTATTGTGGATCGGTTGACAAAATCAGCTCACTTCATCCCTGTCAAGACCACATATACCACCGCGAAGCTAGCAGAATTGTATATGGAGCATATTGTGTGTCGACACGGAGTACCGAAGAAGATAGTCTCGGATAGAGGTTCTCAGTTTACCTCCAGATTTTGGTAGAAATTGCATGAAGCAATGGGAACAAGGTTAAATTTCAGCTCAGCATATCACCCTCAAACGGATGGACAAACCGAGAGGACCAATCAAATTTTGGAAGACATGTTAAGAGCTTGTGCCTTAAAGCATGGGAAAAGTTGGGATAAAAGTTTGTCGTATGCTGAATTCTCATACAACAATAGCTACCAAGCAAGTCTGAAAATGTCACCCTACGAAGCATTGTACGGAAGGAAGTGTAGGACTCCCTTGTTTTGGAATGAAACCGGAGAGAATCAAGTGTTTGGTCCTGACGTGTTACAAGATGCTGAAAGGCAAGTCCAAATAATACGGGAAAACTTAAAGGCTGCCCAGTCTCGACAGAAAGGTTATGCTGATAATAGGCGAAGGAGTCTGACTTTTGAAGTTGGAGATTTTGTATACCTCAAAGTGTCACCTATCCAAGGTAAGCGACGGTTTAACGTCAAAGGAAAACTGGCACCACGTTACATCGGACCATTCAAGATTTTGGACAAGCGAGGAGAGGTAGCTTATCGACTTGAGCTGCCGACGTATCTCTCCGATGTACACGACGTGTTTCACGTCTCTCAACTCAAGAAGTGTCTCAGGGTACCGGAAGAACAAGTGCCGATGGATGAGTTAGAACTTCAAGAGGATTTGTCCTATGTCGAGCAAACTATCAAAATTTTGGACATGAAGGAAAGGGTCACAAGGAATAAGGGATCCGTTGGTGCAAAGTGCAATGGAAACACCATACGGAAGCTGAAGCTACATGGGAACGGGAAGAAGACCCGAAGGCAGAATTCCCTCATCTTTTCTCCACGCTATCGAATCTCGAGGGCGAGATTCACTTTAAGGGGGTAGGTTTGTAACACCCTCAATTTTCGCATCATGCATTACATACATGTCCATGCATTAAGTATTAATAGAATAAAAGAAAAGTGATAAAACATACATATATGGTGTAGCAAAAACAAGAAATAGAAAATAATAGCGTAAAATATGTATTTGGGAATAAATATAAAAATAATAATAAGAATATAAAAAAAGAAATATATATAAATAATATATATATAATAATAAATAATAATAAATAATAAATAAATAAAATGAATAAGAAAAATAAAATAAATAAAATATATTATAATAATGATAATATAAAAAGAATAAATAAACAATAATGTATTTAAAAAAAAAAGAAAATCACCGCCGCTGGCCAGGCCGAACCGGCCCATGCAGCGAGCACCTCCCGCAGCGCAACGCAGCGCCCACCCCGCCGCCCGCTGGGCCCCGACAACCGCACGCGCGAAACGCCGACGCGGGATTCCCGCGCAGCGCGCCCCGTCGCCCGACTCCCGCGCTGGGCTCCCGCGAGCCGCCTGCCCCGCTGGACCCCACCCGCACCGCTCCCTCGTGCAGTGCCCTACCCCGCCTGCCGCGCTCACGCGCCCTGATCCGCCCGCGACTCCCGCTGGACCCCACCCCGCACGCCTGACCCTGGCCACGGTACCGAGTCGATACCGATTTTTACCGATCCCACCGCCTATATAAATGCCTCCAGACTCTGTAGGTTTTTCCACGATCCCAGAACCGCCGCCGCCTTCCAAAGAAGAAAAGCCGCCGGTACAGAGAAGAAGGAGACCAGAAGGCTGCGCCGCAGGGAAGAAAAAGCAGAAAAAGGAGGGGAAGAAGAGGGGGAAAAGAGGAGAGCGCCGCCGTCCACCGGAGATCGTCGCCGCCATCGCGTCGCCGTCGTCGTGCCGCCGGAGGACCCTGCGCATCTACTTCGTCTACGCATCGTCCCCATCGCGCGATCATCGAAGCCATCGCATCTACGGTAGGCCATGTTCCCGATGCGAATTTTAGCGACCATATTGAATCTAATAGACGTAAATTGATCGTAGTTGCGTCGTATTTTTATTTTCAACAGCATTAATTCTCGCTAAAACCCCCGTAAACTCATATGAACACGTATGAACTAGTTGCATCTAATTAATAAAAAACCGTAGTAAATTAATTATTGAATTATGCATGCATACATGTCATTGCATGTTGATTATTTTGTGTGCATCATATTGAATTGTATGTACTTTCTTGTATGTATGATCATGCGTAGAGGAACGTGCTCAAGAGGTCGCATACGAGGATTTCCAAAATCAAGACTTTGAAGCGCTCGAGCAACCCCATCCGTCGGAGCAAGGCAAGTGTCCTTGAAGCATATTGATCCTGTTTCTACAATAAATGTTTTGTTTACAAACTCCATGCTTGTGTCAAATTGATGGGAATCCTATAGAAGGAAGTTCACTAGTTTTGTTTGACCACCACAAGGCCAAGTATGGGTGCGGCGTAGCTGAATAATTAGGAGCGCTGCTAGTATTGTATGGACCTTTGGATGGCGCGGGGAATGGGAGTCGAGGAGGACTGCCCTGGGATCCGCATGGCACACGAGGGGGCCCGTGGGTGGGAGAATGGAGATTCAAGCCTGCCGGTGAAACCTTAGTGGGCCCGTACATACTAGTAGTCCCTTTTAAAAGGCTATTATGTGATCTCTTGGCCACAAACCTACGGAAGTGTGAGATGGCATTATGGAGGTTTCTTAGTCATCGAAAGGTGATGAAATCACAAACATGTGAGTAAAGTGGTACAAACTCTGCAGAGTCTATAAAAACTATCATGATAGCCGTGCTCCCGGTTATGAGCACCTGGATGACCTACATGATTAGAGTTGGATTTTGGTATTGGGATGGTTGGTTTATGGTTATGGGTTGGTAATGGTTATGGATGGTTTTTGGCTTATGATTACGGATATGAATTTGAGTTACGGTAACTGGACATGGATAATGATGATGTTGGCAATAATTGGATATGGCTTATATTTTGTTAAAATGATGGGTATGATGGGATTGTTTCACATAGACATAGTATAATGCTTTTCAAATTTTTTACTATACTTTTCAGCACTTAGCCATTATTACATTCGTCATTTGAATAAGCCACATGTCATACTTTCCACACTTGCTGAGTACAACATGTACTCACTCTTGCAATCCCCCCAACAGCTACTGGAGACAATTGGGAGTACCCTGAGGATCACGTGGAGTACTAGGTTGCGTACCGCCGTCAATTGCCTGTGGATTGGAGTCGTGCTGCTTAGTTTATTTTCCGCTGCATTATTTAGAGTTTTATCATTCGTGAACTATTGGATTATTGTAATAAAGTACGTATTTAATAGTTAAGATGTGGTTAAATTCTGTATATCGTTTGTGATGCAACCGTATATGTGTGATGAACTTCCTGGGCACACATATGCGTTACGCTTGGTTCATATTCGGAACCGGGTGTCACAAAGCCGATTGATGGAGATCTCGACGTTGATGATCCGAGGCTCTAGAGTAGAACACGAAAAACTCCTGCAATCACTACACCACTGCTACGTTAGTTATCAACCGTGCTTCACACGCTTGACCTCGCCAAGAAGGCTAATACATACAAGTGCAACCGAGAACACAAGCAAGAACGTAGAAGAAGCAATCTGAAATTGCTGAATTGGGGTTTCACAAACCGATAAATGACGAAATATTTAATCTAAGCAAAACCCAATTGTTTATGACGGCTACTATGGAGTATATATAGGTGGGAGGACGTCCAAGGGGGTGTTGGCGTTGTGAACTAACCCTAAGACACGAAAATAATGGACATAGACTTGATACAAGGCCCAATGGCCCAATACGGCGCCGCAATACCCAGACAAATTCTGAACTCGATTTTGTTTCGATTATTTCCATCAACTATGGAAGAATTTTTACATTGTACCAGCACCATTGTAAAATTTATCCTCTCCCCTTTCCGTGCATATGTAGAACGTCCAAAATGGAGTTCGTATGCGTCCTGGGCGTTCGTTTTAGTGCGAACTGCTCCTGGACTACGAGTTGGCCATGAATTTGTGTTATGGTCGGTTTCCATCTTCGTTGAACGTAATATCCGGTCCTCCACGCCCCTAAATCTTCCTCCAATTAATAATTAAACTTCTCCATGGATCCTAATCACAATTAAATCATTAAATAGCAATCTATTCTCAAAAATATATAAGGAAACATATAAGAATGAGCTCACCTCTGAAATTAATTGGTGTGTGTGAATTCTATTGATTGTATATTGTATGTTGAATGGAGTGTTGTGTATATCCATATGAGTGATGTCCTCATCATCCCCCCTTTCTTAAATTGGAGTCGTCCTCGACTAAAGTTCATCTTCTCTCATGTGTGAGTCCATATGTGCAACGCCATCCAATCCTCTTTTGTGCATCAAAGGAGGAGGCCGAGGTAGTGGATGATATATTGCAGCATCTCCATGTTCTCCATCAAATAAGCATGACCACTCACCTGAGTCAGAATCCCAAACAAATAAATATTGTACCATGTTTGTATGTGCATTTATAATGTGCATGATCTCATCATTCTCCCCTTCTTGATGACAAGCCATCCTCGGCTTGCTCGTACGTCCAACAAAAAGTCTTTCTTTGGGGGTAGAATGATTGTTGTCCATAATGCACAACCGCAGTGAATAATGCTTTTGTTGTTCCTGCTGTAAGGAATAAATACTAGAAAAACTTGACAGGACATTATCAGTGTTAGTACATTCATTTACTTTACCATGTTGTTGCAGCACAAAAGGAGCTTTCTCATTTGAACATATGTAAACTTTATGCACCATAAATATACGACTATGTTCATATTTGCCTATAGCATGAAAAGCATTTCTTGTCAACAAAGGTAATTTAGTTTTAGAAAATATACTTCTCTCTACAATATCGAGATCACAATGAGTGTCAAATTCAATATAACCCAATGTATTTAGAGAAGACAACAATTTCAGCTCATCCCTTTCACATGTAATTGGAATCAAATGCTTAATTTCAGCACATGTGGGTAATAAAGTATCCATTCAGTTGTTCTAGCATAGGTACAATATAACTATCAACATACAACTCATTTTTTTGTAAGAATCAGTAGGCAAAATAACTAGTGGTAAAGGCGTATTATGAAAATGTTCATCTTGTTGCTGCTCATCGATAGCATGATTGGTGGTAAAATTCAGCACATCTGAAAATGTCATACCTTGGTTAACTGTAGAACATTGTCCATTAACATTACTCTCTATGTCAGCAAGAAATTCAAATGCATTATGAGTTGATTTATCACAAAATTCAGAAGAGTTGTTCAACACCTCACTCTCATTTGCATCTACATTTATTTGTTCATATTCTTGCAAAAGGTTAGGCAAAGGAGGAGGTACAACAAAAAAATTCTTCTCAAGTTCGTGTATTTCATCTTTGCAATTAGATACATTAGCAAAAGTTTCTCGCATAAGAATTTTCATATCTTTCGATGTTCGAGGTTTTTCTAAATTGCTTAAGTTGTCCTACCAAGTTAATGCACAATCAACTAACGCACTAGCAATATTTCTAATCTTTCTCCTCTCACACATATGGCATTGTCCAAAAATTTTATCCATCTCTGTTTCCCAAATAATATATTCATCATAATCAAATCCATCATAAGAAAGAAGAGATGGTAGAATGTAATTACTTTATGTGGAAGGAGTTGTAAATATGGTCTGAATGTCATGTGAAACCTTGATTGATGTTTGATTCTTAGCGAGCAATTCCAACGCCGTCTTCATCATGTCAATCATCTCAGCATATAATGCATGATTCTTGCTTTTACTTGACATTGTTAGTAGCAAACAGAAGACAACAAAAAATATGTTATCCCTATCAACTACAAAGGATAATGGCAAAGTGTAAGTGGAATCACACACTCTCAAGCATCCTACCATGCTCTTACAAGTGTTCTTACTGACACTGCAGGTGGCAAACGGTGGACGGTATGAAGAAACCAATAAAGCGTGGGATGATTGCAAAGGTGTATTGATTCTGCTCAAGAGTAAGGTGTAGCTTGTATTGCATTTTATATGTAGTAAGGATTAGCAACAATGAAATCAGATAGTAAAATTAAATAAGTGTCCAAAGTACTTGTTAAAGTTGTTGGCCTAAATGTGTTTCTAGTAGTTCAAGTTAGCAAGACATGAAACAAAACTATAGGACACAAGGATGCAAGCACTTCCGTTTTTATTTTTATTTGTTTTTCTTTTCTCTTTTTTTTGTGCGGCTTTTGTATCTTTTTTTTTTGCACTTGCCTTTTTCTTTTGTCTTCTTTGTTTTTTTCAGAATGTGCTGCAAAAGAAGAACACAATGCAAAACAATCAAAGATATCTCGTAGGTCTGTTACAAATTTGCTGCTCAATCTTCTAAGGACAATTAAGAACCTTTAGAGGCCCCAAATCTAAAAACATTGAACAGAAAGATTATAGATCTATCCCTCCTCTCTAATTTCAAAATATGGAAGACCTATCTTGGATCAGAACAATAGGAGATATCGCCCCCGAAATACAGACTGTTCAGAATTTTTAGGTCAATAACATATTCGGATCTAATGCAATTTTAACCTTGATAACTCTATTTTATGGGAAACTGATGAATACAAAAGTTATAGAGAACTTCTAAATCTTTCCATAAAGTACAAGAACACCAAAATCCGAATTTGTATGAGTGAGATATGCTGAAAATACTGAACTAGACAGAGATGAATCTAATCTGGAAGTGATGATGTGATTCAGAAGGATGAATCAACATAATGCAAAAATCAAACTAAGACCAAAAACACTTCTAAACCAGCAATACAACTCAACTATGGACACAAAATCAACAAAACCAGACCGAATAACAAAGTTGCAAAGGCTCAATTGTGGTTTGGACAAAGTGATGAATAGATCATCTACTAAACTACAAGTTTTTTTTGGCTTTTTGTGGACTCTAGGTATGAAAAAAACTAATTGAAATGATAGATGAATTATCTAACGGGCAACTTGGAAATATTATACCAATTGATGAGTAAAAATTTTAGGCCCGATCTTCCAAAAGATAATGGATAAGTCGATTGATGAAGATCTCGACATTGATGATCGGAGGCTCTCGAGTAGAACACGAAAAACCCCTGCAATTACTACACCACCGCTCCGTTGGTTATCAACCATACTTCACACGCTTGACCTTGCAAAGAAGGCTAATCCCTACAAGTGCATCTGAGAACACAGGCAAGAACGTAGAAGAAGCAATCTGAAATTGCTGAATTGGGGTTTTAGAAACCGATAAATGGCGGTATTTTTAATCTAAGCAAAACCTAATTGTTTATGTCGGCTACTATGGAGTACATATAGGTGGGAGGACGTACAAGGGGGTGTTGGGGTCGTGACCTAACCCTAAGACACGAAAATAATGGACATAGACTTGATACAAGGCCCAATGGCCAATACGGCGGCACAACACCCTGACAGATTCTGAACTCAATTTTGTTTTGATTATTCCCGTCTACTATGTAAGAATTTTGACATGGGACCAGAACGATTGGAAATTCTATCCTCTTCTCTTTCCGTGCATATGTAGAACGTCCAAAACGGAGTTTGTATGCGTCCTGGGCGTCCGTTTTAGTGCGATCTGCTCCTGGACTCCGAGTTGGCCATGAATTTGAGTTGGGGTCGGTTTCCATCTTCTTTGAACGTAATATCTGGTCCTACACGCCCCTAAATCTTCCACCAATTACTCCTTGAACTTTTCCATGGATCCTAATGATAATTAAGTCATTAGGTAGCAATCTATTCTCAAAAATATATAAGGAAACATATAACAACGAGCTCACCTCTGAAATTAATTGGTGTGTGTGAATTCTATTGACTGCATCTTGTATGTTGAATAGAGTGTTGTGTATATCTATAGGAGTGATGTTGTCATCAACTATGCTTGAATATAAAACTCCTAGGAAATTTTCGGCTGATGCAATTGCAACCGCTTGTTATGTCTCAAATCGAGTTTTCTTGCTAAGCTTGGGAAAACCCCATATGAGCTGCGATTTGGACATAGGTCTAGTGTCGCACACTTTATTGTCTTTGTTTGCAAATGTTTTGTTATGAAACATTGTAATATTGATAAATTTGAACCTACATCTGTTCATGACATGTTTCTTGGTTATCCATCTCATACTTGAGGCTACCGTGTGTTTTTACTTGACACTAACATAGTTGTGGAGACTTGTGAGGTTTCTTTTGATGAAGCTAGCCCAGGTACTAACTCAAATATTGCAAGTCAAGATGCATATCCGGAGGGTGGGGGGAGTATTTTCATTGAAGGTGAGAAAGAAGTAATGTTGCTGCCCAAAAATTTAGCAGCTAATGACATCGTTCCAGCTCCTGATATTTGTTCACAACCACCACAACGATCACCATTGCTGGTTCAGATCGTCCTCAAGTCACAAGCTCATCGACTTGTGGTGAACATGAAGATGAAGTTTGTCAAGTGTCTACTCCCCTCCGTATCCTCAAAAGTCATCCTCCACATCAAATTATTGGAAGCTTGCACGAACGAGTCACACGGTCCAAGTTCTTTGATTCAAACTCTCATGCTCATTCTGCTTTCGTTGCTTCTTTTGAACCCAAAGATATATCACACACACTCACTAATGAATCTTGGTTATTGCCATGCAAGAAGAGTTATAAAATTTTGAAAGAAATAATATTTGGAAACTTGTACCTCCACCTCATGATCACACTTTAATAGGAACTAAATGGGTGTTTCAAAATAAACAAAGTGAGGATGGGGTTGTGGTTAGGAACAAAGCTAGGTTGGTTGCTCAAGGTTTCACACAAGTTGAAGGTCTAGATTTTGATGAAACTTTTGCTCCTGTTGCTATGTTAGAAGTCATGAGAATTTTATTAGCATTTGCTGCATCTAACAGTTTCAAATTATATCAAATGGATGTGAAAAGTGATTTTCTTAATGGCTACATAGATGAGGTTTATGTTAAGCAACCACCCGGTTTTGAAAACTAGATTTTCCTAATCATGTTTACAAACTGCCCAAAGCTTTGTATGGTCTTACACAAGCCCCTAGAGCATTGTATGATAGGTTAAAAAATTCTTACTTGAAAAGGGGTTTACCGTGGGCAAAGTAGATAAAACTCTTTTTGTGCTTAAGCATGGCAATGACTCATTATTCGTTCAAGTTTATATGGATGATATTATCTTTGGTTGTGCTTCTCATAATCTTGTTCTAAGTTTTCAGCAATGATGGGTTCAGTATTTGAGATGAGTATGATTGGAGAACCTACATACTTTTTAGGACTGCAAATCAAGCAAACCAAGGAGTAAACATATGTGCATCAAACGAAGTACACAAAAGACCTCCTAAGGAACTTCAACATGGAAAACAGCAAGCCACTTTAGACAACAGTGGTAACAACGTCTACACTTGAACTTGATGAAGAGGGTGAACCCGTTGGTCAAAAAGAATATTCAAGCATGATCAAGTCTATTTTTTACCTCGCGACATCAAGACCAAACATACAACTCAGTGTACGTCTTTGTGCAAGAATTCAAGCTTTCCTATGCGTTTCACATCGGCAAGCCGTCAAAAGGATTCTCAAGTATTTACATGGTACTCAAGAATTTGGCATTTTTCTTCCGTCTTCCTCAATCGTTACTTTCAAAGCTTTTTCGGATGCTGATTTTGGAGGTTGTAGGATTGATATGAAAAGTACTTCGGATGCTTGTCATTTTCTTGGTAATTCACTTGTTGCATGGTACTCTAGAAAACTAAATTCGGTTGCACAATCCACAGCTGAAACTGAATATGTAGCCGCTGCTAGCGCTTGCTCAAAAATTTTATGGATTGCTCAAACAGTTAAGGACTATGGGGTTGATTTAGATAGTGTTCCGCTATTTTGTGACAACACTAGTGCCATTTGCATTGCTAAAAACCCCGTGCAACATTCTAGGACAGCACATTGATATTAGATATCACGTTCTCCGTGATAATGTTGAAAAAGGAAACATTGTGCTTCACCATGTAGTGACCGAACAACAATTGGCTGAAAATTTTTACAAAACATTTAGATTTCACTCGTTTTTCATTCATTCGTAGTGAAATGGGAGTTATGCATCCTCATGGCTTAAATTGAGGGGGAGTTTTGCAACTTGGTAAGTCTATGTGTGAATCTAAAATTAAAAATAATATGAGCATAAGTGGTTCATACATATATGACCTTGTGATTCCTTTTACATGCTGAAAGTTCTTACTACATTACTCGTATTATACATTTTGTAGTTCTTGTCATGACTAGTAATTTAAATAATTACTTACACTAAATCTGGTCATGATTGAACTTTCTTGCTGTTTTGAACTTGTTGCATGCCCACAATTGCTTTTAATCATGAAAACCAATCGATCAATAGTCCACACATTGAGCTTTTATGATTAAATAAAAATTGAAAAGATCAAGAGAATATGCATGCAGCGTACTTCTTCTATTGAGACTGCTTATCATTGAACTTTGATATGAACTTGGAAGGAGTTGTGTATTACGAAAACCATGTCCTTATGCTTTTGATTGTCAAAAGACATAGGCTTGGCTTGGTTGCTTAGAATAAAGCTGATGCGCCATATAATCTCTTGCAAATGTCATATGATCAAAATTTGTCCTTTAATGATAATGAAAAAAAAACTAGCAACATGTGTCATGCTTTCACGTTTTGAAATAGTTGAGTTTGTGAGATTATGTCTTGTTTAAATTGAAAAATTATACTTGATCTCTAGCATGGCTTACACTACTTTATGTATCTAATTGATGTGATAGTGTAAGTTACTAGATAGTATAGTTTCAATGAGCTTTGTTTTATATGTATATATAAAATCATGCTCACAATAAAGTTAAAACTTCTCTTTTGAAACTTGCTGAATACATTGTCAAAGGGGGAGAAATTGGTCACACATTGCACGTTCACAAGTGTTTTTGCACATTCACAAGTGTTTTTGCACGATTCTTCTCAGGGGAGTGTACATCCATAGGGGGAGAATTTTTGGGTTTCTTCTCATTTGATTTTTTATTTTCAAAATGGGGGAGAAAGTTTTTTCTCAAAAATGTTCATGAAATGTAAACGCGCTAATGTTTGGTTTCGTAGTAGTGTTGCCATGGCATTCATCATGGGAGAGATTGTGAGACCTATGTGTTGAATACATTGGCAAAGTGGCTAAAAGTATGAGTTCACATGCAAAGTTTTGAGCTTACACCGTTACACCATGATACACATTGTCCAAACTTGTCTCGATGCATATTGGGAGTAACGTCATTACTGTCGATAAGTCTGGACATTTTGAATATTTCAATGTGTCCTTGGGAGTAACGTTACCCTCGATGGTTTTGGACTGTTCAAACATCCATTATTCATATCAAGAGTAACAGTTACTCCGCGGAGTTTTCATATTGAGTTTGGATGCTCTATTTTCCTCTGTTTTAACTTACAATGTTTCAAACTTAGTTTTGGCTTAAAGGAAGATTTGCTTAGTATTCGTTTGCTATGTTTTTTGTGTGTTTTTGGTGGTTATGGCTGATATTGTTTTTGGTATGGTTTGCAACATGCTTATGTGAGGTGCTCACAAAAGATATTGTGTTTTTCGAACTAACGAGAGTCAAGTAGAGGAGTTGGGCTTGCAAAGATTTGGTTATTTGTTCATGTGTAGGTCTTGCTTGAGGTCAAGACATGGCTAGTGATGGGATCCATTGAACAAGTCTTAGGGAGAAGCTGGTTATATAAGCAAGGAAGGTCAGATCTCGTGGTGCATGATTTTCAAACTGTTCCTCTTATGTTTTGTTAAATAAAATTCGTAATTTTGAGGAGCTTTTATGCCTTGTTCGTCCAACTTGGTTTGTCAATTCTTTCTCATCGAGTTTCTGCGCTGCCCGACCTTTCTTCGGTATTTTGATCATAACTCGCATTTTACAGATCCAACTGGCGTGATTTTTTTGTGTTGTCTTCACAACTTAATTATGTGTCATTTGTGAAAATATCACAGTCATTGGATTTGTAGTTTTTGAGTTACACGAGTTTCTTTGCAGCGTAGCAGATCTGTTTGCTCTCTGTTAGAACAGATTGACCTTTGCTCAGAATTTTGGTCATAACATGAGTTTTACTCAACATTTTCTCGTGATTCTTATTTTTGTGTCTTCATGACTTGATTCTCTATGATATACCGGATTTGTCACGTTTTGTACACATTGGAAATGCTCAAACACACGATTTCTCTATCAAGTTGATTTTCTGTCGAGGGGTTTTTGTTGCTTCCGCTAAAAAAGTTTTAATCTACCATTTATCCCACCCTCTAGTACCTTTTCACGGGCTCTTCAATCTTACACAAATATCTAGTGCTGTAAATGGAAGATTATCATTGATCACTAAAGATGGTAATGGCAAGTCAGAAGTCCTACTTAGCCTATCCGCACTCATGTGCTCCAAAAAATATATTTCAAATGAATATTTCCACCCTTTTCAGTAAACTCCAATTAATTCTCTGCTTTTCTATAATACTCCCCCGCACTCACCATACTCCATAAAATGTATTCCATATCAACTACCATTCTTTTTTTGAATAATTTCGTTTTTTATCATATTTTCTGTTTGTCATTCTATTTTCTTTCTTTTTCTCAATGTTTTCCTTATGTTTTTTTTTCCTTTTTTATCTCCTGTTTTTTCGGAAAAAAATTATATGCATACGGTATGCATAGACGTGGGCGTGCATACCCGTATGGATGCACGCCATGTGGGCCGTCTGACCCGATCGACAGACGTGCGCGCGGCTCCTCGTCCTCGCCCGATTGACACCCAGCTCCACGCGATCGAGACCAGCTTGCATCGCCACGGCTCCGAGACCATAGAGTCCGGTAGCAGCTGCTTGCCGATCTAGTCGATGCCGGCGCCGTAGAAGACGTCGTGCGTGCATGAGAACAGAAGTCCTGCGCTAGTGTGGGTCTGGCCTTGGCTTTGGAGGCCGACGAACATTGTTGCGAAGTGCATGGGCTCTAAGTTTTTTGCGGAGGCATGTACCTGAACAACGAAGCGCGATGTGGCGTCTAATAGCCCTCGGGAGGTGATTCATTGTCTAATACAGTACATGTTGAGTTTAACTATGCACAAGATGTCAATCGTGCAGAGCCGATATAAAAAGCAAAAGCCGAACTCGATCGCGCGGAGCCGGGCATTGATCGTGCGAGGGCACGGTGCCGCACGAGCACCCTTTGATCGGGGCAGAAGTTCCACGTGGCAAGCATTCATGCGGGTATGCACGACCACACATGTGCATATCGTATGCATAGAATTTTCTTCCCTTTTTTCTTACTGTTTTCCATTTGTTACCTTCCTTTTTTAATTAAACTTTGGATCCTTCTGGACACTGCCTTTGGACTTGTTTTTTACTCCTCTCTTAACTCGGGGCTCCGCTGCCATTGCGCTTCCGCCTCCCGTTGTCCCTGCCTCCTACCTTCCTCTCTGTGCCACCATGTTGCGCACAGACGTCTCCATGCGTCTGTCTGCTTCCCGTTCTTCTCATGCCACTGCCCGCCTGCTTGCTCCATCAGTTGCCTACACCCGCCAGGCGTGGAGCATGCACGGTGGTAGTGCGTGCACTTCCACAGCGACGTCGCGGCAGGAGACCACCACGACGCGCATGGGCACCACTGTGGCTGTGGTGACTCCGATTGCCAGGAGCGGCACCCAGCGCCATGGATCCATGTTTTTTGGATTTAGTTTGATTCCAACCCATTCAATTCATTTTTGGCATTTGGAGTCTATTTGAAACAGTTTGATTCAGCTTCTCTCTAATTTTAGTTGGTTTGGCTCAGCTGTTTTTTGTTCTCTGTATTGCCCGCGTGCAGCATCCGCTGCCTCCGTCTCGCCTCCGCACCACGCTCCACCTTGCCGTCATCGTCCCATCGTGTCGCTTTCCTTACCGGCGTGGTCCCCTGCACCACCCTTCGCCCCTATCTATCCCGGTGCCGCTCTCCGCTCCCGCGTGCACTGCCTCGCCTCCTCCGCTCCAACCTCATCCCCATCACCGGCCTCCTCTCCATCATGATGTCCTGCTCCACACTGGCACCGTCTTCCTCTCCCGTGCTCGCGTCTCACCTCTGGACCTCGGCGGCACGACGACGGCGGCGGGCGGCGCGGACGTGGACAACTGCAGTTCTTCCTTCTATGCGCAAGAGACAACCGCTGTCCTTCCTCTACTCCAGCCCGTATGCGCTCTGCCCCCAGTATGCTGGGCGCGGCTTCTCTCCTCCCATTTCGTCTTCCCGTGCGTGCTCCCGCTGATGTGTCATAATTTTAGTGGTCTTTTAATTTATGCTCAGTCTAACTACCATACCTGCACAACCAATAAAATTATGACCCATCAGTGGGAGCACGCATGGGAGGAGAGAAACCATGCCCCTATCCCTGTAGCCTACACCCGCTTTTAGGTTGATCTAGTACACCATTGCCAACAAAAAAACTCTGAGTAATGCCAATCAGCGAGTAGAGTACAGTATCAAGTTTGCTGGTGCGAACGATCTTAAGTTGTTATTTTAGCCAGTCCATCCTCAAAAACCTTCTACATTTTATGAGAAAATAAGCATTATTCATGAAATTTGATGTAGTCTGATTTCACTTAAATTAAAATACGCCACCACTAGAGCGTCTCCAAATGATTAAAAACACCTTTTAAAAATAAATTATTAGGCTTTAGTAAGAAAAAAATGCCTCCAAATTTTCTTCTAGATAATGGGTAAAGTCCTGACATTCCCCTCCTAAGGAGGTTATGATCATATTATTACAAGTGAATACAAATACAGAAACTCACAATCTATTATCTAGAAAAGGACGATGATAACTGGATAGCTAAGCACACAACAATGGACCAGACTACATAGACCAATATGCGACATGTTTGTCCTCGCACATTTTTCGTAAATGCACTCCAGAATCGGCATCCATGTATTCCCCCGGCTCTTAAATCACCTTTATAATTTTAGCCTCCTCTAAACTCACCCTAATTGTAGCCAGAAACAGGGAAAGAGTTGGCTTGGAGAAGCAATGCTGTTGTGGCCCAAAATGATGATTTGTCTAAATTTAAAGTGTTTTTAGATTCAATTCAAGAGAGTATGATAGAGGAGGGAAGAAACAATTAGCCTTAATAGTTTTAAGATTGGTCCCAAAATCGGTACTGGATATGAACCTTTATTTTTTGTGATTGCAGGGGTGAATGAAGCAACAAGTGTGATTGTGAATTCGAGCCTGGGGATATCGTGTCGGAGGAACTTTGCTGTTGCCAGAGCTGGAGGTGCAAGATCCAGCCAGGATGATCAGAATTGTGATATCAAAAAGTTAAACGGACTAGTCTGCTTACTGAACGAACTTGTTCAGCTCACTGAATTACTTTGATTGATTTTAGCCCTTACCCTCTACGCAAAGACATGGGCTCTTGGGATGTGTCTCTCACACACATCCTATACAGTTATGTCTACTTTGCGCTTCCGTGGATCATTTGGGCTTCATCCTTTCTCACTTCTTGTTTTTCACCTTTTTAGCTGCACCATAATATCTAATCTTTGTTGACCTGCATTCATCTCAATGAATTCATTAGGATCTCATTTGTTTGTCACCAATCGTCCAAAACCCACAAGGGAATGCCTAGATGCACTTTCAATCTCCCACCTTTTGGTGATTGATGATAACCAATTGAGATTTCACAATTAAGAGTAAAAATTATTTTCATAAAGTGGGCAGATATGAGAATGACAAATGAATAATAAAAACTTCTCACATGTATGCACTCTTTATGGTGAGGTGCCTATAAAATGTGTGTGATCAATTAATGTGATGCGCAAAATTAAGAGCATAACAATTATAACAACAACCATCACAGTAATAAGCATCACACATTCATATTAAATAAAATAGGCACATCCAAAAGAGATTACAATAATTTGAAATTTAAGATACATGTCCATGATCACTAGTCCTTAAGGCTTACAAGTAAACACTACTAGCCTCAATCTCTACCCCTTTGGCATCAAGGCACCAGGAAAAATTGAGGGGAATCACTCATCGCCACTCCCTCCCTCACTCTCCGTCCTATCTTCATCTCCATTGTCATGTGCATGCTTCTCACAAATTGCTTTGATGTTTGCTTTCATGTACCGTTGATGCATCTTCGTAGCCATGCTTTCCTTGTGTTGCTTAATTTCCACTTTGTGGCAGGATGCAAAGATGGAGGAGAGCATTTTCAGCACAGCACTGGGGGACTCTTTGGAGGGTGGAGGAGCAAAGGTGGAAGCTGGAGTCCTTGTGCCTTTATGATCATTCTTACATCTTTGTTCCACTATAGGTGAGGCAGGAGCATTGGGAACGTTGTAGACTGGTGGCTTCTGGGGGTTGAGGTTGGCATGCTCAACATCCTTAACAAAGTCAAGGCCAGTGACCTTCTCAATCATGAACATGATGTAAGGTGCATAGCCACATGACCTATTTGGAGTGGTTTAGATGTTCACAATGTCATTTTAGATATATTCAAAGACATTGAAGGTACGTTTCTTGCTTATGACTTTCATTAAGGTCTTTAGAGATCCTTGAATTGTCTATGCATCTAAATCCTTTGGAGCAATAGTCTTCCTCAAAATTCTGTTAAGCACGGCAAAGAATGGCTTCAAGTAATTTGTGGTAGGTTCCTTGTATGGCATTCTTGTGTCATAGAGGAAAGCTAACTCATCTTTCTCCAACAACTTCAAGTTGTGAATCACAAGCTCATTGTTTAAGGTGTCTTCGAGATGGCGTATCCCGGCAAATTCCTCATAAGTGACACTATACTTGGATCCATGTGTCATCCAAATCATCTCATCCCCATCATAACGGGCGAAGTGGAGAGTAGAGTAAAATTGAGTGATGACTTCATTGTTCTAGTTATATCGGAAGGATAGAAGATCCTTCAAGCCATGCCTCTCTAATGCCTCCAAGACTTCATGATATGCTTGATAGTTCTTGGATTGTAGATAAGTCATGTCCACCAATTGACTAGCAACCACTGGATTTCTCATCTTTGTGTACCAATGCTCATAGTAATCAGCATGGAAGTGGCTCCAAAATCTTTGGTCAGCAGATTGCTTCGGCTGCTCATAAATTCAATCTTTCTGAACTTGTCATGCAACTGGTTTCTTTTCCCCATGAAGTCATTTTCAGAAGGCCGCTTGTTGCACTGCACAGGTGACTTCAACTTAAGCAGGCTAGTGGGACCACTTGCAAGTCCTTTTCCCTTGTTAGTGCTCCTTCAAAGGCCATTGAGCTGGCACCAACACCATCCTTGCTCAATGCTTTCCTTACTACCACTTTCCTCTTTCTTGGAAGAACATCATTGGGAGGAGAAGAGTGGTCATTGAAGTCATGTCTCTTCTTTCTTACCCTTTCTTTTGCCCTTTCAACTCTTGCACGTTCATGCTCGACTTTATAGTAAAACATGTTGTCATCTGAAGCGAACGACATCATGCCTGACATGGAGAATACAAGGAGCGGTAAGAATTATATGTAGACTTTGTGGAGATAAGACTTTAGTTGTTCAAACCATCGGGGAACCGGACTTTTCCGTTTTCAGATTGCGGACTTGTCTGGAGCACCAAACTTCTTCGCACAAGGAACTGGACTGTCCAGTCTGACATATGAACCCTAACTTCCTATTCCAGCAAATCTAAGAAAGATTGATGCCACAAGGATAGGAATACAGTAGGAATACATACAACAATGTAATGTAGGTTCTAGAAATCAAGAAAAATAAGCAAGATTTAATGAAAGATGAGAACTAGGGTTAAGTGAGATTTTATAAAAAAAATCAAAGGTTTGAGGTTGGAGGAGCGGAGCAGGGTCCGGATTGGTTCAGAGAGGGATGCTTCGCACCGAGGGAAAGAGTTCCCGTGGAGGAACCTTTGATTTTCGTGGTCAAAAGTGAAAATCGCCGTGGGAGCTAGGGTTAGAGGAGAGAGAGTTCCAAGACGATTGTAAGAGGAAGAAGAATGTGTCCTGACGGCTGGCTAGGGTTTAATCCCGATAAATACGTACTAGTCCGCACAGGGGCCAAACTAGTCCGGTACGCCAGACCAGAGTCAGACTAGTCTGCAGTAACGGACTAGTCTGATGCAGACCACAAACTAGTCCGGGTCTGATGGATAGAATTGGATTAGAAACAAAGTATTTTTGGAAGTTTTATCTAATAGTGATCTAAAAGACATCATTTCACAAAAAATCTTGATGAACATGACCAGTAAGCAATCAACAATCATACAATGGCCATAATTCACCTAGATTCACTGATTTAAATAGTTTTTAAGAGAAAATCGAGATGAGGGATAATTTTTCACAAAAATGAGTAAACTTTGAAATTACAATCGGGTATGTAGTGTCTCAAGCCACATTTCGAGAGTCAAGTATATTTAATTCATTCCTAAGCTCACAAAATCACTTTTCACTAGTGGCTTCATGAATATGTCTGCTAGTTGTTTTTCAGTTCTAACATGTGAAATTTATGTCACCTTTTAGTGAATGATCACTTAGAAAATGATGACGAATGTCTATGTGGTTGGTTCTCGAGTGCTCTACTGGATTGTGTGCAATTTTTATGGCACTTTCATTATCACATAGGAGTGGAATACGGTTCAGATTGTAACTATAGTCCCTTAGAGTTTGTTGCATCCAAAGTAGATGTGCGCAACAACTACCGGCTGCAACATACTCCCCTTCGGCTATAAAAAGAGCAATGGAATTTTGTTTCTTTGATGACCATGAATCTAAGGATCTGCCAAGAAACTAGCAGGTTCCTGACGTGCTCCTCCTATCGACTTTGCAGCCTGCATAGTCGGCATCGGAATATTCTATAAGGTTAAACTTGGATCCTTTAGGATACCAAAGTCCAAGTTACGTGTGTGCACAAGGTATCTTAAAATTCGTTTTAGAGCTGTTAAATGACACTCTTTAGGTGCAACTTGAAACCTTGCACAAATACACACACTAAGCATAATATCAGGCCTAGATGCACACAAATAGGGTAGTGAACCAATCATAGACCGATATACCTTTTAATCCACATCTGGACCTTCTTCGTTGAGATTGAGATGTCCATTAGTTGTCATGGGAGTCTTGATGGGCTTGGCTTTGTCCATGTTGAACTTTTTGAGGATGTCCTGTGTGTACTTGGTTTGGCAGACAAAGGTGCCTTCTCTCAATTGCTTCACTTGGAATCCCAAAAAGAATTTCAATTCGCCCATCATTGACATCTCAAATAATCTATCTGTCATATTTTACTAAATTCTTCACAAAAAGATTTGTTAGTAGAACCAAAAATGATGTCATGAACATAAATTTGACACACGAATAGATGACCATTAAAAAGTTTTGTAAACAAAGTATAAACAGCTTTTCCTATTTTAAAATCATTTTGAGTGAGAAATTCCCTAAGGCACTCATACAAGCTTGGGGAGCTTGTTTGAGGCCATAGAGAGCCTTACGCAGTTTGTACACATGGTTGGGGTACTCTTGATCTTCAAATCCTGGAGGCTGCTCCACATACACCTTCTCCTTGATAGGACTATTGAGGAATGCGCTTTTGACATCCATTTGATACAACTTAAAATTGTGGTGAGTAGCATAGGCTAATAAAATACGAATGGAATCAAGTCAGCTACGGGAGCAAAAGTTTCGTCGAAATCCAAACCTTCGACTTGTGAGTAACCTTTCGCCACAAGTCATGCCTTGTTTCTTGTTACAACTCAATTTTTATCTCGCTTGTTCCGAAAGACCCATTTGGTGCCTACGATATTTGCTTTTGGTCTTTCCACAAGCTCCCATACTTCATTTCTCTTGAAGTTGTTCATCTTCTCTATCGTTGCAATCATCCAATCTGGATCTTTACTGCTTCATCAACCGTGTATGGTTCCAGAAATGAGACAAAATAGTAATGTTCACAGAAATTAGCGATACGAGACCTTGTGGTTACTCTCTTCGTATACTCTGATGTACTCTTGGGTGAGGCACTTGTGAGGTCATTTGTCCTTCATTATCTTCATTGTCAGTATCTCCCCCTATATCATTGCTTCCATTATTAAATTGACCTTCTTTATCCTGCTGGTGTTGATCTTGTGCAGAAGCTCTCCCTTGATTGTTGCTATCCTGTTGAGGTACATCTTGAGCACTTGAGTCTTGCGTTTTCTCTTGAGGTCAAATATCACCAAGTGCCATTCTCCTCAACGCTTTACATGGGGCTTCTTCTTGATCTAGCACACATTTATCAACTTGCTCCACTTGGGAGCCATAGTCTCATTGAACACTATATCACATGCTACTTCAACAATGCCAGATACTTTGTTGAAGACACGATAGGCATAGGCGTTCGAATCATAACCAAGCAAGAACCCTTCATAAGATTTCAAAGAGAACTTCGAAGTCCTCGGTTTCTTGTTTAGAATAAAGCATTTACTTCCAAATACTCTGAAATATGAACATTTTGTTTGTTACCAGTGAGGAGCTCATATGGCGTTTTCTTCAAAAGTCGGTGAAGATATAGCCGGTTTCTGGCGTGACAAGCGGTGTTTACTACTTCAGCCTAAAACAGGGCTGATGTCTTGTCTTCATCCAACATTGTCCTTGCCATCTCGATGAGTGTCATGTTCTTCCTTTCAGCCACCCCATTTTGTTGAGGGGAGTAGGGTGCTGAAAACACATATTTTATTCCTTCTTAATCTAGGTACGTCTCAACTTGAGTATTTTTGAACTCCATTCCGTTATCGCTTCTAATTTTCTTGACGATTGAGAAGAATTCATTCGGCACCCTATTAAAAAATTTCTTGAGTATTCCCTGGGTTTCTGATTTATCATACAAGAAAAATACCCAAGTGAATCTGGAAAATCATCAACGAATACTAATCCATATTTGTTAACACTGATGCTTATATAAGTAATTGGACCAAAGAGGGTCCAAATGAAGAAGTTCTAGCGATTCCCTTCACGAGTAATCTTGATAGTATCCCAAATGTCTTTGGCAACTTCAAGTCCATCCACCATGGTGAACTCTTCTCAGCTCGGATGAAGTAATCACCGCAACGGCTTATGCATAGCGGTGAATTGCTTGTTCTTACTCCGGGGTGAGTTCATCGTCGGTGTCTGGTATATCTATTCTTGCACACATTTTATGCCAAAGACTAGGATTAAGTGAGATTAGATGCATCTTCATATTATATTTCCACGTTGAATAAACATTGCCATCAAACTATGGAGGTCTTCCCATGGGAATAGAAAGATAATAATTGTAATTGTCAAGCTTCTCATAATTAAAAGGATAACGGGAGTAATCTTGATGACTACCCCCTTTTGGCTTTTCATCCTCCTTCTTGCCCTTCTGGCTTAGGAGCTTCTTCCTAAGAAGCACCTTGATTTCATGCACTTCCTCATCGTCGTGTTCGTGCTCCTTGAGCATATCGAATGCCTTGGAGTCTTATTCATGTCCAATGATTGGCATCTCCGGGATCTCGTAGTTCTTGTCTGTGGCTATTGATCTCTCTGAGCCGTGAGTCTCGTAAATGGAGAACATTGCTCTGATACCAATTGAATGTGGCCTAGAGCGGGATGAATAGGCTTTAAAAACTTTTCCTGCAACACTTAATCAAAAGGTCAAATACAGGATGGACTGAACTTGTCTGGTGTGTTATATGGACTAGTCATGTTTGCTTGATGTGCTACGAAAAGATAAATGTTTATGCAGATATCACAAACGTTGCAGCAGCGGAATGTAATCAACTACCCTAAAAACTTGAGTGAGCAATTAGGATACAAGAATTTCACGTGGAATACGAAGTTAACACGAATTACAAGATTTATCAACCTTATACCCTACATGATGGTAATTGCAAAAGTAAAAGAATGGAACATGCGAGACAAGGATTTTTACCAAGGTTTGATCTCACCAAAGAGATCTACTTCTCATTGATGAAGCCCACATGGAGCCGGGGTCTCTTCAAACACTTTTTCCCACGTCAAGTCACCACACAAGGCCAACTTGAGTTCCACTATCACGGTGTAATCACCAAGTTGGTGGGGCAACCTCACACGCTGAGGGCTCCCACAAAATTTAGCGAAAAAGATGATCTAATACACTCAAAAAGATTACAAGTAATGCACAAGTGTATAAGAGATCAAACCCCGAGATTTCAACGATGCGTAGACGACGATCTCCCTATCGTAAATCTGGTTACCCAAAAGATTTAACTCTTTAGGCCATGAGATGTGTGGAGAGATGTGTTTTTGTTCCCTTGGGGCAAGTGGTGGCACTAGGGTTTATGTTCTTGACAGTAGAGTACGGTTCTTCTATTTGTGGGGTCGTGCATCACCTATTTATAGTGTTTCTAAAAATATTACCGTTAGGGATCTCGACGGCCGGACTAGTCTGCTCTAGTGACCGGACTTGTCTGGTGTGCTGTGTAAAATTCGCGTGGAATGTGCAGCACACTAAAAACACTAATTTATGCGAGGTATACCGGACTTGTCCGTTTTTGAACAGAGAGTTCACCGGAATAGTCCGTTCTAATTACAGAAGGTTGATCAAACTAGTCCGTAGTATGACGGACTTGTCCGATGCAATGTGAATTGTGTTTTTCAAACTTGTATGAGTGAAACATCGGAAAGTTAAACGGACTTGTCCTATTGGAGTCTGGACTCTTCCGGTGCAAGGTGAATTGAAACATCAGAAAGTTTAACGAACTTGTCCGGTTAGTGTCCGGACTTGTCCAATGCTTAGTGAATTATGACATTAGAAAGGTAAACGGACTAGTATGCTTACAGAGCAGACTTGTCCGGTGCTCAATGAATTACTTAGATTGATTTTATTCCTTACCCTCTATTGAAAGACATGTGCTCTTGGGATGTGTCTCTCACACACATCCTATACAATTATGCCTGCTTTGCGCTTCCATTGATCATTTGGGCTTCTTCCTTTCTCACTTCTCATTTTTCACCTTTTTGGTTGCACCATAATATCTAATTTTTGTTAACCCACATTCATCTTAATGAATTCATTAGGATCTCATTTGTTTGTCAGCAATCGTCTAAAACCCACAAGAGAATGCCTAGATGCATTTTTACGGTGTTAATTTTTCAGATGCTAAAAATGCTATGCAATTATTAAGTGCATTAGACATGTCGATTTGGGAGATGAAAGTTACATCTATAAGTGAATCTGCTGTCATGAGTACACTTACTTTAGATGTTATATTTTCTAAGTTGAAAACTCTTGAACTTGACATAATATCACATAAAAACCTCAACAGGTCTCTTGCATTTGTTTCACAATGTGACATGCCTAGTTCTAGTCAATGTTGATCATGCGGTACACTTGATTTGCTGTCCTCTCTAACCCTTGATTAGATTAAAGAGTTTCCTGAGGAGGAGCTAGCACTTCTCTCTACTCGGTTTTCGAAGTCATTGCAAAATGTGAGAACTAGAAGGAGAGGAAGTGGTGGACCTCAATGATTCTTCGAATGCGGTGAGTTTGGACATTTTTGTACAGATTGCCCTAACCATTCAGGTTCAACTCCAAGTGATGAGACGCAAACAAAGTTCAAATCCTCCTCTGCAAACAACAAGAAGAAAAAGAAGGGTTTTACAGGTCATCAATTGTTAAACAGTTTTGTTTCTGCACTTCAAGAACTTGACTCGAGCGATGTGGACTCTAGAAGTGATGAAGATGAAGAAACTTTGGCAAATATGTGTTTCATGGCGGGCAACATAAGATCAAGCATGGAGGAAGCAGAACATAATAGCAGCGATGAATAGGTATGTCCCACTTGTGAAGAAATGTGTGATGCTATTTCTCGTGCTACTGTTATACTTAAGAAAAAGGACAAAAAACTTGGAGACAATGCTATTAAAATTGAATCACTAGAATCTGAAATTAATTGGTTAAAATCTTTGATACCTAGTGATGATTCTTGTTCCTCATGTGAATTAATATATGAACAATTGTCCTCTTTAAAATGTGCACACACCTCCACTCTTGATAAACTTGAGATTGAAATTGAAAGAACAAAAGGCTTGCTACACTTAACGATAAAAACATGAAAGATGCTAGCTGTTCAACAATTAATTTGCATTGTTCTAGTTGTGATGATCTTAATAAGAAACTACATGATCCTATGAATGAGATTTCTATTTTGAACAATGCTTTACATTCTCATGAAGATAAATATTGTTCTAATTTCAAATTAAAAGGAAAAACTTCATGTGAAAATTTCCTTGATCTATCCAATAAACTTGATGAGATGCATAGGACACTAGATCGGTTTTGCAATGCAAATATGAACCTAAACTTGCTGCTGAATTTTTCTAAGTCTTGCAATGATAAAACTAGTTTAGGTTTTTAATCTTATGCTCATGCTAAGGCACATCCACCTAAGGTTGATAAGTCACTTGGAAGTGGTTTGATTAAAACAATCTCTTAAACAAAAAGAGGTGGTTTTCAAATCCGCAGGAATGTTGTCTCATTTGGTTGCTAATAAAAATGTTTCTTGCTCATCTAGACATGGACACAAAGTTAAATTTCATTGTATCTATTGTGGTAGAGATGGTCATGTTGTATATTTTTGTTATAGACTAGATAAACAAGCAAATAATGCTAGCTAGATCATGTAACAACCAAGTGAAACTTGTTGCTCGTGTTGAACCGAATGTTAGGAGCTTGCAACCTGCTGTGATGAGTCAAAAACTTGCAAAGTTTGCTCCCAAACCTACTGTTTTTTTGTGATACACATGTAACACCTCATAGGTCTATAGTTGGGTACAAAAATCCTCAAACTTTGGCTCATAAACCCATTGTTTTATCTCAGTTTTCACATGTTATTCCTGCTGGACGTCGTGTGACTCGGTACTGGATTCCTAAATTCCTTTTGACTAACCCCAATATTGAGTCATCGACATATTGTGCTTCTGTGTTGGATACACACTTGAGGAAGGATGACATTTGGGTTGTGGATTCAGGTTGCTCATGCCACATGACCGGTAACAAAGAATGGTTCTCCTCCCTCTCTTTTGTGTCACATGTAGAAAATGTTACTTTTGCCGATAATTCTTCAACTCTTATAATTGCTAAGGGTTCGGTTAGAGTAAACAAACACTACACTTTGAAGGATGTGGCACTTGTTAAAAATAGGAAATACAACTTGCTTTCCACTTCACAATTGTTAGATGAAAATCTATAAGTTAATTTCACAAAAAATTGCTGCAAGGTTGTAGATTCAAAAGGTGAGCTTCTGTTTAACATGTCTAGGTTTGGAAATGTTTTTAGAGCAAATTTTGATATGTCAACCTCTAAGAATAGGTGTCTAGGTTCTAATGATTCAAATGACTTATATTTTGGCATCGTAGACTTGGTCAAGTTGGCTTTGATCATCTCACACGTGTTAGTGCTCTTGATCACATGTGTGGGTTGCCTAAGCTTAAAAGGGACAAATAAATTGTTTGCTCTTATTGTAGACATGCTAAAATGATTGTAGGTTCACATGTTTCACTCACAATGACTGTGACAACAGCACCGACACAACTTTTACACGACACCGTAGGTCCCTCACGTGTTCAGTCTTTTGGAGGTAAGTGGTATGTGCTTGTAATTGATGATGGCTATTCTAGGTACTCTTGGGTTTACTTTATGGCATATAAGAATCAAGCTTTTAGTATTTTTAGAAGTTTAGTTCTTAGACTTTCACTTGACCACCCAGGATCTTTAAAAGCAATTAGTAGTGATAATGGAACTAAATTTAAAAACCAATCATGGATCACATTTTGTGCTGAAAATGGAATATCATAAATTTTTTCACCATATGCGCCTCAACAAAATGGTCTTGTAGAGAGAAAGAACAGAATCTTAGTTGAGATGGCCAGGACTATGCTTGAATATAAAACTACTAGGAAGTTTTCGGCTGATGCAATTGCTACCGCTTGTTATGTCTCAGATCGAGTTTTCTTGCGTGCTAAGCTTGGAAAAACCCCATATGAGCTGCGATTTGGACATAGTCCTAGTGTCACACACTTTAGGGTCTTTGGTTGCAAATGCTTTGTTAAGAAACATGGTAATCTTGATAAATTTGAACCTAGATCTGTTGATGACATGTTTCTTGGTTATCCATCTCATACTAGAGGCTACCGTGTGTTTTTTTACTTGACACTAACATAATTGTGGAGACTTGTGAGGTTTCTTTTGATGAAGCTAGCTCAGGTACTACCTCAAATATTGCAGGTCAAGATGCATATCCGCAGGGGGAGAGTATTTTCATTGAAGATGAGGATGAAGTGGTGCTGCTGCCCAAAAATTCAGCAGCTAATGACATCATTTCAGCTCCTGATTTTGGTTCACAACCAGTACACGACCACCATTGCTGGTTCAGATCGTCCTCAATTCACAAGCTCATCGATTTGTGGTGAACATGGAGAAGAAGTTTGTCAAGTGTATACTCCTTTCCGAATCCTCAAAAGTCATCCTCCACAACAAATTATTGGAAGCTTGCACGAACGAGCCACACGGTCCAAATTTTTTAGATCCAAACTCTCATGCTCATTCTGCTTTTGTTGCTTCTTTTGAACCCAAAGATATATCACACGCACTCACTAATGAATCTTGGTTATTGCCATGCAAGAAGAGTTAGAAAATTTTGAAAGAAATAATGTTTGAAAACTTGTACCTCCACCTCATGATCACACTTTAATTGGAACTAAATGGGTGTTTAAAAATAAACAAAATGAGGATGGGGTTCACTACAAAAAATGAGCGAAAGGGCGTCGGCCTTATAACCGTCGGATGCCTACTAAAACTGACATCTATAAATTATATCCGTCGGTCAACTGACGGCTTTAGCCGATGCCTTTAATTCGACGTTTTATCTCCTAAAAGCGTCAGTCCAGACGCATTTACGAAATAAAGCCGTCAGTCTAGTTGCCCAACGCCTTTACTGCATTAAAGCTGTCGGCTTTAAAACCGACAGTTTTATTATCTTACAGCCGTCGGGCTGTGAACCACCGACACCTATAGTTGTTTTTTTCCAAACGGCAGGACGCTTCAGTTCTTTTCTTTCTTTAATTAATCTTAATCTCAATCTCAGTTCATCAGTTTAGATCAACAATGAACAAGCACAAAATATTATTCACAAATTTTCTCACACAAACTTTTTCAGAATACAAGAAATATTATTCACAATATCTCACACATCTTAGTTCAAACACACACTATCTCCCATAATCTAGCTTGAACTCCAGATCTGCTGAAAAAAATTACAAACACAAGCTAAGAACTCCAGATCTGCTAGAACAAGCTGTCATCAGAACTGCTGGAGGAGCGGATCTGCGGGAGTCCGCCGTGGAGAAGAGGTGGCGCGAGGGGGAGGCCGCCGCGCCGTGGGAGGACGCACTCGCCGGAAGCCGCTGCTCCGTGGCCGCCGGACACGCTGTGGGTAGCGAACGCGCGGTGGGAGGCAGATGCGTCGGTGCTGCCGTGCTGTGAGAGGCTGCTTCGTGGGAGGTCGACGCGCCGCGCCGTAGGAGGCCGCAGGACGCGCCGTGGGGGCGGGCGTGCGGTGGGAGGCGGAAGTGCTGGGGCCGCCTCACCATGGCAGGCCGCGCCGTGGAAGGTCGCTGAGCTGTGAGAGGCCACCGGCTGCCGCGTCGTGAGGCTGCTCCGTGGCCGCCGGACGCGCCATGCAAGCTGCGTGTGGGAGGCCGCTGCGCGAGGGCCGCCATGTCGTGGATGCCACGCCGGAGCTGGTGCGCCGTGGGAGGTCGCCGGACGCTGCGTTGTGGGAGGCTGTCGGAGGGTGAATCCAGCAATTCTCTCAGTACTACCGTTGGCAGCCCGCAGAGTTCTTAGTTCGGTTGTGGGCGCGTGGAGATTCAGAGGAAGGTGGCGATTTGACACGAGTATTTATGTGGTTCGGGCCGCCTGAGCGTAATACCCTACTCCACGGGTGTGTGTTGTTGTTATATTGAGCGTTTGAGCGCTTGAGTGTGAGAGACTAGAGTGTCTACGAGTCTTGGGCACATGCGGGAGCCTCCCAATGTGTATCGCTCGGCCAGTCCTTTTATAGTACAAGAACTGGCCGTTACATCATCAGCCTGGCCCGACATGTGGCCCTGAAGGTTACTAATGCTTAATACAAAGTTAATGTGCTTAATTACCCCTAATAGTGTGGTAACCCCCTTGATAGTGGCGTTATTGGTATTAAGGGCCCTCCGATCGTGTGTCATTAAGATAGCATTAATGACACATAATCAGGTCTTGGAGTCTTTAATGTTCCTTGAAGGTTTGAGCCGTTGGGTTTCCACCAATTCATCTGTTGAAGCTGAAGGTCTAGCGATTGGACGCGTGGCAGCTCTGGAAACTACCATCTTGGACGAGTAGGTCCGGTGCTGTTGTACATGTGTCGGTACCGGAGCTTCCCTCTGTTGGGGGTTAGGTCCGGGGATGCCACACAGGTACCTAGTCCGGAGCTTTCCCATGTATGGAATGTAGCTCCGATTTTACGATACACGTGGCAGCACTGGGACTAACCATAGAAGGGAGGCAGGTCCGGTTCCATATGACATGTGGGGCATTCAGAAGTATTCAACTCAGATAGGTGGAGTTCCTTTGCACTCTTCGCAGTTCCAAGGGGTATTCGGTACGCAAGGTACCGATAGAGGCCGTCCACCCGGAGGCTGCCGTGCCGGAAGCTGTTCGTGGGTGGCGACGGGTGGCTAGGGTTTGGTGGTAGGCTGGGAGACTGGGAGGTTTTGGAGGCTTTGTTGGAGAGGGAGAGATATAAAGAAATGAGTGGTAGCCGGCGGGAGTTCGGTGAAATAAAAAAAATGGATGTGGGCAAGGGATCGAGGGGCGTCGGGACCCACTTATGGCCATCGGCTAGAGATGTCCCGACGTTTTTAATTTTTAGCCGTCGGTTCATGGCTGATCCCGACAATTTTATTATAGCCATCAGCCGCCGAAGCTATACCAACAGTTTTATGCACTTGGCCCGACGCTTTTATATGTAATCGTCGGTTTTCGAATACCGACGTTTTTGATATCTTTAAAAATGTCGGGGCCCGACGTTTATAAAATCCCGATGTCCAATTACCCGATTCTTGTAGTGGTTGTGGTTAGGAACAAAGCTAGGTTGGTTGCTCAAGGTTTCACACAAGTTGAAGGTTTAGATTTTGATGAAACTTTTGCTCCTGTTGCTATGTTAGATGTCATAAGAATTTTATTAGCATTTGCTGCATCTAACGGTTTCAAATTATATCAAATGGATATGAAAAGTGATTTTCTTAATGCCTACATAAATGAGGAGGTTTATGTTATGCAACCACCCGATTTTGAAAATCTAGATTTTCCTAATCATGTTTACAAACTACCCAGAGCTTTGTATGGTCTTACACAAGCCCCTAGAGCATGGTATGATAGGTTAAAAACATTCTTACTTGAAAAGGGGTTTAGCATGGGCAATGTAAATAAAACTCTTTTTGTGCTTAAGCATGGCAATGACTCATTATTCATTCAAGTGTATATGGATGATATTATTTTTGGTTGTGCTTCTCATGATCTTGTGTCTAAGTTTTCAGCAATGATGAGTTCAGAATTTGAGATGAGTATGATTGGAGAACTCACGTACTTTTTAGGACTACAAATCAAGCAAACCAAGGAGGAAACATTTGTGCATCAAACGAAGTACACAAAAGACCTCCTAAGACGCTTCAACACGGAAAACAGCAAGCCACTTCGGACAGCAGTGGGAACAACGTCTACACTTGAACTTGATGAAGAGGGTGAACCCGTTGGTCAAAAAGAATATTCAAGCATGATCAGGTCTCTTTCTTACCTCACGACATCAAGACCTGACATACAACTCAGTGTATATCTTTGTGCAAGATTTCAAGCTTTTCTACGTGTTTCAAATCGTCAAGCCATCAAAAGGATTCTCAGGTATTTACATGGTACTCTAGATTTTGGCATTTTTCTTCCGTCTTCCTGAACCGTTACTTTGAAAGCTTTTTCGGATGCTGATTTTGGAGGTTGTAGGATTGATAGGAAAAGTACCTCGGGTGCTTGTCATTTTCTTGGTAATTCACTTGTTGCTTGGTCCTCTAGAAATCTAAATTCAGTTGCACAATCCACGACCAAAACTGAATATGTAGCCGCTGCTAGCGCTTGCTCAAAAATTTTATGGATTGCTCAAACAGTTAAGAACGATGGGGTTGATTTAGATAGTGTTCCGCTGTTTCGGGGCAACACTAGTGCTATTTGCATTGCTAAAAACCCCGTGCAACACTCTAGGACAAAACACATTGATATTAGATATCACTTTCTCCATTATAATGTTGAAAAGGGAAATATTGTGTTTCACCATGTAGTGATCGAACAACAATTGGATGACATTTTTACAAAACATTTGGATTTCACTCGTTTTTCATTCATTCGTGGTGAAATAGGGGTTAAGAATCCTCATGGCTTAAATTGAGGGGGAGTTTTGCAACTTGGGAAGTCTATGTGTGAATATGAAATTAAAAATAATATGAGCATAAGTGGTTCATACATATATGACTGTGATTCCTTTTACATGCTGAAAGTTCTTACTACATTACTCAAGTTATACATTTTATAGTTTTTGTCATGACTAGTAATTTACATAATTACTTAAAATAAATCTGGTCATGATTGAACTTTCTTGCCATTTTGAACTTGTTACATGCTCACAATTGCTTTTAATCATGAAAAATAATCGATCAATAGCCCACATGTTGAGATTTTATGATTAAATAAAAATCGAAAAGATCAAGAGAATATGCATGCATCGCACTTCTTCTATTGGGACTGCTTATCATTGAACATTGATATGAACTTGGAAGGACTTGTGTATGATGAAAACTATGTCCTTATGCTTCTGATTGTCAAAGGACATAGGCTTGGCTTGGTTGCTTAGAATAAGGCTGATGCAGCATATATCTCTTGCAAATGTCATATGATCAAAATTTGCCCTTTAATGATAATGAAAAATAAAAAACAGCAACAAGTGTCATGCTTTCAAGTTTTGAAATAGTTGAGTTTGTGAGATCATGCCTTGCTTAAATTGAAAATTTACACTTGATCTCTAGCATGGCTTACACTACTTTATGTATCTCATTGATGTGATAGTGCAAGTTACTTGATAGTATGGTTTCAATGAGCTTTGTTTTATATGCATATGTAAAATCATGCTCATAAACAATTAAAACTTCTCTTTTGAAATTTGCTGAATACATTGTCAAAGGGGGCGAATTTGGTCACACGTTGCACATTCACAATTGTTTTTGCACATTCACAAGTGTTTTTGCCTGATTCTTCTCAGGAGGGTGTACATCCTTAGGGGAGAGAATTTTCGATTTTCTTCTCATTTGATTTTTTATTCTCAAAATGGGGGAGAAATTTTTTTGTCAAAACTTTTCATGAAACGTAAATGATCTAATGTTCGGTTTCGTAGTAGTATTACCAAGGCATTCATCTGGGGGGAGATTGTGAGACCTATGTGCTGAATACATTGGCAAAGACGCTAAAAGTATGAGTTCACATGCAAAGTTTTGATCTTACACTGTTACACCACGATACACATTGTCCAAACTTGTCTCTATGCATATTGGGAGTAACGTCGTTACTGTCAATAAGTCTGGACTATTCGAATATTTCAATGTGTCTTTGGGAGTAATGTTACCCTCGATGGTTTTGGACTGTTCAAACATTCATTATTCATATCAAGAGTTAGAGTTACTCCGCGGAGTTTTCATATTGAGTTCGATTGATCTATTTTCCTCTGTTTTAACTTGCAATGTTTCGAACTTGCTTTTGGCTTATGGGAAGATTTGCTTAGTATTCATTTGCTAAGTTCTTTGTGTGTTTTGGCGTTGTGGCTGATATTATTTTTGATATAGTTTGCAACATGCTTATGTGAGGTGCTCACATAAGATGTTTTTTTCGAACTAACGAGAGTCAAGTAGAGGACTTGGGCTTGCAAAGATTTGGTTATTTGTTGATGTGCAGGTCTTGCTTGAGGTTAAGACATGGCTGGTGACAGGATCCATTCAACAAGTCTTAGGGAGAAGATGAGGTTCAACAACCAAGTTTGGGAGGAATTTTGGTTGAGTTGATCGGGAGGTCACACAACATGTTTGGGTCAAGAACAATGTATATGAAGGTGTCGGTACCCTCGTACCGGATACCCCTTGGGGTTGCGAAGATCACAAGGAAACCCCATCTACCAGATTTGAAGACCTTTGAAGGCCTCACATGTCAGGTGTAACCGAACCTGCTTCCCCGACATGGTTAGTCCCAGGGCCGCCACGTGTATCATAAGATCGGAGCTACCACCCACACATGGGGAAGCTCCGGACTAGATACCAGTATGGCATCCCCGGACCTAACCCCAGGCAGAGGGAAGCTCCGGTACGGACACATGTCCAGCAGCACCGGACCTACTCGTCCACGACGGTAAGCTCCGGAGCTGCCACGTGGCTGAACCGCTGGACCTTCAACTTCAACAATCAGACTGGTGGACCCCCCAACAGCTTCGGACCTTCAAGGAGCAATCAAAGACTTCAAGACCCGATTAAGTTTCATTAATGACACATGATCAGATGGCCCTTAATACTGGTAACGGCATTGTTAAGACCCGTTACCAGGCTATTAAGTGCAATTAACCTCACTAATTGTGTATTAAGCATGTGTAACCGCTGAGGCCACATGTCGAGCCAGGCTAACGGTGTAATGACCAGTCCTTGTACTATAAAAGGACTGGTCGACGATACACAAGGGACGGTTCGAGACCACTACTGAACTCCCTGAGCTAGACGAGCTTCTTCTTCTGGAGCTTCTTCTAGACTCACGCGCTCAATACAACACCAACACCGTGGAGTAGGATATTACGCTCAGGCGGCCCGAACCACGTAAATCTCTGTGTACACTTGTCTTTCACCTTCTTGAATCTCTGCGCGCCCATTACCTAACAACAACTCCTCGATCTACCAAATGTAGTGTTGGGAGATCTGCCGGATCGAAACACCGACAGTTGGCGCGCCAGGAAGGGGGACCCAAGATTTCAAATATGGTGAACTCAGCTGTTGGATCATCCAACGGCAACCCTGCTGTTCAAGTTGGGGGCAATCCCTCCAACATGTAGCAACCAGCAGGTGCCGTGGCTCCAGCAGGAGTCATGCCTCCACCGCCACCGCATGCACCAGCATGTCAAGCTCAGCACCGTGATGGTGCATCGGTGTCGGTCACCGCATCAGCGAATAACAACAACCCTGAACACGCGCTTCATGTAGCGCGTGCTCTCCTCCAACGTCCACCACCTCCAGGTGCATCCCAGGGTGCAATGGAGCAGTGGAGGGCTGATGTGGAACATATGGTTGTAGCAGCAGCCGCCCGCATCAGCAACCAAGGTCCTCCTCCTTCGGGGCGGGCCCCATCGCATCGTCGGACCGTGTCTGGCAGACTTGGTCCGCATGCTTCCCAAAATAGGAGGTGTGCTGCGTCACAGCAAGTTACGTCGCTACCTTCTGAGGCGCGACGTACTCATACGGTAACCAGGCTTTCAACTCATGATCTCCGGGCGGAGCTTGATCGCCGTTACCGTCAACAGGACGATCGCCTCCATATCGAGCGTGCTCGCGAAAGGCGAGAGGCTCAAGACAGTCCTGCTCCCGAGGGAGTTGGAGGAGGCTGTTCTGCTCTGGTCATGCACCTACGCATGGTCAGATGGCCACAAAAGTTTCGGCCTCATCTGCTAGAGAAATTCGACAGGACTGTTAATCCCGCTGAGTTTCTCCAAATTTACACCACCGCAATCCTTGCAGCCGGAGGTAACAAGGCCGTAATGGCCAATTACTTCCCAGTGGCCTTGACTGGAACCGCCAGGTCCTGGTTCATGAGCCTTCCTCACAACTCCATCAATAGTTGGGAGGAATTGTGCCAACAGTTCACCGCCAATTTACTTTGTACACCCGACCAGGCACCCGACCAGGCACCAAACTGGACCTTTTTGCAGTCGTGCAGAAGGGGGAGAATCCCTACACTCATTCATCTAGAGGTTCTCTCAGGTACGAAACACTATTCCTTCTATCTCCAGCGCCTCTGTTATCATGGCATTTAGACAGGGCGTACGAGATAAAAAGATGCTAGAGAAGCTGGCTATCAAGGAGATCACCAGCGTCACAGAGCTCTTTAGCTTGGCAAACAAGTGTGCCAAAGCTGCGGAGGGCCATGAAATGCACTCCAAACCACCTCCGGAGGATGGTAAAAAATCCTCCAAAGGCGAAGCCACTACCTCTGGGAGCTGCAAAAAGAAGAAAAAGTCCAACGGCAAGAAGAAGCCGTCGGCCGGTACATCTACCGCTGCAGCTGCTGCAGCTCCGGGTGGCCGGGGGCCACGCCTGAGAAACAACCTCGGCCGTCCTCTGAAGATGGTGGCAACTCCAAAGTGTGGTGTCCCATCCACAAGTCGAACAGCCACAACTTGGAGGACTGCCGGGAGGTCACAAACCTTGCCGAGCGCTACAACAAGTGCCGGGAAGAAGTTCCTTTCCGTCAGAGGGAAGGAAAACAGAATGTCGATGAAGCTCCGGCTAAAGAGGAGTTAGGCTTCTAGGACCCTAAAAAGGTCCTGAAGGCTGTTTACACCTCCGTCGACGACGACTCCGACGTCTCCGACAATGAGCATCAGAAAACCATGAAAACCATCTTTGGTGGTTTGTGGGACATCACCTCCCGCCGTGTCCTCAAGACCATGCGGAGGGACATGGCCTCAGTAGCTCCTACAGCCAGGGCGGAGCCTCATCGAAAGTGGATGGACACCACCATCACTTTTGATGCTTCAGACTACCCTAAGAACATGATCGGAGCTGGTCAACTACCTTTGATGGTATCTCCGACCATCAATAACATTCAACTCCACCATGTAATGGTGGACGGAGGTTCGGGGCTGAACCTCATAAGCTTCGAAGCTTTCGTCAAGCTTCAGCTCCGACCTTCAGACCTTCTCCCCTCCCGACCTTTCTCCGGAGTAGGTCCGGGAGCCATAACCCCACTTGGTGCCATGACTCTCCCCGTGACCTTCGGGACTCGGGAGAATTATCGCACTGAGAAGTTGATCTTTGACGTCGCTCAGATCAACTTACCTTGCCATTTTGGGTAGGCCCGCCTTGTACAAGTTCATGGCTGCTGCTCATTATGGCTACCTGGTGTTGAAGATGCCAACACCAGCTGGTGTTCTCCGAATTCGCGGAGACCGCACTGCCGGAGTGACTGCTCTGGAAGAACTTCATGCGCTTGCTACAGCGCAGGAGGAGGAATCCATACATGAACAAGCTTCGAAACCCCCGAGCATTCATCAACGAGGCTGAACCTCCGCACCTCGCGTGCAACCAAGCGGCGACACCGACATCCCTGTAAAAGTCGTCCAAATCGGTTCCGATGCCGCTCACCACCCGTATATCGGGAGGTCTGAATCACAAATAAGAACTCGCGCTCATCACTTTCCTCCGGGCTAATGTCGACGTGTTTGCCTGGCAACCGTCACAAATGCCTGGGATCCCTAGGGAAGTGATCGAACATAATCTGAAGATCTATCTTGACGCTCGACCCGTACAACAGAAGCCTCGGAAGCAATCAGTAGGGCGACAGAACTTCATATGACAAGAAGTGAAGAAGTTGCTCGAAGCTGGATTCCTCCGAGAAGTCTTTGTGACGCCCGGTTCCAAAAATGAACCAAGCTAACGCATATGTGTGACCAGGATGTTCACCACACATACACGAGTGCAATCACAAAAGAGTATACAGAAAATTACCACAAGACAAGATTAATTAACCAAATTTTATTACACAAACCAAATTATCCTCGAATACAAGCTCTAATGAATATTAATGACAAGTTCGACTAATGCAGTGGAAATAAACTAATTAAGCCATCTAAGCAACTATGCAGCATAAGCGACAGGGTATGTATGCGCAGCTCCAATAACACCACAGGCAAAGCTGACGGTAGACACGGCCTAGAACTCCGCATTATCACCATTAAACTCATGATCTTGACCTGCAACTGTTGGGGTGGGGGATTGCAAGAGTGAGTACATGTCGTACTCAGCAAGTGAGGAAAGTATGACATGTGGCTGATTCAAATGACGACAATAATAATGGCAAAGTGCTGAAAAGTACAGTAAAACATTTGAAAAGCAATATATTATATGTATGTGAAATAAACCCATCATAATCATAAATAATACCATAATACCAAACTGAATTCATTACCATCATCAATAATTCCAGATTTCACCATCGTCAATAACCATATCCAATACCAGAAATTAATCCATAACCATTACCAATCCATAACCATTACCAATCCATAACCATTACCAATTACAAATTTCCCTCTAATCATGTAGGTCATCCAGGCGCTCATAACCGGGAGCACAGCTATCATGATAGTTTTAATAGACTCTACAGAGTCTGTACCTCTTTACCCACGTGTTTGTGATTTCATCACCCGTCGGCGACTAAAGAACCTCCCTTATGCCAATTACACTTCCTTTAATGTATGGCCAAGAGATCACAAAATAGCCTTTACAAAGGGATTACTAGCCTATTCAGACCCCACTGAGGTTTCACCGGTGGCGATGTCTCCTGCAGAGCACATCTTCAACCAATGGCCCCCTCTTGAGCCATTCGGATCCCAGGGTAGTCCCACCAATCATCAACAAACCCAATCCGACTACCCCTTCCCCGAGCATCCACAATGGTCCAAACAGCACTAGCAAAGTCCTAATTAATCAGCTACGCCGCACCCATACTTGGCCTCGTGGTGGCACTGTAGTCCTGGCTTATCCTCGCATGAACCGGTCCTTAGATCTAAAGCAAGCAAACCACCATAACATCCAACCCATCCACATACCAGGCTTGCTTAGATCACCCATTACAATACCATATTAACCAGTTCATTTATCCAGAATCTCATCCATGCATAAATAAGTTGATTGGTATAGTTGTTTTTCATCCCAGTTGATTAAGCGAAGCAAAAAGTAAAAAGCCTTCCCAACTCTCTACCATAAATTCCAGGTGACAAGGGTGGTCAAACAAAACTAGTAAACTTCCTACCGTAGGGTTTCCCATCAATTTGACACAAGCATGCAGTTTTGCAAACAAATTATTTATTTTAAAAACAGGATCAATATGCTTCAAGGACACTTGCCTTGCTCTTGCTGTTGATTAGGGTCAAAGCCTTCAAACTCTTGGTGCTGTAGATCCTCCACGGCACTTTCTAGCGCAAATCCGTCTAATCCACACAATAAACATACAAGACAAGAAACACAATCAAAGAGTGCACTAATATTACTCAATATGACATGACATGCATGATGGATGCAAATGCAAGGTAGAACTTGTTACTAGATTGCTTTTAATGATCACTAATTAGTTCTAATAGCTTTTAACAAGTTTATACAGGTTTGAATTCGATTAGATCAAATTCTAGAGTCAATTCAACACAATTTAACCAGAAAGATCGGACTAGTCCGCTAGAGACCGGACAAGTCCGCACTCCGCGAGATCGGCAGATTAGGGTTTTCTAGATCGACGAAAATTCGGAGATTAGGGGTTGAATTATCATAAGGAAAAGAGAATAGGAGTTATACCAGGTGTTTAGAACTCCAATGAACCAAGAAACTTGGAGGTAACACTTGGATCTTGATGATCTAGGGTTGGTGATGAACTTGGAGATGAATTGGTGGTGAAGGACGAAACTTGGTGGAGATCTTGATCCTCCTTCGTTTCCTCCTCTTCTTCCTCTTGCTTGGGATCTTCCCCTTCCTCCTTGATGGTGGCTCCCCACGAACTAGGGTTTAGGTGGGTGGATAAGTGGCAAATAGATGTCAAACCAAGGGGTGGGGCTGTTTATATAGAGGTGGAGGCTAGGGTTAGATGGATTTCGAGTTTTGGGATGAGTAGAGGCCGGTTTAGAGTCCCACATGGGCTCCAAAAGAGTTGGGCACGACGTACCTAGGCCCACTTAACGTGACACCCAAGAAACAAGTCGTAAAACAAAAGGTCAATCTCGGAGTCACGAAATATCGGACAAGTCCGGACAGGATTGGACTAGTCCGAAGTCGTCCAGAGAGAAAATCGGACAAGTCTGGCCCAAAAATTGGACAAGTCCGATCTTATTCAGAAAGGAAAACGGACAAGTCCGCTGGAGCACCGGACTAGTCCGGAAAAGTCCAGGGACTTAACAAATTTTCAAGGATTCATGGAATACCGGACTAGTCCGCACAAAATCGGACGAGTCCGAAGTTGTCCAGAGGCAAATATCGGACTAATCCGCAGCAAAAACGGACAAGTCCGTTTTTAGTCAAAGAGAAATCGGACTAGTCCTCAGCAAAACCGGACTAGTCCGCACTTTCCTACATTTTTAAGTGTGGTTTTGCTCCAAATCAATTTTAAACTAGTTCCTCTTGTTATGGGTTAATGTTAAACATGTATATGAGTGCATGTAGGGCATGATGCACGAAAATGAGGGTGTTACAAACCTACCCCCCTTAAAATGAATCTCGCCCTCGAGATTCGACGCGGAAGAGAAGAGATAGGGAAATTCCTTCTTGAGATCATCCTCTAATTCCCACGTCGCTTCTTTTTGGTGTGGTGCTTCCATTGAACTTTACACCATCTGATAACCTTGCTCCTTGTGACTCTCTCCTTGGTTTCCAAGATCTTAATCAGTTGCTCGGCATAAGTCAAATCTTCCTCTAGCTCCAACTCTTCCATTGGCACCTGTTCTTCCGGTACTCTCAAGCACTTTTTGAGCTGGGAAAAATGAAACACATCATGGACATCCGATAGGTGAGCTGGCATCTCCAACTTATACGCTACTTCTCCCCTTTTGTCCAAAATCTTGAATGGTCCAATATAACGAGGTGCGAGCTTACCCCTTATGTTAAACCTCTTATGACCTCTCATTGGTGACACCTTGAGGTAAACAAAATATCCTATTTCAAAGGCTAATTTCCTTCTCCTATTGTCCGCATAGCCTTTTTGCCTTGATTGGGCAGCCCTCAAGTTTTCACGAATTGTTTGGACTTGCTTTTCGGCCTCTTGCAACACATCCGGACCAAATACTTGAGTTTCTCCTGCTTCATTCCAGAATAAAGGTGTCCTACACTTCCTCCCATAAAGTGCTTCATATGGTGACATTTTCAAGCTTGCTTGGTAACTATTGTTATAAGAAAATTCTGCGTATGGCAAGCTTTTATCCCAACTTTTCCCATGCTTTAATGCACAAGCTCTTAACATGTCCTCTAAAGTCTGATTGGTCCTCTCGGTTTGTCCATCTGTTTGAGGATGATATGCTGAACTAAAATTCAACCTCGTTCCCAAAGCTTCATGCAACTTTTGCCAAAACATGGAAGTAAATTGAGAACCTCTATCCGAGACTATCTTCTTCGGTACTCCATGTCGGCACACAATATGCTCCATATACAATTCTGCTAGCTTCGCGGTGGTATATGTGGTCTTGACAGGAATGAAGTGAGCTGATTTTGTCAACCGATCTACAATGACCCATATTGAATCATAGCCATACTGGGTTCGCGGTAATCCAACTATAAAGTCCATACCAATCTCTTCCCACTTCCACTCTGGAATCTTCAATGGCTGCAATAACCCTGCTGGCCTTTGATGTTCCGCCTTGACTCGTTGGCACACGTCACACAATGCAACATATTCGGCTATGTCCTTCTTCATGCTATCCCACCAATAGCAAGTCTTCAAGTCTTTGTACATCTTCGTACAACCTGGGTGAATCGAGTAAGGCGAGTCATTTGCCTCCTTTAATATTGTCTCCCGAATATGCTTTGCATTAGGCACAACGATTCGCTTTCCAAGCCATAAGGTACCATGTTTGTCTTTATCAAATCTGAATTCTCTCCCTTCTTTGGTTCTTTCCTTGATTTCCTTGATCTCCTCATCTGTGGTTTGTGTCTCTCGAATTTCTCGCTCCAAGGTTGGGTTTAACTCCATCATCTCCATCTCGTTTACAAACCCGAGGTTCAACCGTTCAAACTCCTTACATAACTCGAATGGTAACTCTTGAACCGTGAGTTGGTGACTTACTCCGTTTCTACTCAAAGCATCGGCCACTACATTGGCCTTCCCCGGATGATAGTTGATCCCCAAATCATAATCTTTGATGAGCTCCAACCATCTTCGTTGCCTCAAGTTCAGATCCGTTTGTGTGAAAATATACTTCAAACTCTTATGATCCGTATAAATTTCACACCTATGTCCAAGAATATAGTGTCTCCAAATCTTCAATGCATGTACCACGGCCGCGAGTTCCAAATCGTGCGTGGGGTAATTCTGCTCATGTTTCTTCAATTATCTTGATGCATAGGCGACCACTTGACCTTCTTGCATCAATACACACCCAAGCCCTTGTCTTGATGCGTCACAATAGATGTCGAAACTCTTGCTTACATCCGGCAATACCAAAACTGGGGCTGTTGTCAACCTCTTCTTCAACTCCTCAAAACTATTCTGACAAGCTTCAGTCCATTGGAACGCCTTTCCCTTCATTAGAAACTCCGTCATAGGCTTGGCTATCTTGGAAAAGTCCTTGATGAATCTACGGTAATATCCAGCCATCCCAAGAAAACTCCGAATTTCCTTGACATTCTGTGGCGGTTCCCACTTCAACACGTCCCTCACTTTACCAGGGTCAACCGATACTCCTCCTCCTGAGATGATATGACCCAAAAATGGCACCTCTTTCAACCAAAACTGACACTTGTTGAACTTGGCATACAACTGATGCTCCCTCGATTTCTGCAACGTAAGACTCAAGTGTTCCTCATGTTCCTTCTCATCCTTCGAGTAGATCATAATATCATCAATAAACACCACAACAAACTTATCTAAGTACTCCATGAAGACCTTATTCATGAGGTACATAAAGTAGGCAGGTGCATTTGTCAATCCAAAAGACATCACAGTGTACTCATAAGATCCATACCGTGTCCTAAAAGCTGTCTTGGGTATGTTCGATGGTCTAATCTTCATTTGAAAGTATCCCGACCTCAAATCAATCTTAGAGAAGACACAAGCACCCTTCATCTGATCATACAAGTCTTCTATGCGGGGCAAGGTGTACTTGTTCTTGATTGTTACCTCGTTGAGAGCTCGGTAATCCACACACATCCTTTGGGATCCATCCTTCTTGTCCACAAATAGAACGGGCGCTCCCCAAGGCGAAGAGCTAGGGCGAATGAAACCCTTCTCTAATTGCTCTTGAATCTGCTTCTTGAGCTCCGCTAATTCCATAGGAGGCATCCTATACGGCCTCTTACCTATAGGTGCAGTTCCAGGTATTAAATCAATAACAAACTCAATGTCTCGATCAGGCGGCATACCTGGCAACTCATCCGGAAACACATCCAAAAATTCACACACCACCAGAATCTCCTCAATTGTGGCACCGTCCATATGATTCAATTCCAATTGCTTCGGTGCGGTTTGAGATGCTTCAAATTCTACGGTGATCCCTTCCTCATTGATCAACTTCACCGTCTTCGTGGCACACTCAATAACTCCATTGTGCTTCCTTAACCAGTCCATACAAAGTATAATGTCCAATCCTTGAGAATCCAAAACTTTGAGGTTGGCGGAGAAGTCTACCCCCCTTATTCTAAGGCTTACTTTTGGACATACTGTATTTGTCCTCATCTCTCCTCCAGGAGACTTAACCAATAGAGTAAACTTCATATGAGAGATAGGCAAACTATAATTGGCAACATACTTCGATGCAATGAATGAATGCGATGCTCCAGAATCAAAAAACATAGTCGCGGGGTTGGAGTTGGCGAGAAACATACCAATGACCACGTCATCCGCTTGTTGAGCATCCTCCGTAGAGACATGGTTCACGTTGCCACGAGCAAAATTCTGCTGTCCACGGCTTCCTTGTGGCTTTCCTCCATTAGGTCTTGGGTTTTGCCTCGGTGCATTGCGTCCTTGACCAAGGCCCAACTTAGGACATTGATGCGCAAAGTGTCCAGCTTCTCCACAACTATAACACTTCTTAACCCCACCAGAATTGTTGGGACGAGCTTGGTTTTGAGCATTTGCAGCAGGAAATTAGCACGAGGCTCATAAGGCATTGGAGGCCTAGGTGCTTGCATAACAGAGCGCTGCTGCACAAACTGAGTTGGGCGTGGTGCATAACCAGGGCGCTGAGCAGGAATAGAGGAGCTGTAATGAGGCGCATTGGGCGGCGCAAAGCGAGGGCGCACATTACTTCCTTGTTGCTGTCCTTGATATGGCGCCTTCCTCTTGATTTCTTGCTCCATCTCACGAATCTTGTTCTCAACCACAATTGCTTTGTCCACAAGCTTCTGGAAATTGCATAGTCACAGTTGAGTAGTTGAACTTGGATCTCATTGTTCAAGCATCTCATGAACAAGTATTGCTTCCGGCTGTCCCGACTAACATCCTCGGGCGCATACCTTGAGAGTTGAGTGAACTTGTTGAGATATTCACTCACGCTTGATTTTCCTTGCCTCAAATTCTCAAATTCTTGCCTCTTCAAGAGCATAACACCTTCCGGCACATAATGAGAACGAAAATTTTCCTTGAATTTGGCCCAAGTAATTCTCATGAGCATTGCAATAAGCATCCCACCAATCCGTAGCTGCTCCAACGAGTTGATGAGAAGCGAACAGGACCTTCTCCCGGTCACTGCATTGGACAATAGCTAGCTTCTTCTCCACGAACTTGAGCCAATCATCCGCATCCATAGGGTTGGCGGCTTGAGCAAAGGTTGGCGACCTAGTCCTCATAAACTCTCCCAACCGGTTATGAGGAGGTGGGGGTGGTGGTGGAGGCATGTGGGGTTGATTGTTGATATTGCCAGCCTGCAGTTGTCCCATTGTGTGTATCATGGTCTGCATGAGCTGGTTTTGCATGGCCAATAGTTGCTCGATGTTGATAGCTCCCTGAGTAGATCCTTGTCCATTGTTGTTCTGAGGCACTCCATTGTTCTCCTCTTCATCATTGCCATCCCTCTGGTTGCGATTCCTCACCATCTGAAGAAAAGCAGTAGGTAAGAATTAGAAAACGTCCTCAACTATATGCATCAAGGGATATGAAGCTAACCAACTAGCTATACTAGCCTAGGTGGACATGGTAATGCTAAAGGATCCCAAAATCCTATATTAAGCACACAAGCAAGCAATATATATAGCAAACAGCACTCCAAGCAAAAATACATCGATTCCTGAGTGCTCCTATGTGCTCTAAAGTGTCCATTCTATCTAGGCTGCATCCTACGGTCAACCTGTGGCTCTGATACCAATCTGTGACGCCCGGTTCCGAAAATGAACCAAGCTAACGCATATGTGTGCCCAGGATGTTCATCACACATACACGAGTGCAATCACAAAAGAGTATACAGAAAATTACCACAAGACAAGATTAATTAACCTAATTTTATTACACAAACCAAATTATCCTCGAATACAAGCTCTAATGAATATTAATGACAAGTTCGACTAATGCAGCGGAAATAAACTAATTAAGCCATCTAAGCAACTATGCAGCATAAGCGACAGGTTATGTATGCGCAGCTCCAATAACACCACAGGCAAAGCTGACGGTAGACACGACCTAGAACTCTGCATTATCGCCATTAAACTCATGATCTTGACCTGCAACGGTTGGGGTGGGGGATTGCAAGAGTGAGTACATGTCGTACTCAGCAAGTGAGGAAAGTATGACATGTGGCTGATTCAAATGACGACAATAATAATGGCAAAGTCCTGAAAAGTACAGTAAAACATTTGAAAAGCAATATATTATATGTATGTGAAATGAACCCATCATAATCATAAATAATACCATAATACCAAACTGAATTCATTACCATCATCAGTAATTCAAGATTTCACCATCGTCAATAACCATATCCAATACCAGAAATTAATCCATAACCATCCATAACCATTACCAATCCATAACCATTACCAATTACCAATTTCCCTCTAATCATGTAGGTCATCCAGGCGCTCATAACCGGGAGCACGGCTATCATGATAGTTTTAATAGACTCTGCAGAGTTTGTACCTCTTTACCCACATGTTTGTGATTTCATCACCCGTCGGCGACTAAAGAACCTCCCTTATGCCAATTACACTTCCTTTGGTGTATGGCCAAGAGATCACAAAATAGCCTTTACAAAGGGATTATTAGCCTATTCAGACCCCACTGAGGTTTCACCGGTGGCGATGTCTCCTGCAGAGCACATCTTCAACCAAGGGCCCCCTCTTGAGCCATTCGGATCCCAGGGTAGTCCCACCAATCATCAACAAACCCAATCCGACTACCCCTTCCCCGAGCATCCACAATGGTCCAAACAGCACTAGCAAAGTCCTAATTAATCAGCTACGCCGCACCCATACTTGGCCTCGTGGTGGCACTGTAGTCTTGGCTTATTCTCGCATGAACCGGTCCTTAGATCTAAAGCAAGCAAACCACCATAACATCCAACCCATCCACATACCAGGCTTGCTTAGATCACCCATTACAATACCATATTAACCAGTTCATTTATCCAGAATCTCATCCATGCATAAATAAGTTGATTGGTATAGTTGTTTTCCATCCCAGTTGATTAAGCGAAGCAAAAAGTAAAAAGCCTTCCTGACTCTCTACCATAAATTCCAGGTGACAAGGGTGGTCAAACAAAACTAGTAAACTTCCTACCGTAGGGTTTCCCATCAATTTGACACAAGCATGCAGTTTTGCAAACAAAACATTTATTTTAAAAACAGGATCAATATGCTTCAAGGACACTTGCCTTGCTCTTGCTGTTGATTAGGGTCAAAGCCTTCAAACTCTTGGTGCTGTAGATCCTCCGCGACACTTTCTAGCGCAAATCCGTCTAATCCACACAATAAACATACAAGACAAGAAACACAATCAAAGAGTGCACAAATATTACTCAATATGACATGACATGCATGATGGATGCAAATGCAAGGTAGAACTTGTTACTAGATTGCTTTTAATGATCACTAATTAGTTCTAATAGCTTTTAACAAGTTTATACAGGTTTGGATTTGATTAGATCAAATTTTAGAGTCAATTCAACACAATTTAACCAGAAAGATCGGACTAGTCCGCTAGGGACCGGACAAGTCCGCACTCCGCGAGATCGGCAGATTAGGGTTTTCTAGATCGACGAAAATTCGGAGATTAGGGGTTGAATTCTCGTAAGGAAAAGAGAATAGGAGTTATACCAGGTGTTTAGAACTCCAATGAACCAAGAAACTTGGAGGTAACACTTGGATCTTGATGATCTAGGGTTGGTGATGAACTTGGAGATGAATTGGTGGTGAAGGACGAAACTTGGTGGAGATCTTGATCCTCCTTCGTTTCCTCCTCTTCTTCCTCTTGCTTGGGATCTTCTCCTTCCTCCTTGATGGTGGCTCCCCACGAACTAGGGTTTGGGTGGGTGGAAAAGTGGCAAATAGATGTCAAACCAAGGGGTGGGACTGTTTATATAGAGGTGGAGGCTAGGGTTAGATGGATTTCGAGTTTTAGGATGAGTAGAGGCCGGTTTAGAGTCCCACATGGGCTCTAAAAGAGTTGGGCACGACGTCCCTAGGCCCACTTAACTTGACACCCAAGAAACAAGCCGTAAAACAAAAGGTCAATCTCGGAGTCACGAAATATCGGACAAGTCCGGACAGGATCGGACTAGTCCGAAGTCGTCCAGAGAGAAAATCGGACAAGTCTGGCCCAAAAATCGGACAAGTCCGATCTTTGTCAGATAGGAAAACGGACAAGTCCGCTGGAACATCGGACTAGTCCAGAAAAGTCCAGGGACTTAACAAATTTTCAAGGATTCATGGAATACCGGACTAGTCCGCACAAAATCGGACGAGTCCGAAGTTGTCCAGAGGCAAATATCGGACTAATCCGCAGCAAAAACGGACAAGTCCGTTTTTAGTCAGAGAGAAATCGGACTAGTCCTCAGCAAAACTGGACTAGTCCGCACTTTCCTACATTTTTAAGTGCGGTTTTGCTCCAAATCAATTTTAAACTTGTTCCTCTTGTTATGGGTTAATGTTAAACATGTATATGAGTGCATGTAGGGCATGATGCATGAAAATGAGGGTGTTACAGTCTTCCATCAAAAATGGCTGGCAAACCCAGTCATTGTACCCAAGGCCGACAGGAAGCTTCGGATGTGTATCGACTACACAACACTGAATAAGGCATGCCCAAAAGATCCATTCCCACTACCTCGAATAGATCAGAAAGTGGATTCCACCTCCGGGTGTGAATTACTGTGTTTCGTAGATGCATATTCTGGGTACCATCAAATCAGAATGTCTAGGGAAGATGAATAACATACTTCTTTTATCACAGTAGATGGATTGTACTGCTATACTGCGATGCCATTTGGTCTCAAGAATGCAGCTTAAACATTTGTATGAGATATGTACAAAACCTTTGGAGAGCTCATCAGAGACGTAGAGGAAGTGTATGTTGATGACATCGTCGTCAAGATCAAAAACAAGGAGTCACTCCTTGACACCTTGCAAGCTGCCTTCGACAAGATGCGGGTCACCCGCACGAAGCTGAACCTAGACAAGTGCGTCTTCGGGGTTAGCTCCAAAAAGCTTCTTGGTTTCCTGGTAAACCACCGGGGCATAGAGGCAAATCCGGCGAAGATTAAAGCCATTGAGGAGATGCGGCCACCAGCCCGCATCAAGGACGTCCAGAAACTGACTGGATGTCTAGCCGCCCTCAGCCGGTTCATCTCAAGACTGGCGGAACGGGCGCTACCCTTCTTCAAGCTATTGAGGAAGTTCGGACCATTTCAATGGTCTGAAGAAGCAGAAAAGGCGTTCCAGGAGCTAAAGCAGCTCCTCACCACTCTACCAACCTTGGTAGCTCTGAACCCTGGTGAGCCCTTACTGCTTTACATTTCAGCAACCGACGAGTTTGTCAGCATGTTCCTAGTTGCGGAGAGACCAAAACCATCCCAAGCTCAGGAATCCAGACCCCTCCAAGAGGGTCTGGAGGTTCCTAAAGGTGAGTCTGGGTCCCAGCCCCCAGACTTGGATCTACAGGGAGTTATTCCAAAAGATCTGGACCGCTCCGGGAGGGTCCGGGTCGCTCCAGAAGAAGCTCCGGGTTCCTCCAGCAAGGACCCGGAGGTCCCCGAAGCAGGTGCGGACCCCTCCGGGAGGGTCCAGGTCGATGTGGAGGAAGCTTCGGGCCCCTCCGGGAGGGTCCAGACAGTCCAGCACACAGTGTACTTCATTAGCGAAGTACTACATGATGCCAAGACTCGATACCTAGAGGTACACAAGCTGCTCTACGCAGTTCTCATCGCCTTCAGGAAGCTTCGCCATTACTTCCAAGCTCACAAGATATCAATGGTGACCTCTTATCCACTGCGTGAGATCTTGTATAATCCCAACTCCGCTGGGAACATTGCAAAGTGGGCAGCGGAATTGGCCGAATTTGATCTTGAATTCGTCCCAAGACAAGTGATCAAGAGTCAAGCATTGGCAGACTTCGTGGTGGAATGGACCCCATCTCCATCAAACCTTGGGGGCCCTAGTGAGCAGAAGCCAGAACTCAAGGCTCCAGTCTTCACCGAGCCTCACTGGACCCTCTAGTTCGATGGCTCCATGCAAAAGCAGGGGGCCAGAGCTGGAGTCCTTCTCCTCGCTCCAACCGGGGAGAAGGTAAGATACATTGTCCACCTTGACTTCAAGGTGACCAACAACATGGTGGAGTATGAAGCACTCATTTATGGACTAAAGGTGGCACTATCATATGGTGTCAAGCAGCTGATGGTCAAGGGAGATTAGCAGCTCATCATTAAACAGGTGAAGGGTGAATGCCCCTATAACAATCCTCAACTAGCTGCTTATCTCCTTGAAGTACAGAGGCTTCAGAAGGACTTTGAAGTCCTGGATCTCCACCATGTCCAGCGTGTCCATAACGCTGAAGCTGGCGAACTCTCGATGAAAGCGTCAACCAGAGCTCCAGCTCCTGACGGAACCTTCGTCTGGAGGATGTCAAAACCCACAGCTCATCCTGCCGAACTGAGCGAAGGGGGCGAGACTAGCATCCCAAAGCTGGCGGTCCCGATGGCCCTGTTACCATGGCAGCCATCAAGGGTCGTAGGTGCTGTCGGAAGCTCCGAGCACCCAGCATGCAAGACTCAAATGCTCAAGCAAGCTTCGATGCATGGATCTCGGAGATCCGGAGCTACTTGAAAGACAATATCCTTCCTGACGATGATGTATCCACTGACCAGATAGTCAGATTGGCTTAAAGATACACGCTGGTAGAAGGGGGTCTCTACTAACGCGGTGCCAACGACGTCCTAATGCGGTGCATCACAAGGGAAGAAGGCTGCGATCTCCTCGCAGAAATCCATGGAGGCGAGTGTGGGAACCACGTGTCTTCCTGCACGCTGGTCGGTAAAGCCTTCCGGCATGGATTTTACTGGCCTACAGCGCTCCAGGATGCAACTGAGCTGGTGAAGAAATGTGAAGCATGCCAGTTCCATGCAAAGCAAATTCATACACCGGCTCAGCCTCTACAAATGATACCTCCTACATGACCTTTCGTTGTGTGGGGGATGGACATCTTGGGACCTTTCCCAAGAGCCGTCGAAGACTACAAGTTCCTGTATGTTGCCATTGACAAGTTCACCAAATGGCCAGAAGAAACTCCAGTTGTGACAATAAACAAGCAATCAGCCATCAACTTCTTGCAGTCCATCGTATGAAGATTTGGAGTCCCGAACAAAATTATAACAGATAATGGGCCCAATTCACAAGCTCTGCTTTCCAAGGATACTGCAAAGACCTCGACATACGAGTCAGCTACGCCTCTGTAGCTCACCTGGCAAGCAATGGCCAAGTCGAGAGAGCAAATGCAGAAATCCTGAAAGGACTCAAGACGTGCACATACGAGCGCCTGAAAAAACATGGAGCCAACTGGATCGAAGAGCTTCTGCCCACTCTATGGGCCAACAGGACAACTCCAAACCGGTCAACTAGAGAGAAACCCTTCTTCCTGGTGTACGGAGCTAAAGCAGTCCTTCCTCGCTCCGGGTCTGGACCTCCGACGAAGCCACGCAGGACCAGCTCCGGCGTGAAGACCTTGACCTCCTTGAAGAGGGAAGGCGCCGAGCAGCTGTTCCGAATGCCCGATACTGCCAAGCTCTTCGGCGATATCACCAGAGGCATGTTCACAGCTGACAGCTCGAGGAAGGCGATCTGGTGCTACGGAGAATACAATCCAGAGAAGGGTTAAACAAATTCTCCCCTACCTGGGAGGGACCCTTCTGAGTGATCAAAGTATCCCGTCCTGGATGCGTTCGCTTGACAACCGAGGATGGGACACCTCTCCCAAATCCTTGGAACATTGAGCACCTCCGTAAGTTCTACGCTTAATATCACGGAGGTGAGTCTGTAATTACATGTGATGTATGTTATAGAGTCATTGTACAGAGTCAGGTAGCTCCTCCGGGAAGGCAGCCAGACCTACCCAGTTAGGTCCGCAACGTCCATGCAACACTTGTCATAGTCTCAGAACTAAAGGTGTAGCTAGCTACCTTGGGTCAAACGAGAAAATAAACACACTTAGCCTGGTTCCGTACCCTAAGAGTGTACTTGTTTCCCCTGTACCTCGGACATATAATGAAAGACATCATTGTGTGAAAACAGACTCCACGTGCATTTACTTTGTACAGGCTCAATATTTTTTATTTTTCTCTTTCTTGTCTATAACAAAGTTGTGCAGTTCTTAAGAATCTTTAGCTCAACCAGTTCATGTACAATTCGAGTTGCATTGTCTATCCTTCCGGGTTCAAACATTGTTGATGGTCTACTCGTCTGAATGCCGCCAAGCCAATCTAGGGTCGGAGTGTGCTATCGACTTAGCCTGGTCATGCACCCTAAGTACGCCACTCTACTTACACCCCGACAGGCCAAAGTAAGGCGAGTCCAGAAATGATCGGACCTGAAGGAAACAAGACGACGCTCTTGATTGTATTTAGAATTGTGTTCGACTTAAAACTTTGTCGGGAATAGTAAGCCGCAATGAAGTTATAGATAGGAAATGGATTTTACTGTTTTTCTTGACTTCAGTGTGCAGGAAAAATAAATATTACATGATGATGGTGAATGAAGCCGGAGCTGCCAAAGCTCCGACATCCTCCAGGTGGCTTGTGGTCGATGTTCAAACATTGACATCGAGCATCACTGGAGCTACTCAGCTCTGGTAAAGCTAGGGGGCATGCCGTCAACGTGAAGATGGTGGGAAGACTCCAAAGTGGAGTCTGTCGTTGACACATCATGTGTTGACAAAGGTCAATGCCGGAGCTACCATGCTCTGACAACCCAGAGGGCTAACCATCGATGCTTTACGCGTTGATGGAGACTACTGCTGGAGCTACTAAGCTCCAACGATGGTCAATGCCGGAGCCGCTAAGCTCCAACAACCTCAGGGGGCCTACACTATCGAAGACTTCAGACCTACATTCTACAAGTTTGAAGCACGCAAGTCTTCAACAACTGTTACATCCTCTTGGTACATGTCCACAATCAAATTGTGTACATCTACCAGGGGCCAAGTGAGACAAAGGTGGTCATGAAGACAAAAAAAAATGAAATTTGAATTCACAAAAATTTGGATTTTATTCATCTGGAGACAAGAGATTACAAAATTGGAGAAGAAGAAGAGAGAATACAAGCGGGAGCTACAGAGAGATGGTCCTAGACCCTATGAAAGAACTTGGCGACCTTCTGGGCCACCTCCGACATGCTGGCTCGGGCGGCTTCACCCTCTCCTTCGACGGGGCCTTCAAGCACCGGGTCCAGAGGGAATTGAGGGTCCCGGCTGGTGTAGCACGTCAGCACAAACTTTGTGACGTTCTTTGCCAGGGACTGACCCTCTGTTTCCAGCTGGTCCGCGATGACATCGCCCATCTTGGTGAGCTTGTTGCCTACTGAACTCAGCGCCTCCAATGCCTGGTCCAGCTCCAGCTCCGGATCATCCGGACGCACGAGACTGAAACCCATTGGCGTCAGCGCGTCGTTGGCCTTGCCCAGGAAGTCCCAAACTTGTTGGGAGTCCACAACCCTTGCGCCACGCATCTCCGCGAAGGATCTTTCTGCCATCGCAAGCTCCGAGCTCCCGAGCAAGACGCTCCACCTCTTTGGCATTCTGCTGAATCTTTTCAACAAACTGCCTTTCGAGTTTGCTGAGCTCTTCCTCCTGGAGGTGGATCTCATTCTGGCGGTTGACCAGATCTTTCTCACGGCCCCACACTTTCTTCTCCCTGGCGGCGATGGCATTCTCCTGCTTGTAGAGATCTTGCCCTCGCTCCTAGGCCTTCTTCTCCTTCTCCTCGCAACGCTCCTCCAATTTCTTGGTGCGTTCTTCGAGGCTCTTGTCAGCCAGAGTTGTCTTTTCTACAAGCTCTTCCTCCCTCTTCACAAGGTCATCCTGCAGCTCCAGGAATTTCTGCTCTTCATCTTTGAGCCGTCTCTCCCGCGTATCAAGAGCCTCCCGACGCTTGACGAGACTAACATGGATGGTGGCGAGCCTTTCCTGGCAATCATCTGCAGCGCTATTTGTAGCCTTGGCCTGCTCATAGATGGCCTTGGACTGGTTGTCGAGGGTTCGTGTCATGCTTTTCCTCTCATCCAACAGCTTACCCCAATACTCCAGGCGGACCTTCTCCCTTTGCACCCACTCCTTATTGTCAGCCAGCCTCGTATGCGCCATCTTGGTCTCGAAATGGAGTCGGTTGCACCACCTCCTAAGGGTTTTGCGCTCCTCTTCGAGGGCCTTGCTGTCGTGGTAGAAAGCCAGCTGGACCTGGCAAAGACTCGAGCAGGCTTTGTCAATAGACAACGATAGGGGGATCGGGTCCGGACTTGCCGGTGTCCTCTCCGCTAGCTCCAGCGGATCTTCAGCGACAAAAATTGGGTCCCACTCTACAAGAGCGGTTCTCTGAGCTTCCACGACACTAGGGCCGTCCTCCGGGATAGCCTCGGCCGCCGCTGAGGAAGTACTTGCAGCAGAAGTTTCGACCTCCGGAATTGACTCCGAATGTCCCGCCGCCAGGTCATCAACAACTAGCCCCTCAGGCGGGGGGCCAGCAGCTTCATCTTGGCACCCTGGCTCAGCAGCAGGCGCCTCCAGGATCACCACTTCCGGAACAAGTGTTGAAGGTTCAGTTGGAGTAGGAGCTACTTCCGGCTCCAGCGCAGGCGCCTCCTCCGCCGCTGGCTCAGGTGCAGGCACTTCGACCACCATGGGCTTTGGCGGTGGCGCTTCGACCGCTATAGGCTCATGCGCCGACACCTCTGCAGTAATTGGCTCAGACGCCAGAACCTCTTCAACGACTGGCTCCACCGCCGGAACTTCTGCAGCAACCGGCTCTACCGCAAGAGCTTCCTCAACAACTGGCTCAAGTGTCGGAGCTTCATCAACACCCGGCTCCATCGCTGGGACCTCATCAACCACCTGCTCGACTGTTGGGGCCTCAACAACATCTGGCTCTAGGGCCGGAATCGCAACTACCTCCGGCTCTATGGCCGGAGTGTCCAACATCTCAGCATCCAAGCCCGGAGCTTCAACCTCTAGGGCTGGCGCCACTAGTACATCTTCATTTCCGTGGTCCGGCACTACCACGGGAGCTTCTGGGGATGAGTCGAGGTCCAAGACCACGACAGCCAGCGTTGGGGCTACCGCAGCCTCAGCCACCTCTTGCGGCGGCGTTGGAATCGGAGCTAGAGCTTCAGCCTGCACATCCTCAATCACTACTGCAAGGACCGGAGCTTCAGCCCTTTTCTTAGGCACGCTGTGGATGAAGGACGAAGAAACTCAAAATGCAGTTATAACAACAAAACAATTGATTGAGGTAAAAAATCAAAAATTACCTCGGAAGGCTTCCGCACCAGTTAGCACGGAGCCTCTTCTCCGAACGCTCCGGACTGGCCGCAGCCGCCACTGGCGTGGTAGTCCCGGAGGTTCCCCTTGAGCTTGCTGCTTCTATCGGCGTTGCCCTGGTCAAGGCCCCCCTCGACCGGGAAGGACCTCCGGACCCAGAGCCCTCAGCTGGCCCTGGTACTGGAGTCACTTGGCCAGAGCTAGCACCCCGGGAAGATGCCGCTGCTGGAGTAGATGCTGCCGTTGTAGACCTTCCCCTCCGGGGATAAGGAGGCGCCACGAAAGAAGCAGGCCTGACGGACCTTCTGTCGGCATGCTTCCTCTTACGACTCGAGGGCTCGTCCAACTCCTTGCCCTTGCCTGCGACTTCTATTCTTGGCTTTGGAGTAGGAATGGAGCTGCGTTCAGGAGCTTCAAAGATCGCCAACCCAGTGATCGAATGCCTCTCAACGACACCGAGGTTGTCAAGCACCAGCATCGTCCGTCGGAGCTCCCTGCTGAACTCTGCCTCCATGTTCAGAGGGAGGAAAGCTGCCGGCGGAGCCAAGTCATCATCCTCGACGTCGATGCCGTGCTGGAACTTCTTGAGGTGGAACTCCAAAGTTGCACCCTCCATGTTGGACTTCAAACTGGTCTCGATCCGGTCATCGTCCAGCATACTGTTGAGGGCCCAAGCAAGCTTCTCCCTCCTCATCAGCAGAGCCCACCTGTTGGTAAGGAAGTTGCAAAACACCGCCTGAGGAGTCACCCCTACTTCCACGCACAAGCGGATCCTAGTCAGAGCAGGGTTGAAGGTGGCTGACAACACTGGAGCTTCACTCCAAACTGCAGTGTCGATGTTGGGGAGGCCTTCCGGTAGCTCCATCTTCTCGTGCTCCTCCACCCTGATGACAATCCAATCCTTCTTCCAGTCGTTCCACTTCCTAGAAGGGAACGATCGCAATTACTTGTTTGGGCACTTCTTGCGCTTCACAAAATAGTAGAAGCCAAGATATTCGTCACTCCTACCCATAGTTTGGACAGTGAAGAAGGTGCGAAAGAGCTCAATGCAGGGGGGAATGCCCACCCACAGCTCGCAGAAGTGGACAAAGATTGACACCAGGAGAATGGAGTGGGGGCCAAGGTGGTACAGCTGCAAACCATAGAAGTCTAGCAGCATCAGAAGAAAGAGGAGAAAGGTGGGATCAGCCCCACCATGGCGTACACGGAGAAGTACACCATGTCGCCAGTGTGTTCCTTCTCGAACGGAAGCTTGCCGGCACGGACTAAGTGGTTGAAGAAGTCAGGGGACCATCCCATGAGGGCCTGGACCTTCTTCAAATCATCATCGTTCTTCAGTCGGCTCTGGTGGAGACCCAACTCCATCGTGGCACAGCGAGGCAAGAGAGGAAAAGCAAGCGAAATTTTGGAAGGTTTGAGCGCAAGTTCGAAAGAAAGGCGTAAAAAACCCCAAACGGTGCGTGCTTTCCTTCTTAAGTAAGACCCCGCAATGCTTGGATGGAAACCGCAGAGGAGCCGACAATACTAGTCAAAAACTTCACCCTGCCAATGACAAGGGGGCCCGGGGCCACCCCGACGATCAAGTCAAGGTTCTTACCCCAGGCGAACGGTTGTCATCATGAAAGGCGGGAAGCCCGAAGGCGGCGGCCTGACAGAGCGCGCGGAACCAATTTGATTTTTGTATCGGGAACCGGCAACCTTCAATTGCGTGAGATCCGCACGCTGAGATCTCACCTGTCGCCTCTTGGATATGCCACGCGACGGAGGTTTAACTGCAAACTATCGCCAATTGCACGTCCGAAGACCCTTGAAGACATGGCTCAAAAATCGAAGAATGGACCCACCTCCAACAGAATGACTTCATCCAAAAGGTCTCTCCCGGAGGTGGGCCCTGGGGGACACTGTCGGCACCCTCATTACCCGATACCCCTTGGGGTCGCGAAGATCACAAGGAAACTCCATCTATTAGATTTGAAGACCTTTGAAGGCCCCACATGTCAGGTGTAACCAGACCTGCTTCCCTGACATGGTTAGTCCCAAGGCCGCCACGTGTATCATAAGACCGGAGCTATCACCCACACATGCGGAATCTTCGTACTAGATACCAGTATGGCATCCCCGGACCTAACCCTAGACAGAGGGAAGCTCCAGTACGGACACGTGTCCAGCAGCACCGGACCTACTCGTCCACGACGGTAAGCTCCGGAGCTGCCACATGGCTGAACCGCCGGACCTTCAACTTCAACAATCAGACTGGTGGACCCCCCAACAGCTTCGGACCTTCAAGGAGCAATCAAAGACTTCAAGACCCGATTAAGTGTCATTAATGCCACATTAATGACACACGATCGGATGGCCCTTAATACTATTAACGGCATTGTTAAGGCCCGTTACCAGGCTATTAAGGGCAATTAACCTCAATAATTGTGTATCAAGCATGTGTAACTGCTGGGCCACATGTCGGGCTAGGCTAACGGTGTAACAACCAGTCCTTGTACTATAAAAGGACTGGTCGGCGATACACAAGGGACGGTTCGAGACCACTACTGAACTCCACGAGCTAGACGAGCTTCTTCTTCTGGAGCTTCTTCTAGACCCACACACTCAATACAACACCAACACACCCCGTGGAGTAGGGTATTACGCTCAGGCGTCCCAAACCACGTTAATGTCTGTGTACACTTGTCTTTCACCTTCTTGAATCTTTGCGCTCCCATTACCGAACTACAACTCCTCGATCTACCAAAGGTAGTGTTGGGAGATCTGCCCGATCCAAACACTGACAGAAGGTATCGTGGATGTTATTGGAAAGTGTTTGCACGTGTGCAAGGGGTGTGTTGATGTGCAACTATTGTTCCAAGGCATGGCGAAAAACATGGACGTGAAGATATGGCCGAAAAGGTCCAACCGGCTTGATTATGCCTCAGACTGCAGCTGAGGTGGTTATGGCCCTGTATATGTTTTGGTTAGATTTTGTGTGAGTCACGAAGTTAGCTTGTTTTAGGAATGTTTAGGACGTTTCTAAGGTGTTTGGAAGTTTTGAGATTGCTTCTATCTGCGTATGGAAGAGTCTTGAACAATTTTGGAAAGTTTACGTTGAAACTGAGTTGGAGTAGGAGTCCTAGATAGAATTGGGTTGGTCCAAGAGCTGGTTATATAAGAAAGGAAGGTCAGAGCTTGCGGTGCACGATTTGAAGCTGTACCTCTTATGTTTTGATCAATAAAATTCGTAATTTTGAGGAGCTTTAGTGCTTTGTTCGTCTGACTTGTTTTGTCAAGTCTTTCTCATCGAATTTATGCGCTGCCTGACCTTTATTCAGTGTTTCGATCATAACTCGCATTTTACAGATCCAACTGGGGTGTTTTTTTTGTCTTGTCTTCACAACTTAGTTATCTGTCATCTGTAAAAATATCACAGTGATTGGATATGTGTTTTTTTAGTTTTACGAGTTTCTTTGCAGCGTAGCAGATCTGTTTGCTCTCTATTAAAACATATTGACCTTTGCTAAGAATTTTGGTCATAACTTGAGTTTTACTCGACATTTTCTCGTGATTCTTATTGTCGTGTCTTCGTGACTTGATTCTCTATGATATACCGGATTTGTCACGTTTTGTACACATGGGAAACACTTACACATACGATTTCTCTATCAAATTGATTTTCTGCCAACGGGTTTTTGTTGCTTTCGCTAAAAAAAATTTAATCTACCATTTGTCCCAGCCTCTAGTAGCTTTTCACTTGCTCTTCAATCCTACACAAATATCTAGTACTGTAAATGCAAGATTATCATTGATCACTACAGATGGTAATGGCAAGTCAGAAGTCATATTTAGCCTATCCGCACTCATGTGCTCTAAAAAATATATTTCAAATGAATATTTCCGCCCTTTTCAGTAAACTCCAATAGATTCTCTGCTTTTCAGTAATACTCATCCGCACCCAGCATATTCCATAAAATGTATTCCATATCAACTACCATTCTTTCTTTTAATGTTTTTGTCTTTTATCATTTTTTCTGTTTGTCCTTCTATTTTCTTTCTTTTTTCTCAATGTTTTCCTTATGTTTTTTCCTTTTTTCTCTCCTGTTTTTTTGGAAAAAAATTATATGCATACGGTATGCATAGGCGTGGGCGGGCATACCCGTATGGATGCACGCCATGTGGCCCGTCTAACCTGATCGACGGACGTGCGCTGCTGTCCGGGGGCGCAGCGGGGGCGGGGGCACCGCGGGGGCGGCGAGGGTGCGGCTGGCGGCAGGGGCGGCGGGCCGGCGGTTGGGGCGCGGCTGGCGGCGGGGGCGGCGGGCCGGCGTCGGGGGCGCGGCGGCGTCAGGGGCTTGGCGGGGCCAGGGGCGCAGGGGCCGCGGCGGGGCCGGGGCCGACGGGGGGCCAAGGGCAGCGGGGGCGCGGCGGGCCGGCAGCGGGAGCGGCAGGGCGGCGGCGGCGTATTTGGGGCGTGGAGGAGAATGGGATGTCGGGGGTCGATGGGGCCGATGTTAGCCCTTATTGGTGACAACTCTATTAAATATGATGTCCTTATATTATGGCCATCACAATTGAACTTATTTGCGACGGTACTTTTTGCAGCCGTCGCAAATTAGTTTTTATTTGTGATGGCTTCTTTATTGCGACGGCCCTAGGGTTGGCCGTCACAAATTAGTCCTTATTTGCGACGGCCTTCTTATATGCGACGGCCATAAAGATGCCATCACAATTTAAGTTATTTGTGACGGCTGACCGTCGCAAATAAAACTAGCCGTCGCAAATGATCGCGTTTTCTGTAGTCGGCTCCTCGCCCTCGCTCGACCAACGTACACACACACGGCTCCTCGCCCGATGGGCACCCGGCTCGGCGCGATCGAGTCCAGCTCGTATCGCCAAGGCTTCGCACCATAGAGTCCAGTAGCAGCTGCTTGCCGATCTAGTCGATGCCGGCGCCGTAGAAGACGTTGTGCGTGCATGAGAACAGAAAGTCCTGCGCCAGTGTGGGTCTGGCCTTGGATTTGGAGGCCGACGAATGTTGCTGCGAAGTGCATGGGCTCTAGGTTTTTTGAGGAGGCGCGTACCTGAACAACGAAGCGCGATGTGGCGTCTAATAGCCATCGAGAGGCGATTCATTCGCTAATGCAGTGCATGTTGAGTTTAACTATGCACAAGATGTCAATCGTGCAAAGCGATATAAAAAGCAAGCCGAACTCGATCGCGCAGAGCCGGGCGTTGATCGTGCGAGGGCGCGATGCCGCACGAGCACCCTTCGATCGGAGCAGAAGTTCCACGTGGCAAGCATTCACGTGGGTATGCACGACCACACATGCACTGCTACAATAAGCCTCATCACAGGCGGCTCCAAACCTATTATCAGAGACGGCTTCTAAAACCGCATGAAATGAAGAGTATGTGATAATCCGCAATTTCACGGGCGGAGAAGTGAAACAAAGAGTCTTGTTTGTTTTTGGTATTTTCAATTTCTCCGCGTAGGGTTTCTCTGCAAAGCCTGAATCAGGAGATTTATTTAAGTGGCAGTGCATCGTCCCCGGTAAAGAAGGGGTAAGTAATGAAGAACAAGCACAATATGAGTTTAACCATCGTCCTCCTATTAATAAATTTCTTTTGCAGACTAAATGGGAAGATAGTTACTACCCCCTGACAATCTCCTTCTCTGAGGACTATCCCTTGGTGCCTCCAAGATGCGCCTTTCTAATTGGGTTCTTCCACCCAAATGTCCATCGTTCGGGAGCACTCTGCATCGGGATTCTTGATCAAGAGACTATAAGATAGACCTATTTTGTTTATGTAATTATTACTTATAATTGTTGCCGAACTTATTTGAACTGGTTTCTTATATTGCTTAAATTATATTTCGTAGGGGTGGTGCAGTGCTTTTACAATCAAAACTATACTACTTGAAGTTCAGCGTTTGCTGCATCAGCCAAATGTGCCTGATGTTGAAAATGATTGCTATAATCTACTTATCAAGGTTAGATGACACTTTGACTTAGTGACCAATGTAGGTTATTCATTCCTCCTTTGACATTTGTTAATTTAAATAATGTCAATATTTTCAGGATCCTGCGAATATAAGAGACGTGTTCGGGAGCAAGCAGGACGGTACAATTTAGATTGATCGATGGGAGCTTCATCGTCGATCTACAATGAATGTAGCATGATTTTTGTTCAGTGTGTAAAGAAATTATCTTTGAACAATTGTAAAGCCTCTAATGGTGTATTATCACAATTAAGCCAGCCTCACTGGTGATCGAGCATTTCCTATAATGCATTACTGTACTAGTATCCGCTAGCTCATCTGTGTTTTTTCCTGATACAATTTTGCCTGTACGACTACATACGGTTGTGATAATTGCAACTACATCCCTGTAATTTCAATGAAAACCGCTTATGATAATTGAACAACTACATACGGTTCTTAAACAATGACCGCCACTGAAAATACATGATCTTCTAAGGCCGTTGTTAATCAAGAACCGTCTATGAAGTTCATTGCATTACAGACGGTTATTAATTAAGAACCGCCAACGAAGATCATGTATTTACCCAGACGGTTGTTCCTTAAAATCCATCTGTGAAGTTCATTGCATTACAGACGGTTATTAATTAAGAACCGCCAACGAAGACCATGTATTTACCCAGACGGTTGTTCCTTAAAATCCGTCTATGAAGTTCATTGCATTACAGACGGTTATTATTTAAGAACCGTCTATGAAGATCATTTATTTACCCAGGCGGTTGTTTCTTAAAATCCGCCTGTGAAGTTCATTGCATTATTGATGGTTCTTAAATAAGAACCGTCTGTGAAGATAATGTGTTTACCCAGACGGTTGTTCTTTAAAATCCGACTGTGTTGTTCTGTCATCACAGACGGTTATTATATCATTCGTCATCACAGTCGCATATTTTTAAGGACCGCCTGTGTTTGAAAATTTGAGACGCCTGTAAAAATGCTTTTTGTAGTAGTGATGTGCATACCGTATGCATATAATTTTCTTCCATTTTTTCTTACGTTTTCCATTTGTTACCTTCCTTTTTTAATTAAACTTTGGATCCTTCTAGACACTGCCTTCGAACTTGCTAGCCACTGCGCTTCCACCTCCCGTTGCCCCTGCCTCCTTCCTTCCTCTGCGCGCCACCATGATGTGCACACACGCCGCCATGCGTCTGTCTGCTTCCCGTTCTTCTCATGCCACTGCCCGCCTGCTTGCTCCATCAGTTGCCTACACGCGCCAGGCGTGGAGCATGTATGGTGGCAGTGCGTGCACTTCCACAGCGAGTCGCGGCAGGAGACCACCACGACGCGCATGGGCACCACTGTGGCTGTGGTGACATCGATTGCCAAGAGTGGCACCCAGCGCCATGGATCAATGTTTTTTGGATTTAGTTTGATTCCAATCCATTTAATTCAGTTTTGTCGTTTGGAGTCTATTTGAATCAGTTTGATTCAGTTTCTCTTTAACTTTAGTTGGTTTGACTCAACTGTTCTTCGTTGATTGTCTTGCCCACGTGCAGCATCCGCTGCCTCCGTCTCGCCTCCACACCACGCTCCTCCTTGCCATCATCGTCCCTATTGTGTCGCTCTCTTCCGGCGTGGTCCCCTGCACCACCCTTCGCCCCTATCTATCTCGGTGCCGCTCTCCGCTCCCGCGTGCACCGCCTCGCCTCCTCCGCTCCAACTTGGTCCTGTTAGAAAATAGGAGGCAATTTACTGAATAATTCTGGAAGAACACGAGAAAACTAGCAACGATCGGCAGACAGACGGGACGAGAAATAACGCGTACCGATTTGAAATCGAACGCACCGCTGTAGATCCGACGGCGAACAACCGCTGCAGGCGCTGGTGACGACGTTGAGCCGCAGCGCCCGATCTCCTCGGTAGACGAGCCGTGGTGAAGAACGTGAGCAATCTTGCGGAGCGCTTCCCAAAAACCTTATTCACCCTCTCCCGGTGCAGGATCGCAAGGGTGAGCGGTTTCGGAGACCTCCTCTCCCGATCGTCAGTGCACGCCGGCGCTCGGGATGGAGTAGACTAGAAGGCGGCGCAAGGAACACGAATGTAGGAACGATCTGATCATGGGGGATGCCCTATCGTACGACGGACGCCCGTATTTATAGAGTCCCAGGAGGCGGTTCGTATGCGATCCGGAGGGTACAGATCCGAACTGACTCCGCAGTCCTAGACGCGTCCATCTCCAATGACTTGGACTCTGAGTCGGTAGCCCCAAAAATTCGGAGGCCCAAAAGCCGAAAGCCCAATTATATTTTTTCTGCAAAAATATAAAATCTAGGCTCGGCTCGAGGCTCGAATTCACACGCGCGCGCGCGTGTGCGGGGCAGGGCGAGGCGTGGCGAGGCGAGCTGAACGAGCGAGGAGGAGGAGGAGCGTGCATGGGACACCCCTCTCTTCCTCCCTTCTCTCTCACTCAAGGATTGGAAGAGCGACCTCCCTCTTATGTAGGGGTTGCTCCACTTTCACTTCTCATGTAGGACTAAACACTTAGCACCACTCCCTCTTGCACTAATGGGCCTTTGAGATTTATTGGGAATTAATTCTGAATATGTACTGGGCCAAGCCCATTAATTCCAACAATCCCCCACCAGATCTCAAAGCCATTAGGAGAGAGGTCATTCTCGTTCCTTTTTTGATATACTAGTGTTTCAGCAGAGACTGTGAAGTTGAACTTCTGCCTAGATCCTCAAGTTTCATCAGGTCACAACTTGAACAATGGACTACGCCTTGAATTGCAATTTTTGTGTGAACTGACTTCACTCAAAGACCATTACCAGTACTTGAGTCTACCCCGCGGGTGGAGCATATGCGTCGTACTCCCTGGTATCTTCATGAGCTTTCCAGAGATCACCCAAATCTCACAAACTGCGACGTTAGACAGTCGGAGCTCATATAGGTGTGTTTCCTTCAAGACTGCCCTGTAGGACAGCATCTTTGCTACACATAGCCAACAGAAACACATTAAGGCAATTCGCCAACCTGCCTTACAGTTTGGGAGTACAAGTGTGCATCTTCATATAGAGAGGGTATAAAGGAAGTACTCTCCTCGGTGAACCACTAGCTTGTTTTCCCATGTCCTAATTCACGGGATCTCCGATCACATAGGCTGGGTTACTACTATGGTGTCACATCAATGGGTCTCAAACCCATCTCTCTCAATGCACTTTCTATCACATTACGTGATAGACCCTTCGTAAAGGGATCTGCCAGGTTTTTGTCTGTTTGTATGTACGAGACAGTAATAACTCCGGAGTTTCTCATTTTCCTGACAGATTTTAAACGTCTCTTGACGTGTCTTGATGATTTTGCATTATCCTTAGAACTGGTTACTTTGACAATCACCGTCTGATTGTCACAATTTATAAGGATTGCCAGCAATGGTTTCTCAACTACAGGCAAATCCATCAAGAGCTCTCGCAGCCATGCTGCCTCTGCAGTTGCTGTCTCTAAAGCAGTGAGTTCTACTTCCATAGTTGACCTCGTCAAAATGGTCTGTTTGCAAGACCTCCATGATATAGCGCCACCAGCTAGAGTGAACACATATCCACTCGTGGCATAGAGTTCATCAATATCAGAGATCCAGTTCGAATCACTGTAACCCTCAGGCACGGCCGGTTGCCCAGTATAGTGAATTCCGTAACTCATTGTACCTCTTAAGTAGCGCATAACCCTTTCAAGTGCATGCCAATGATCTGTACTCGGGTTTGACATGAACCTGCTCAGTTTTCTCACAGCAAACGAGATATCAGGATGGGTTGCGCTAGCTAAGTATATGAGTGAACCGATCATCTGAGAATATCTGAGTTGATCTCTTGACTCTTTCTTGTTCTTTCTAAGTATCACGCTGGGATCATAAGGCGTTGTAGAAATCTTGCTATCCATAAAGCCGAACCGGCTCAAGATTTTCTCAACGTAGTGAGATTGACTTAAAGTAATTCCACTCTCATCCCTATTCAAATTAATATTCAAAATAACATTAGCTTCTCCCAGATCTTTCATATCTAAACACTTTGATAGAAAGGACTTGACCTCAGAAATTATATTATTGCTCGTACCAAAAATGAGTATATCATCCACATACAAGCATAATATAACGCTATCGCCCCCACCATAGCGATAGTACACGCACCGATCAACCTCATTAATGACAAAGCCAGCAGGCGTCAAAGTACTATCGAACTTCTCATGCCATTGCTTAGGTGCTTGTTTCAGGCCATACAAGGATTTCAACAATTTGCACACCTTTGTCTCTTCACCTTTTACTACGAACCCATCAGGTTGTTCCATATAAATTTCCTCTTCCAACTCTCCATTAAGGAAAGTTGTCTTCACATCCATTTGATGGATGATTAGACCATAAGAGGCAGCTAGAGAAAGTAGTACACGAATTGTCGTCATTCTGGCGACAGGTGAATAGGTGTCAAATAGTCTTCACCTTCCTTTTGAGTATAGCCCTTAGCAACTAGTCTCGCCTTGTACTTTTCAATAGTACCGTCAGGCCTGAGCTTCTTCTTTAACACCCACTTGCAGCCTACTGGTTTGCACCCATATAGCCGTTCAGTTAACTCCCAGGTTCCATTGGAAAGAATTAAGTCCATCTCACTATGAACTGCTTCTTTCCAGTCATTTGCATCAGGTGATGCATATGCCTCTGCTATGGATCTAGGAGTGTCGTCCACAAGGTACACAATGAAATCATCACCGAAGGATTTTGCAATTTGTGATCTCTTACTCGACTGAGTTATTTCATTATGTTCCTCCTCTGGGACATTCTCAAACGGTGTATCAAGAAACTCGCTAGTTGTGGTGGATTCAGGACAAATTTCAGAAGAGATCCTAGCAGTGCTATGCATATCTTTCATAGGAAAAATATTCTCAAAAAATGTTGCATCACGAGATTCCATAATAGTATCAACATGCATATCAGGTACCTCAGATTTGACTACTAAAAATCTATATGCGATGCTCCGATGAGCATAGCCTAGAAAGATACAATTCACTATCTTTGGTCCTACCTTGCGTTTCTTGGTAATTGGAACATTGACCTTTGCCAAACATCCCCAAGTACGCAAGTATGATAGTGATGGTTTTCTCCCAACCCACTACTCATAGGGGGTTTTCTCTTTATTCTTGTTTGGAACGCAGTTTAGGACATGACATGAAGTCAATAGAGCCTCCCCCCACCATGCCTTAGATAAACCGGACGTGTCTAACATGGCATTCACCAAGTCACACAGTGTGCGGTTTTTCCTCTCGGCTATCCCGTTTGATTGGGGTGAATAGGGAGGCATCCTCTCATGTATAATACCATGTTTTGCGCAAAAATCATCAAATATTTTGGGAAAATACTCACCACCACGATCTAACCTAAGACGTTTCATCTTTCTCTCTAATTGAGTTTCTACTTCAGATTTATAGATTTTAAAGTAGTCTAAAGCTTCATCTTTAGTTTGCAACAAGTAAACATAGGAGAATCTAGTAGAATCATCTATTAATGTAATAAAATATTTCTTTTCACCTTTTGTCAACACAACATTCATCTTGCATAGATCGGAATGTATGAGTTCTAATGGTGCCAAGTTTCTCTCCTCGGCTGCCTTGTGAGGCTTTCGAGGTTGCATTGACTGCACACAACTATGGCACTTAGAACCTTTGACAATAGTGAATTCCAGAATTAATTTGAGACTAGATAGCCGATTCATTAAACCAAAATTAATGTGACATAAACGAGAATGCCAAACACTTGCATCATCATTAATACCGCCACAAATATGGTTTACTGACTTAATATTAAACTCTGAAAGAGAAAAGCGGAACAGGCCTCCGCATTCATAGCCTTTACCAATAAATTGTCCATGCTTAGACACAACTATTTTATTGGACTCTAAAACTACTTTAAACCCATCTCTGCATAGAAGGGTACCGCTAACAAGATTCTTGTTCATAGTAGGGAGATGCTGCACGTTCTTCAGCTGGACAATCTTTCCTGAAGTGAACTTCAGATCGACCGTGCCAACACCACGAATAGAAGCATGTGACCCATTCCCCATTAGGACAGTGGAATCCCGGACGAACTGGTAAGAAGTAAACATGGACATGTCAGAACATACATGAACATTAGCACCTGTATCAAAGCACCAAGATGGTGTTTGAGAAACAGAAAGAACAGTAAAGGAATTACTGTACCCATCTGCATTGTTGGATGTCACGATGTTGACATTCTTTTTCCATTTGCGATCTGCCCTCTCAGGGCAGTTCTTGGAAATATGTCCCTGCTCCCCACAGGTGTAGCAGTAGCCATCATTGGCTTTGTTTGACTTCTTATTCTTGAAAGCAGTAGTTTTGTTTGGCTTGAATAGAGACTTATTCCCTTTGTTCTTGACATAGGGTTTCTGCACTATATTAGCATTGGCGCTAGATTGACCCTCGCCTCCTTTCTCAGTAGCGTCCTTAGCCCGAGCCTTCTCCTCAACATCAAGAGATGCTATCAGGTTTTCAACTAATATTTCCTGTCTCTTGTGTTTGATGGTTGTGGTGAAGTTCCCCCATGATGGAGGTAACTTTGCAATAATGCACCCAGCCACAAACTTGTAGGGCAAAGGACACTTAAGGAGATTGAGCTCTCTCGCATTGCACTGTATTTCATGAGCTTGTTCAACTACAGGACGGTGGTTAACCATCTTGTAGTCATGAAAATTCTCCATGATATACAGTTCACCGCCTGCATCGGCTGCACCATACTTAGCGTTAAGTGCATCCCAGAGCTGCTTCCCATCTGTGACTGTCAGATAGACATCACAAAGTTTATTATCAAGAACACTTAAGATGCATCCCCTCAGGGCAGAATTGGCTTCCTCGAACTCTGTCTGTTCTTCAACAGACAAAGGACCTTGAGGCTTGCCCTCGGTTACCCAGAAGATCTTAAGCGATTGGAGCCAGAGCGTGGCCTTATCTTGCCACCTCTTGAAGTGCACGCCATAGTATTTCTCCGGCCTCAGTGCATCGGCTAGAGTCATCATGTTCAACTCACGAAATTGCCTAATAAGGTTTTTGGATTGTTAGAAAATAGTAGGCAATTTACTGAATAATTCCGGAAGAACACGAGAAAACTAGCAACGATTGGCAGACAGACGAGACGAGAAATAACGCGTACCGATTTGAAATCGAATGCACCGCTGTAGATCCGACGGCGAACAACCGTTGCAGGCGTTGTTGATGACGTTGATCCACAGCGCCCGATCTCCTCGGTAGATGAGCCGTGGTGAAGAACGCGAGCAGTCGCGCGGAGCGCTTCTAAAAAACCTAATTCGCCCTCTCCAAGGGCGAGCGGTTCCAGAGACCTGCTCTCCCGATCATCGGTGCACGCTGGCGCTCGGGATGGAGTAGACTAGAAGGCGGCGCAAGGACCGCGAATGTGGGAACAATCTGATCGTGGGGGGATGCCCTACCGTACCGCGGACGCCCGTATTTATAGAGTCCCAGGAGGCAGTTCGTATGCGATTCATAGGGTCCAGATCCGAACTGACTCCGCAGTCGTAGACGCGTCCATCTCCAACAACTTGGACTCTGAGTCAGTAGCCCCAAAAATTCGGAGGCCCAAAAGACCAAAGCCCAATTATATTTTTCTACAAAAATATAAAATCCGGGCTCGGCTCGAATTCACACGAACACGCGCGCGCGGGCGTGTGCTTGGCGGGGCGGGGCGAGGCGTGGCGTGGCGTGGCGAGGCGAGCGAGGAGGAGGTGGAGGAGCGCGTGTGGGCCACCCCTCTCTTCCTCCCTTCTCTCTCACTCAAGGAGTGGAAGAGTAACCTCCCTTTTATGTAGGGGTTGCTCCACTTCCACTTCCCATGTGGGACTAAACACTTAGCACCACTCCCTCTTGCACTAATGGGCCTTTGAGATTTATTGGGAATTAATTCTGAATATGTACTGGGCCAAGACCATTAATTCCAACAGTTCCCATCACCGGTCTCCTCTCCATGGCACCGTCTTCCTTTCCTGTGCTTGCGTCTCACCTCTGGACCTCGGCGACACGACGACGGCAGGGCGGGAGGCGCGGACGTGGACAACTGCAGTTCTTCCTTCTATGCACAAGAGACAACCGCCGTCCTTCCTCGATTCCAGCCCGTATGCGCTCTGCCCCCAGTATGCTGGACGCTCCTTCTCTCCTCCCATTTTTCCTCCATGTGTGCTCCCGTTGATGTGTCATAATTTTAGTGGTCTTTTAATTTAGAAAAAAGTTCATTTTACTACCCTGAAGTATACTCTTTGTCCACATAACCCCCCTTACTAATATTTAGCTCACTTTTCTCCCGTGATTTGTTAAACTAGAGCACATTACACCTTTAGTGGTATATGTAATCCGGATTTGCCTACATGTACAGTAGTTTTGCTTATTAGGCGCCATGTAAGTTGTAAAAAAAATCCAAGTAGATCAGCGTGTGAACCCCATGGCTGTCTCCCTCTACCTCTCTCACCTCTTTTCCTCCGTCGCCATGGATGTAGCATCGGCACCTGCCCCCTCCGTCCTTGCGCCTCCGTGCCCTTTCGGAACCATCTGCCGCAGCTCCGCTCGGGCACCTGCGAGTTCGGCAGGCCGCGCTCCTACGACTCTGCCGCAGCTCCGCCGGCGTCTCTGTGACTCCCTCCGTCGACGCCCCTGCGACTCCCTCCGCCGGCGCCCTTGCGACTCCCTCCGCCGGTGGCCCTGCGACTACCTCCGTGTGCTCCACTGCGGCTACCCTCACTAAGAAGCAGCAATAAGCCAGTAGATAGGCGGTCTTGCTCGGCAAGGAAAATGCCCATGACGGCAACGCTGGGGATCAAAATCAGGTGCTTTTAATTTTTCAAAGAACGTGATTCTTCTGTTCTATTTGCACTTATTCTTCTGTACAAGGCTTACTAGTCTGGGCAAGAGTTGCAGTAAGTTGTCCATACCTGCAAAAATAAGTCATGGTCTCTAAATTAACTCTATACCTATTGTCCTAACAAAAACCTTGATTCTAATTCCCTCAAGCATTGAGATTATTAGGTGAGCCCTCACATCTACTATCCAGTTGTTGAAACTCTCACACATGTTATTGTCAACACTATCACAAAAACTTCCTAGATTAAACCATGCTCTACTCTAGTGTTTTGAATTTGTGTTCATCATGTCTTTAGCACCAACAGGTGTTAACTGTGCAAGCTTGGCTCTACAAAAATTGAAAAATGGTACTGAGGAGGCCTTTGCACACTTCCAGAATGGTTTTTGGAATGCCTGATCCCTATACTTCTTTTTCCAATTGGCATATATATGTCTTGTACACATTCGATGCTCAATGTTTGAAAATAATTCTTTAACTGCATTTAGAAGTCCTTATAAAATATCACGTAAAAATCTTTTAGACATAAAAGAATTTAGTGTTGAATGGCATAACAAATACAAGGTAGACCAAGTATCACCTTCTGCTGGTCAGATATGATAACCCAACTTTGTCCACCTATGGAAAGCTATATTCTTTTGTAGTAGACCTAAGAACCATGTCCAAGAGTCTTCTGTTTCCTTCTCCACTACTAACCATGCTATTGGATAGATCTGGTTATTTGCATCTCTTCCAATGGCACATATCAACTCACCATTGGTTGCTCCTTTGAAAAAACAACCATCTACAGCAATAACCTTCCTGCAACAAGCTACAAATCCTTTTTTGCAAGCATCAAAGCAAACATAAAACCGTTGAAACATTGGTACCTCATATTCAGGATCTAAGTAAACTGCTACTGTACTCCCTGGATTGCTTCTAATTATCTCTGCTTGATACTAAAATATTTTTGCGTACTCACCTTTGCATGACTCAAAATCTTTCTCATCACAATGGACTTAGCTCTCTTTATCTTAGATATAGTAACATCTGCACCCATCTGTTGAAGCACCGTCTCTTTGATGTTTAATAATTTCCAAGATGGGTTAGCCTTAATTATACTTTCATACTTGTCAGCAATTCTTGGAGCTGTCACCAATCTATTGTCCTTTCTTTTGGGACAATTGTGCACATCAACAAGTGTTTTGATTTGAAACCAACCTGAATCAGATCTGTTGGAAGCAAATAACAACCATGGGCAATTCTTCCATTAACACTAAGCTCTAATCCTTTCTTTCTCATCTTTTGGGAACATCAAGTGCCTTCTAATCGCGAGGCCATACTTGATTAAAGCTTCCTTGCACTCATCCCTACCTCTGAAAGTCATACCAATACTAAACTTTGAAACATCAGCTTCATAGTCGTACCTTGCAAACCTACTCTTCTTCCTTAAAGCTTCATCTTCATCATCTTCTTCATAACTGGCTTCTTCACTAGAATCTATCATAGGAGGTTTACGAATTTCATGATATGCATCACAATTGTCACTTGCATAAATACATTCCTTAAATGTAGTCACTACTTCCATTGCAACGATAGTATTAGATGGAGCCTTCTTCTGATTCATTGCATTGCTTCTAAATTGTGTTGCTTCTTCGTCATCTTCAGATGTGTCCTCATCTCCTATCACAAAATCTTCATCTTCAGAATCAGTTTCCGGTTCTCTACTTGTTTCATCTTCAAAATCAGGCTTGTTTTGAATTTGCTCTTTAATCATAACATTAGAAGACCCATCACACTGCCACATAACAATGTCATCTCCTTCATGCTTGTATATTTCCACATAAATTTCAGCAATTAAACCCTCAGGTATGGATTCTGACATCAACACGCAAGTCTTGTCATCACCGATCCTTTGTAATCCCCTATTCAGTTCTTCTCCAGGAAACAGCCAATGAAAATCAACATCATCTTTATGTTTAAGGGCAACATGATCAATCAAGTGTCCTCTTAATTCGGGCACAGACATTTTATCTCTCTCAATGTGCGACATCCCAACATCGCCACCAACATATCACAAAGTATGACCACCGAAATTAAAGTGTCCTCCGAAGTGAAATCTAACAGGAAGCATATCCAGCGGATCCATTCATCTGATAATGAAACAAAAGACATCTATTTAAAGTGCACGGAGGAATTTGTAGTAGTTGCAACATAAAAAATCATGAAAAAGTACAAAACCAACTGCTAAATTGCATCTGCTAATTACTTAAACTTGTGTTGGCATCACAAGAAACGGGTTTGTTTGTATCCTACGTAGCAGAGACATGTGCAGAGCAGGTAATCAGCTGTACAAAATACGTGAGAACAGGGAATCAGCTGTACAAAATGTGTGAGATGCATTAATTATGCGGCCGCAGAAGCACTAATCGTGTACAGTTGCAGGCGATCGATTTTTTTCTAGAGAAATAAACGGGAGGCAATGACTTACCAGAAGATTCGATTGTCTGGCCTTCACAGTGGCGCGCTTCACGTGGGAATCAGCAAATCACCAGATCTCGCATTACTCTCTTCTCAGGAACAGGCGGCACCGCACGACTGCCTTATCTGCCTCCAAAACAATCGCTCCGTCTCCGCTTTTGCCTTGATCATTTGTTTCGTCGATGGTATGCAGTCGGGCGGTTCCGTTGCCATAGGTATTTACAATCTACGTGGAAAGAATTGAAACAGTTGAAGACTTACGTGGCGCCTAATAAGCAAAACTACTGTACATGTAGGCAAATCTGGATTACATATACCACAGAGGGTGTATGTGCACTGGTTTAACAAATCACGGAAGAAAAGTGAGCTAAATATTAGTACGGGGGTTATGTGGACAAAGAGTATACTTCAGGGTAGTAAAATCAACTTTTTCCTTTAATTTATGCTCAGTCTAACTATCATACCTGCACAACCAATAAAATTATGACCCATCAGTGGGAGCACGTATGGGAGGACAGGTGGGAGGAGAGAAACCGTGTCCGTGTCCTTGTACCTACACCCGCTTCTAGGTTGATCGAGTACACCATTGCGAACAGAAAAACTTTGAGTAATGCCAATTAGCGAGTAGCGTACAATATCCAGTTTGCCGGTGCGAACGATCTTAAGTTGTTATTTTAGCCGGTCCGTCCTCAAAAACCTTCTATATTTTATGAGAAAATAAGCATTATTCAAGAAATTTCATGTAGTCTGATTTCACTTAAATTAAAATATGCCACCACTAGAGCGTCTCCAAATGATTAAAAACACCTTTTAAAATAAATTATTAGGCTTTAGTAAGAAAAAAAACGCCTCCAAATTTTCTTTTAGATCATGGGTAAAGTCCCGACATTCCCCTCCTAAGGAGGTTATGATCATCTTATTACAAGTGAATACAAATACATACACTCATAATCTATTATCTAGAAAAGGATGATGATAACCGGATAGCTAAGCACACAACAATGGACCAGACTACACATAGACCAATATGCGCCATGTTCGTCCTCGCACATTTTTCGTAGGTGCACTCCAGAATCGGCATCCATGTATTCCCCCGGCTCCTAAATCACCTTTATAATTTTGGCCTCCTCTAAACTCACCCTAATTGTAGCCAGAAACAGGGAATTGGCTCGGAGAAGCAATGCTGTTGTGGCCCAAAATGATGATTTGTCTAAATTTAAAGTGTTTTTAGATTCAATTCAAGAGAATACGATAGAGGAGGGAAGAAAAAATTAGCCTTAATATTTTTAAGATTGGTCCCAAAATCGGTATTGGATATGAACCTTTATTTTTTGTGGTCGCAGCAGTGAACGAAGCATCAAGTGTGATTGTGAATTCGAGCCTGGGGATATTGTGCCTGAGGAACTTTGCTGTCGCCAGAGCTGGAGGTGCAAGATCAAGCCAGGGTGACCAGAAAAATAAAACTAGATAAGTATTTTATTTCTATGATGCCTATTACATCTAATTTGGCTGCCTTTTATAAACCAGGTCCCGATTTATTCATTGTAACAGACCTCTGTGTAGACTCCTACTCTGATACTGAATCAGAGTCCTACTCTGATATTAAAACATAGTCCTATTTTTTCAAAAGCTCGAAAAAGGAGCTTCCGCATAATATCATATAAGAAGAAAATTGACATTGTTTATATGGAAAACCAGGTCCGAAAATCGTATAATGAAGGGAATGATGTTACATCTTTCACCCAACCACACAAACATCACTAACTCTGTGGATACCTAAAGGCAGACGATTTACTATACTTAGACTCTAGTTAGAGGTGACAAAGAACTATTATACAGTGTCCATCCTCCGAGAATGATGCCTCCAAGGAGGGAAAATATGCAGAAACATTACTGTCGGCAACAAGATTTTCACCCGGAGAACCGACGGGGAGGTACTTCGACAATACCTCAACAGGACTTACGACACGTGCATGCATCACTGTTGTAAGTTATACAAGAGTCGCTGTCACCACAACAACATCTAAGACCGGCGATGTCCGACTTGCGCCACCACTGAGCAGAATTGTCTGCATCGACTCACAACAACCAGCACACCACACTCGTAATCGCTATCACAACCCGCGTCCGAACCACTAAGCTAGAACACGAAGGACCACCACCACACCATTGCAATCTACCTGCTTGATCACAAGTGGATTGCTGCCAACCTGCAACACTAGAGCGAAGCATCACATCGGCGCTTGTCAACCTTCGACGCCCTTCTATTCTGCTCACCTTCCATTCATTACGCCACGAAATCCAAGGCACTAACTCCCGACCTGCTCAAGGCTGTCGTCATCTGCTAGCACCAACGCCCATGAGCCCCAATGCCCAAATAACCATCGCATCCGCCCCACTGACTCTGCCACTCAGATCAACATCGCAAGCATCCCACCGACCCTGCCATTCAGATCCATCGTCATAGTCATCCACCAGCCCTACCGCCAAGATCCACAATCATGACCACCCATAGGTTCACTACCGTCGGACACTCCTGTGGTGAAACGAGCCACTATATCTGACCGCCTCCACCCTGGAGATCGCCGCTGCTGCCACTAGTACCCTCACCAGCCCATCACACACCGAGAGAAGGATCTTTCCGCCGCTGCTGCAGCAGTCTAGGTGAGCATTACAAATACCTTTGTCGACCTTCACCATCACCATATCACCACTCTCTTGGTGAGGGGAGCTCCCACGGAGCCTTACCAGGACCCACCAATGCCATCTTTGTCACCCGCATCCGCCGCGTGTACGGGGTCATCTTCCTTGCCTACGTCGACGTCTTCTCCGGCACCGACCGTGCACTCACGTCAAGTGAGCCCTACCAACAGCACCGTCTTCCTCGCTCTTAGTACCTTCCTGTGATATCCATCAATCCATGCCATGTGCGCCCAGCCTGAGCACACACGCTTCAACCTTGGCATGCCTGTGCCTCGCCTCTAGCGCCTGCCGCAAGATTGCGCCGCGTGAACCTCGCCGACGGTGCCATCTACATGCTTTGACCAGCCTTCCTCTGACCTCCATCGGAACCATGTGCCGCGCGTGCCAAGCTTGAGCGCACATGCTTCGGCATTCGCCCAACCACGCAAGCCCAATGTCATCTTCCTCTCCTGCCACCACCGTGCGTCCGGCATGCTCCGCCCCCAAGTCGACTAGATCCGGCTGCAGAAACTCTAGATCCACGCAGCAGGTTGCCAGATCCGGCCACCCCACCCCTATCATTGATGACCACCACACCAAGACATTGTTCTGGAATTCGGCGACAAAAACTTCTTCTGTTGCCTCATCGCTGCCTTCCCGGCTAGCCGCGCGGTGGTGGTGGCATGCTCTGGCAGTGACATGGCAGAGAGATGGGCGACGGGTGGTGGCGGCGGGGGATGCGGAGGCCGCTCGAGCCGCCCGCTCGGGACGATGTGGGGGCTAGTGCGACATATGTCTTATTGGCCAGTCCTAATCTAAAACTTCATTTAAACAGAGTCCTCCCCTAATACTTTATTGAGACTCCTTGTTTTCTCCCAACTTTCTCCTAGTCTAACTCTTTTGGTGCCTGTTATAATTATGCCCATAAAAAGAGTCGATAACAGTATTAGAGACTAATTTTATAGGCCTTTCTTAAGGGTAATTAGAGTAGATTTAAGAACAAAATGATATGGAAAATTTGCAGGAAAATGTTCAATAACTTTTGTATAAAGACACTAAAGGTATGTTTGCTAGACCTGTGGCTCTCGTTCCTTCGGTGAAACAGTTTCCCTTTTTTTTAAGGATGGGTAAAGTTCCGATCTTTCCCTCCTTAGGAGGTTATGATCATCTTATTGCAAGTGAATACAAATACAGAAACTCATAACCACCCTATTATCTAGAACAAGATGATGATAATTGGATAACTAAGCACACCACAGTGGACGAACTTTCATAGACCAATTTGATGCATGTTTGTCCTGAACATTTTTTGTAGATGCTCTCCAGAATCGACATCCGTATCTGCATTTAGTATTGTAAAATTCAGCCTAAAATTCACTTTCATCAGGAATCGAATTCAGAACCTGAGAAGTACCACTCAGAGCATTTTAACCACTAGGCTAAACCTCCTTTCTCTTGTGAAACTTCTCTGGTATAACAAAAGTACACTAAGGGAGCGTTTGGCAAGCAGAAACGTTTTAGTTTCTGAGGTGAATCAGTTGTAACTCTTCCACAAAATGAGAAAAAGTTTCATTTTCGGATAGAATCCGAGCAGGACGCTCCCAAACGATGAAAAAAAGATTTGTTTCCTGATAGAATCTGGGCAGAACGATCCGCACAAGTGAACTGCGGATTAGAAACACCGGAAAAGGTGTTCCGCACGTTGAATCGATTGGTGGTTTCGTAAGAGAGCTTGATGTTTTGCCGACATTACCTGAATTGCCACTGCCTTTGAGCCACACAGGCACAACACGCCGCCAAAAATCGTCGATCCAACAGTTGCTCCCCCGAAATTGTTCGAGTCCTCTCGCAGCGGCGCCAAGTCCCCGCTACACGATGGTGGCGTCCAATCCGCGGTAATCTCCTGCGCCGTCCAGTCGTTCATGTTTCCTCGCTGTAACGTTCTTTGCCGCTATGTTTCTTCGTGTTTCAATCCGCGCAGATTCCACACTGCCGCCACTTTTCTCACTGCCGCGTCGCCCCGCGCAGGTTAAGCGCCACCGGGATCACCGATCAAAGGTGTGTCCTAGCCTTTTCAGCACGGTTATTTGCAGGCGCTGGAAATCACCGTATGATTTTCCTGTTTTATCTGCTCATGGAATAATAAACAACAATTTGTTAGTCTGTGAAGCTATGGTGATTTGTTCATGGTCTGCTCACAAGTCGCTTCTGTCCATGTTCTAGTATTATGATCTGTGTTCCATGATAGATGTGCTTGTTTGGTGATTATATTTTGCCTTACTGATGTGGACTATGTCAGCTTAATGTGGTAGATCTTTATATGTTTTTGTTATTCCACAACCTTTATTTGCACTACTACAAAAAGCATTTTCACAGGCGCCTCGATTTTTCAAACAGAGGCGGTCCGTAAAAAAATGCGACTGTGATGATGAATGATACAATAACCGCCTGTGATGACTGAACATCACAAGTGGATTTTAAGAAAGAACCACCTGGGTAAGTACATTATTTACCCAGGCAGTTTTTAATTAAGAACCGTATGTAGTGGTTCAATCATCACAAGCGGTTTTTATTGAAGAACCGCATGGGGAAGTCATTGTTTTCACAGGCTACTTGTTAATTAGGAACCGCTTGTGATGCTGATAAGCTCTTGTAGATGCAAGTAACACCGTGGCTCATCATTTGGATTGTTAAAAGCATCAATTTGAAGTCTGATGATCCTTGGAAGGATTTTCCCATCCATTTGAAGGATTTCTTTTCCTCCTGTCCATTTGAAAACTTAGGAAGATGTTCCTTACTCAGTTTTAATGTCTAAATATATTGACTAAAAATCAGTACCTACTTTCTTAGTGTTTCACGCAAGCAAGGAAGCAAACAACTTCAATCATAAATCTTGTTTTTACACTTTCATAGGGATTTAACCTTAATCTTTAATTCAAACATAGATTTATCAAATAAGAGAAGCTTCCTTATCACCCATGTTATTGGCACTTATAAGTGAAGGATGTGCCAAAGCTAAAGAAATCTGAATCGAACTAAAGATAAAGAGATCTGCATATGAGTGGCAATGTTCAGGTTAGACAGCGTGAAGTTATGATGGCAACCTTCAACAACATGAAAAGTTATGTTAAGGTTATGCTTGCATCAACCAAGGCATGTTGTGAGGGTATAACACTTGTTGAGGCAAGCATAACCGTTATGCTCCAACAAGTGTTATGCCCTCACAACATGTCTTGGTTGATGCAAGCATAATCTTGGCATCACTTTTCATGTTGTTGAAGGCTGCCATCATAGCTTCATGTTTTCTAACCTGGACATTGTCACTCATATGCAACATCTTTTTGTCTTCAACCCTGTTGAGATTTTGTTAGCTTCAACACACCCTTCACTTGTAACTTCCATTAACATGTCTGATGAGGAAGCTTCAGTTATTGATAAATCTATTCTTAAAAGATTAAGGTCAAATTCCTATGAAAAGGGTAAAAACAAGATCCGTGATTGAATTTGTTCGCTTCGTCGTTTGTGTGAAGTACTAAGAGAGATGGTACTGATTTGTAGTCAATATATTCAGCCATTAGAACTGATAAAGTAGCATCTTCGTAAGTTTTTAAAAAGGAGAGAAGAGAAAGAAATCTTTCAGGACTTGTTTGGGCGTACTCAATCTAATTGGATTTAAGTGGATTGAAGTGAAGAATGAACTAATTTTCTCATCAATCCACCTCAAACCACTTATATTGAAGTGGATTCCCTCCTATCCAAACAAGCCCTCTAATGAATGGGAAGTATCGTTAGACTTCAATTGAAGCTTTTAACAATCCAAATGATGAGTCCCGGGTGTTACTTGCATCTACAAGAGCTTGCTGTGAATGGATTAGCTTGATAGGAGCTTCAAGAGTTGTGCTTCTAGATGTTGTTTGGAACCAAGCCGTTAGAAGGCAAGCCTGATCATCATAGGTCATAAGAAATTTATACACATACAATTTGATAACTTGTGAAACAGGTGAAGGTGATAAATATAATAATGTAATAATGTTCGAAACAGAAGCTGAATTTAGTAATGTTCGAAACATGCTATCTAAAGCTGAAATAGAGCATTGTTCTAAGTTCATTTCAGAGGATACAAATATATACAATATATATCATACATTTTTCTAGCATTGACATCTTCTCGCATATAGGGTTTCAAATCCTTTTCAATGTTTCCCTCTACACGCTTGATGTTTTCTGGTTCGGTGAAAAGGTACATCTCTTCATGCTGATTATATTCCTCTTCATTATCTCCCACATTCTCAATCCCAACAATATTTTGCTTTCCAGAAATAACTACGTGCATCTTCTCGGTTTCTGGATCTTGAACATAAAAAACTTTTGCAACACTATTGGCGAGAACTCACAAGTCATCTTTATAACCCACTTTATTCAAGTCTACCAGTGTCAGCCCGTAATTGTCCACTTTCACACCATCAGGATGTTTGACCCATTGGCATTTAAATACAGGCATTACCATTCTTTCGCCATAATTGAGTTAGCATATTTCCTTTATGAACCCGAAGTATATGGTCTTTTGCCCTTCTGAATCATAAACCTCAATACGAACACCACTATTTTGTGCAACACTCTTACCGTCTTTTTCTTTAGTGTAAAATGTGTAATCATTGATGTTATATGCTTGTCATGACGTCACCAAAGCAGATGAGCTAAAACCGCCTGTTATAATGTGTTTTCACATGCGGTTTCACTTCTCCGTTTGTGAAATTGCGGATTATCACAGACTCTTCATTTTAGGCGGTTTTAAAAACCGCGTATGATAATAGGTTTGGAGCCGCCTGCGATGAGGCTTATTGTAGCAGTGTTGATAGATCATACGAGTCAGAGTTGATGTTATGGCTTAATGAATTATGACTGCAAGATTTAGTGATTAATTATTTTATCTTTGTTACATATAAATGTGGGCACACAGCAACGTTATCATGTGCACATTAGGGGAACATGATGCTGCTGCTGTCATCATGTGCACGTGACCAGTACAAAGGTCTGCATCTTCGGCCCGGTGGATTCAGTAACCAGAAGAGTTCAGTCTGCGGCTCACTGAAAGCGTGCAACAAGCTTCTTTCAACTGGTTCTAGCTAATAATCAGCTAGGGGTATATGAGTCAATTAGCACCTATCCCACTTCATGCTGAAACTCAAACAAAAAAAACTAGTCAAACGATTTCTATAGTGATTTCATTTCATGTTCTAAAACCGTTTCTGAATTAAAACTAATTATTTCTGATTCTAGACGAATCTAAAATCGTACCAAACAGGGCATACATTTGACAAAACTTTTTCTCTTGTGTTTTCTTTTAATGAGCGAAAGATCTGTAATTATTTGTAAGCCTAATGCACGTCTGTCTATTGTGTACACATAACACTACAGGAAACGCGATCATTTGCAACGGCTGTCCTTGAGCCGTCGCAAATAAATAATCCGTCGCAAATAAACACTTATTTGAGACGGCCGCCGACTAAGCCATCACAAATAAGTCTTATTTGCGATGGCCAACCCTAAGGCCGTCGCAAATTAATTAACCATCGCAAATTGTAACTTATTTGTCACGGCTTCAGAACGTACCGTCACAAATAACATTAATTGCGACGCCCTTAACTTATGGCCGTTGCAATTAACATAGCTTTCGCAAATAAGGGCTAATATCTACCCATCGGGCCCGATAACTCATTCCACACGACCCCCAAACTCCCGCGCCCCCGCTGCCGACCCTGCCGTGCCCCCGCCGCCAACCCCGCTGCACCCCCGCCGCGCCAGCCGCCGCATGGCCCCCGCCGTGCCTGCCGACGCCCACTACAGGAAACACGGTCATTTGCGACGGCCGACCGTATTTGCGACGGTCGACCGTTGCAAATAAACCTGTTTGCGACGGCCCGCAGATGGTCGTCGCAAATTAGATAAACTGTCGCAAATAAGGAATTATTGCGACGGTTTCCAAAGTAGCCGTCCCAAATTATAAGGCCGTCGCAAATTAAGCTTATTTGCGACGGCCTTTTTTGTTAGCCGTCGCAAATAGTGTTAATTGCGGCGGCCAACCCTAGGGCCGGCGCAAATAAGCTGGCCATCGCAAGTTAAATCCCTATACCGTCGGGCCGAACAGTTCCCTTCGTCATATCATTACTACCGTTGCCGTCGCTCCGCTCTGCCCCCGGCCCTGCCGCCCCCGCTCTTGCCGCCGGCCCGCCTCGCCGCCCCCGGACCGCCGCGCCCCTGCCGCCCCCGTCCTCGCCGGCCCTGGCCCGCCGAGCGCCGTCGCCGCTCCGCTCCACCCCCGGCCTTGCTGCCCCGCTCCCACCGCCGGCCCGCCGCGCCGCCGCCGCCCCGGCCTCGCCGCCCCCGGCCCGCCGCGCCCCCGCCGTCCCGACCTCGCCGCCCCCAGCCTCGCCAGCCCCAGCCCGCTGCGCCCCCGACTACACTGCCGCCGCCGTTCTATGCCTCCTCCCAGGTACGCCCCCTCTCACCCGTCGCCCCCTCGGATCCTAATTCATACCATGATATGCAAAATGAGAATTAGATGCTAATATAGGCATATATGTGTGCAATATGATGGTATATATGATTATGTGTAATTGGAGGTCCATAATAGGCATTGGTGAAATTATGAGTGGGAGGGCACTTTAAGCATGTTTGAGAAATTATACACATTTTTCTTGCAATTTACAGACAATAATTGGGGTATAAGATTAGAGTTATGGTCCAATTGAATTATGTGTTGTATGGTCACATATATGTATATGGATATTCATACGTGGATTACGAAGTGAATTAATAAGGAAATTGTGGTTACGAAGTTGTATAACCATCCAAGTGTGCGGTATGTGCTTCAATTCTTGATGCTTAAGTCCTTTAATCACCTATAGCCCAAACTATATTCCTAATAGTGCCTTATACTAAATCTGAAATTAAGCCAATTATACTTGGTCCATTGTGCTGGAAATTATTATCACAAGCTTCTGGGAGTATGACAAGTGTTATGGTAAAGTTTTCAGGTCAAACCAGCTAAGTGTGGGCCCACATTAAATATAATAGACCCCTATGTCACATTATGCAACTTATCTAACTATCTCAGTTTCGAGTGTGTAATGTAGCTAATATGTTTTTTGTTTAGATTTTGTAGTAAATGCATAATTGGATTTTGTATATGCTTTATATGTTTTTTGTCTATAGCTTGGTCTGTCATTCTGAATTTCTATTCTGTTTAGTGTAGACTTTAGTGCATTCATATTATGTTTTTGAGTGACTACTTAATATATATAAATAAACGGGGTTTTGGGCCGGCTCGGACCAACCCGGAAGGGCACGACACGTAATAAGTGTGATCGTGCCGTGTAGACCATTGTAGTGGTACCGTATGCGTCAAGTCGACACGGAAGTGAACGGGTTGGTAAGGACGTCAATGACCCATGATTGCGTGGATGGTGGAAATGGATGTGAAATTGTCATTTAAGAACAACTTTCCTCTCACTCTTTCTCCAGTTCTTTCCTTTCTCTTAAATGATCTCAAAATGAAAATGAGCAACGTAACCTATAGCAATGTATTATCCATTTTGGATCGGCACGTCTCACATGCCATTGGCATGTGAGACGTGCAGGTTCGGAATCTTCCCTTTTTGGACAGCCTCGGAGTGACCGAGGGGGCATCGCTTGTGACGAGACGCGGGTCCGGATTTGGACAAGATTTCAGTAGCATAACCCTGTTGTTCTCTACTGCACCATTTTTGGGCGTGCAGTGGAGAACAGCGGGGTTGTGCTGCCGAAATTTCGTTTGAATCTGGATCACGCGTCTCGTCGTGAGCACGCTCCGCTCGGTCACTCTTGGTTGGGTTTAGGATCTATCTGCCTAGGTTGTAGGGCCGTGACATAACATAACAATGAAATTAATAATGTTTTGTCTACTTTAAACTGCAGAGCCAAACATGGGTGAAGACCGCAGTTGGATGTATACTAGCTGGAAGAGCATAACTGGTGGTAACTCGGTTGAGTGGTTTATCAAGTTAGATCAATTTTTGGATAGAGCATTTTCATTGTCAACGGAAGATATGGTGCGGTGCCCATGTACAAAATGCCGGAACACCAAGTTTTTGAGAAGATTGGAGCTTTCGTTTCACTTATGTCGAAATGGTTTCACTCCATATTATGATGTGTGGACCTTTCACGACGAGACTAATTCTCGAGTCATAGTCAAAGTGGATGAGGATGATGATATAACAGAGGTTGTTAGGATGGATGAGATGCTAGAAGCTCTGGAAGCGGAGGATCCTCTTACAAATGAGGCAGAGAAGTTCTTCGAGGAGCTGAAGAAATCACAAGAGCCGTTGCATGAACACACGGTTGTGACCGTACTTGCTTTCTTGACCAGATTTATGACAATTAAGTACAAGTACTTTTTTCATCAACTGCTACAATGATATCATGAAATTGATCTGCGATATCCTTCCACAACCTCACAAGATATTTGGTCTCGGTATGAAGTATGAGAAAATCGATGTGTGTCCAGACAACTGCATGCTATTCTGGAAAGAGCACGTCAATGAGAAGATGTGCTTGAAATATGGTAAATCGAGGTATGTCGAAGTTGTTAATGACAATGGCGATAATGTGATGACAGATGTCGCACATAAGCAGCTTCGTTACTTTCCTGTGACACCTCGGTTGAAGCGGTTGTTTCTTTCAAAAAGAACCGCAAGACACATGAGATGGCACAAAGAAGGTAAACGTGAGAACAAAGAATTCTTGACGCATCCGTCCAACGGTGATGCATGGAAGGCGCTAGACCATTTTGATCCAGACTTTTCTCATGATGCGAGGAATGTTCGCATCGGATTAGCGATAGGCGGATTCTCACCGTTCAGTACGAACGCCACGCCATACTCATGTTGGCCCGTCTTTGTCATTCCGTACAACCTGCCACCTGCTTTTTGTACGAAGAACGAGTTCATTATTCTCAGCCTGATTGTACCTAGACCTGATCATCCCGGGTCACGTCTCAATGTGATGTTAAAACCACTGATCGAAGATTGAAAATCTTGTGGATAGGAGTCAAAGCGTACGACAGTTACAAGAAGCAGAAATTCAACCTTCGAGCTACTTATGTTAAAAAAAGTTTCTAAGTTTTAACTCTTAAACTCCTTTAATGAACATCTCTTCAATATATTCTTTATCGCATGCAAGATATACTTTAGAGGACCCTAACGACCCTCGCCCGTTTGAGGATGCGAGGCGAGTGTTTCACTACAATGCTGGCAAGGCGCTTCGACAAGCTTTGTCGAACGACCGAGTTCAAATTATTAATGAGCACTTGAAGGTGAACCAGCAGCACATGCTACACTTCCGGCAAGAGAGCGAGATGCATCTGACGGAGGAGGAGTACGCGCAAGTACGTGGGGTGTAGTAAGTATTTTTTTTCTGATAATTTCCTCGATGGTATTTTTAACGACTTCCAACTATGTGCAGGGCCACGTGAGCTGGTTGCAGGGTCGGACCGATGCATTTTGGGCCCTTTGTCACTACTTGGCTAGCGATGAATTAGAAGTTAATTCCAAGAAGGCTCGAGAGTGCAGAGGGGTCGAGGGGAAGAGCAGGCACGAGCAAGATAACCACTTGCGTTTAGCTAAATGCATGGTAATTGTATGTAACTTATGTTTATATATTCATAATTTATTGTTCGTTTTAACACGTATTGACAAGAGCGCGAGACGAGGGTGCCGCCGACCACTACTGAGATTTGGAAGAGAGGTCACAGGGACCCTTCTCAGCCTCAGGGGTGCAGTCAAGCTACAGCCGAGCGATTGGTAAGTTTAGAAATCATTCATATTGAATATAACTATATGTATTGTTGAACTTACACGATTTCCTTCTTTTGCAGGCTAAGTACGGGGAGGAGGCTAGGAAGATACACGGCAAAGATTTCGATTGGGAACTTGAACCAATCGATCCTCAACCCGCGTATGCAAGTGGAGGTGGAAAAGCACACGGAAGGTGAATTTATAAGTCATTTTATCATTTTCAATTCAAAGTATTCAAGATATTTCAATTTGATATTACTGACTCTCTTTTTTATAGGCTCGCCATATTCGACGGAGTTGTCGACTCGAGGGCGGGGAGACCTGCGAGAGGCAGCTCCACGCAGGCTTCTTCGGTGGGCACAGCAGGTCATCGCGTCTCGCAGAGGGACATTAAGATGCAGTCCATCCGATAAACTGTAGAAGACAACATCAGGCGACAGGAGGAGGAAAGGAGGGAGGCGGAACGTCAAAGGGTCGCGATGAAGGCCACGATCTAAACCCAAGCAGCAGCGGTGGCGCAGATGAGGGAAGCAATGGAGGTAACAAAATAAAAACTAAAGTTCTCATTAATTCAGCGTAAATGACTTACTAATAGATAGCATTTAATGTTTGCAATGACAGGCCATGGCTCGAGCGCAAGGTCTGGGGATCCAGCTACCGCTACTACCACCGGTCCTTACAGGCGATCCTTCTTCTGCGGGTCAGGTAATTTTCTATGTTAACTTAACAGTTCTAGTTTTATCTCAATTTAACGAAAATAAAGCGAGAAAATAGAGTGACAGTGAGAGATAGTTACATAGAGTGAGAGATGGAGTTAGAAGATGGAGGAAAATAGATAAAAAAGATTGAGATAGAAGAAAGAGAGAGACAGTTAGATAGAAGAAAAGGATTGACATAGAAGAAAGAGAGAGATAGTTAGATAGAAGAAAATGATTGACATAGAAGAAAGAGAGAGATAGAAGAAAGAGTGAGAGATAGTTAGATAGAGTGGGAGAGGAATGAAGAGAGAGAGGAAGATGTAGATGGAGATAGTGAGAGAGGAAGATAGAGGGAAGGAGATGTAGATAGAGATAGAGGGAGGAAGATAGAGGGAAAAGGATAGAAATAGAGAGATAGAGTGAGATAGAAAGATAGATTGAGATAGAGAGAGAGATAAATGAAAAAGAGGAAGAGAGGGGGATCTAGATTGAGATAGAGGGAGAGGAAGGGAGAGAGAGAGATGTTGATACATTTATATTCTCACTCTAAGTTTTATTAATTGCAGGGATCTGCGACGGCTGCACAGACACCGTCGCCGTCGCTACTGCCACCTGGAATGAGGCGCGACGACGACTTCGACTTTGGGGGTGGCTTCGAAGGTGGCTACGGAGGTCAGCCGGGCGAGTGAGCCCTTGTTTGCTTTGTTGATGATCATGTGAGATGTATCGAGAATGTTATTTGTGATTGTCATGATGTTTGTGTGTGATATATTGTGTGATATACTGTTTCTGTTATGTGATTTAGGCCATTGAGCTGGGTAGTATTTTCTATTTTTTTAAAAAAATAAAAAACCTTATTTGCGACGGCTTTTCATACAATACTGTCGCAAATAAGGTTCCAGGCCGTCACAATTAAGCCTCTGCTATTTGCGACGGTCAGACCGTCGCAAATAATCATTAATTGCGATGGCTAGGCCGTCGCAAATAGCAGTGTGGGTCCCAGAGGAGGACACGTGGGCCCTGCCGGCTCAACTTATTTGCGACGGCCTGGCCGTCGCAAATAGCAGCGTGGGTCCCGGAGGAGGACATGTGGGCCCTGCCGGCTGAACTTATTTGCGACGGCCCGACCGTCGCAAATAAGCTTTAATTGCGACGGCAGGGCCGTCGCAAATAATGTTGCGGGGCCCACCAGCCACGGGCAATAACTTACGACGGCCGCTGCGAGCCGTCGCAAATAAGGTTATTTGCGATGGTGGCCGTTGCAAATAAGCTTAATTGCGACGACTTATTTGCAACGACCAGAAACCGTCGCAAATAAGAAAAGCCGTCGCAAATAGCTTATATGCGACGGTATTTAACTTATTTGCGACGGCCCTGACCATCGCAAAGCGTCGGGTTTCCTGTAGTAGCCGTCGGCCGCCCTGGACGCGCCGTCCGACGCCGTCGGCCTCCTCCGGCACCGCCGGCCTCCTCCGACGCCTCCCCACCGGCCTCCCCGACGTAGGTATGATGATTTTCTTTCTTCTCCATTGCTAGTTCATTGTAGTTCATTGCTTGCCCAGATCATGAGTTGCACTTGCCACAAAAGTTGTCTCGTGCATTGCTGTTCGAAATTTGGTCCCCAATTAGCCGGTGCTCCCAGTAACATGTCAGTACGTCCTTAGTACAACATACCGAAAATTAAAATCACTGGGGCTGTAGGTTTGAGTGACAATATATTTTGATGATATTTTGTAGTGTGGCTGCCAAAACTCCTGCTCCTATTGAGGGATTCGTATTTTGATCCTCGTTTTGTGCTGGTTGCATCGTCTTTACCTTTGAGCATTTCTGAAACCAGTATTAGGTAACAAGAGAACCATTGATGCTAATCGCGTTCATAAAAGTGCATGAATCTGTGCTGTAGCATGCTAATCTCTAGGTAACATTCTGTTTGTATTTCTGTATATTTCTCTTTTCATTTCATTTCCTTATGAAATGGATACAAGCTGCATAGATCTGCTATGTCTGACACTGATCATTCTGAAGCATTATGATTTATGAGAGTGCACCCACTGCATGTGGACATATATGAGCTGACAATTCGAATACAATTTGCATAACTGTGTTGTCTTTTAGTACAATTTCACCTCGATCTGCTGTTTGTCATAAAGCCACATCTTCAGCAATCTGCATCAATTTATACGCTGACTGCTCGTATTCTGAGACAATATCCACCCTGAGACCTTTCAAGAGACATGACTGACATTTTGACCACTATCTTCCAATTTAGAGTGCTCACTATCTTCCAATTTAACTTATGTTTATGTTTAATTGAATTACTTTGTTTTTTAGATTATGGTTATAATTTTTAATTTGATTGCTTGAGTGTTACTATATGTAGAAAAATAGGATTTGGGTTGGCTTGACCCGACACGACCCATTTATGACCCGACAAGGACCATTTAGTTGGAAATTAAAGTATGCGTCTAAACCAAGGTTGTAAAATCATGCCTGGACGTCTTGGTGCCCGCCGGCCGCCTGGACGCCTAGGTGTGCGCCGGCGAGAGACTGACATACGTATATCAACTATAACTTTATAGTCATGACCCTTTTACTTGAAGAACTGCACTAGATTTGGAGGCGTAGTGTTAAATAGGCAGTGTTATACTGTAGAAATTTTAGAACCTATCCTTTATACATTAACGACAATTTCTTTCGCGTTAGACTGCAGAGCCAAACATGGTTGAAGACCGCAGTTGGATGTATACTGGCTGGAAGAGCAGAATTGGTGATCACTCGAATGAGTGGTACATCAAGTTAGATAAATTTTGGATCGAGCATTTTCGTTGTCAACGGAATATATGGTGTAGTGCCCATGTACAAAATGCCAGAACACAAAGTTTTTAAGAAGATTGGAGCTTTTGTTTCACTTATGTCGAAACAGTTTCACTCCACATTATGAAGTGTGGACCTTTCACTGTGAGACTAAATCTCGAGTCATAGCAGAAGTGGATGAGGATGATGATATAAACGATGTTGATAGGATGAATGAGATGCTAGAAGCTCTGGAAGCGGAGGATTCTTTCACAAATGAGGCAGAGGAGTTCTTCGAGGAGCTGAAGAAATCACAAGAGCCGTTGCATGAACACACTTGACCGTACTTGCTTTCTTGACCAGATTTATGGCAATTAAGTCTAAGTACTTTTTTCCATCAACTGCTACAATGATCTCATGAAATTGATCTGCGATATTCTTCCACAGCCTAACAAAGCGCCACTAGATATGTATCAGTCAAGGATCAAGATATCTGGTCTCGGTATGAAGTATGAGAAAATCGATATGTGCCCAGACAACTGCATGCTATTCTGGAAAGAGCACGCTAATGAGAAGATGTGCTTGAAATGTGGTAAACCGAGGTATGTCGAAGTTGTTAATGATGATGACGATAATGTGATGACAGATGTCGCACATAAGCAGCTTTGTTACTTGCTTGTGACACCTCGGTTGAAGCGGTTGTTTCTTTCAAAAAGAACCGCAAGACACATGAGATGGCACAAAGAAGGTAAACGTGAGAACAAAGAATTCTTGACGCATCCGTCCGACGGTGATCCATGGAAGGTGATGGACCGTTTCGATCTAGACTTTTCTCGTGATGCGAGGAATGTTTGCATCAGATTAGCGACAGACGGATTCCCACCATTCAGTGCGAACGCCACGCCACACTCCTATTGGCCCGTCTTTGTCATTTCGTACAACCTGTCACCTGCTCTTTGTACGAAGAACGAGTTCATATTTCTCAGCCTCATTGTACCTGGACCTGATCATCTCGGGTCACGTATCAATGTGATGTTGAAACCACTGATCGAAGAATTGAAAGTCTTGTGGACAGGAGTCGAAGCGTACGACAGTTACAAGAAGCAGAAATTCAACCTTCGAGCTACTTATTTGTGGTCCGTCCATGATTTGCCAGCATACATGTTTTCCGGATGGATCACTCACGGTCGTCTGACGTGTCCGATATGTGCTTCAGACACGGATTGCTTTCGACTAACTCATGGAGGCAAAATATCTTACTTCGATTGTCACAGACATTGGCTGCCCTCGAATCACATATTTAGGCAGTAGAGGCATGTCTTTCGAAAGAACACTATTGTCACTAAAGGACCACCAAAGCGTCTCAACGGGTCAGAATATTTCTGATATGTTGAACAAACTGGTGCCTGATGAAGGTCGTCCTGGATATTTCATAGGTTATAGAGAGGAACACAATTGGACTCACATATGTGGCCTTTGGGAGCTACAATATGTGAAGTCGTTGATTCTAATGCACAACATTGATGTGATGCATCAAGAGCGTGATATGAGCGAAAGTATCATAAGAACTTGCATGGATATGCCTGGCAAAATGAAAGACAATTACAAAGCTAGACTAGATTTGGCAGACATTTGTCACTGTCCAACTCTTGAAATCTCTAAAAGTGGTGGGAAGCCACGTTGTCGGTACCCTACGTACCGGGTACCTTATGATACCGCAAGAAGTGCAAAAGAGTTCTACCCATCAATATTGTAGGCTTCGTCAGGCCCCACATGTCATATTACACCGGACCCGCATCCCTCATATGGGTAGCTCCGGAGATTGACGCATGTAATGTAAATCCGGAGCTAAACTCCCAACACAGGGAAGCTCTGTGATCAACACGTGTATAATCACCCCAGACCTAACCCCCAGCAAAGGGAAGCTCCAATGTTGACACGAGTGGAGCCTCCGGATCTTCATCAACGAATACAGTGGCAGATCTCCTTCAGCACGGACATTCAAAAGACAGTCAAAGCGCCAGTTACAAGACTTGATTACGTGTCGTTAATGCTGTATTAACGACACACGATCAGAGCACTGTTAATAGAGTTAAAACATCCATTAAGTCATGTTATCACACTATTAATTATGCTTAATAGTCATAGACAGTGTATTAGGCTATTTAATACGCAAGGCCACATGTCGGGCTAGGCTAATGATGTAACGGTCTGTCCTTGGACTATAAAAGGACTGAGCCGCATGATACAAAAAACAAATCCAAGCTGAGCTAGGGACTAAGCTTTCTAGCAATTCACAATACAACAACACACACTCCGTGGAGTTGGGTATTACGCTCAGGCGGCCCGAACCATGTAAATCTCTGGTGTTGCCATCTTGATTCTGATCTCTGCGTGCCCCAACAGAAACAGGAACCTCCGCGGTCTACACTTCAATAGTATCGAGGGAAGTGTCGTTTGCTACACTTCGACAATCACGCTGTTGAGGGCCCAAGCGAGCTTCTCCCTCTTCCTCAGTGGAGCCCATCTGTGACCAGGAAGTTGCAGAAGACAATCTGAGGGGTCACTCCACCCTCCGCGCATTCACGGATCCTGGTCAAGACGGGGTTTAAGGCATCTGGCAGCACCGAAACTACACTCCAAGCGTCGGTGTTAATGTTGGGGAGTCCTTGGGGCAGCTCCAACCTCTCATGCTCCTCCACTGCAATGACGACCCAGTCCTTCTTCCAGTCATCCCATTTGCTGGAAGGAAATGACTTCAAGTACTTGAAGGGGCAGTTCTTGCGCTTCACGAAATAGTAGAAGCCAAAAAGCTCAGTCCCCTTGCCGGTGGTGTGGATGGTGAAGAAGGTACAAAACAGTTCGATGCAGGGGGGGAACACCCACCCACATCTCGCAAAAGTGGACAAAGGTTTCCACTAGCAGAAGAGAATGGGGGGCAAGATAATACAGCTGGAGACCGTAAAAGTCTAGCAGCATTAATAGAAAGGTTGAAAATGTGGGATCAATCCCACAATGGCGTACGCAGAGAAGTACACCATGTCGCCATTATGCTCCTTCTTGAACGGGAGCTCACCGGCGCGGATCAGGTGGCTAACGGAGTCACTGGACCACCCCATATAGGTCCGGACCTTCATCAAATCGTCCTTGCTCTTGATGCGGCTCTTGGGAAGACCCAACTCCATCGCGACAAAGTGGAGCGAAGGAAGAGAAAACTAGGTGAAGTTTGGGAGACTCTGAGCACAAGTTTGATTGAAAGCGTAAAGAGTCCCTAAACCGCGCATACTTTCCTTCTTAAGTAAGCCTCCGCGACGCTTGGATGGAAACCACAACCAGAGTGGGGTCACATTTCAAAAATCTACCCCATCCATGACGGATGGGTCCGGGGCCATCCCGATGAAGAGATCGAGGTTATTACCCCAGGCGAACCATTGTCATGATGGGCGGCGGGAGACCCAAAGGCGGCACCCTGACAAGGCACTCGAAACCGATACGGTTTTTTTATTGGGAACTGGCAACCTTCAATTCCGTGAGATCCACACTCAAAGATCTCATCTACCACATTCATAACAAGCCATGCGGCGATGGTTTAACCCCGGACTATCACCTCAACGGTACATTACGAGATTTTTGAAGTCAAAGCGCGGGAATCAAGCATGGCCCCACCTTTGGTAGAATAACTTAACCCAAAGGGTTTCTCCCAAAGGTGGGCCCGGGGGCCACTATCGTTACCCTGCGTACCGGGTACCCTATGGTATCGCAAGCAGTGCAAAAGAGTTCTACCTGTCAAAATTGAAGGCCTCCTCAGGCCCCAAATGTCATATTACACCAGACCCGCATCCCCTCATATGGGTAGCTCCAGAGATTGACACGTGTAATGTAAATCCGGAGCTAAACTCTCAACACAGGGAAGCTCCACGATCAGCATGTGTATAATGACCCCGGACCTAAACCCCAGCAGAGGGAAGCTACGGTGTTGACACGTGTACAGCAGTGCCGGAGCTACCTCCCCGCAAAGGGAAGCTCTGAAGCTGCCACGTGTGGAGCCTCCAGATCTTCATTAACAAATACATTGGCAGATCTCCTTCAGCACAAACATTCAAGGGACAGTTAAAGCGGCAGTTACAAGACTTAATTACGTGTCGTTAACACTGCATTAACGACACACAATTAGAGCACTGTTAATAGAGGTAACGCAACCATTAAGGCACGTTATCACACTATTAACCATGCTTAATACCCATAGACAGTATATTAGGCTATTTAACACGCCAGGGCCACATGTTGGGCCTTGCTAAGGATGTAACAGTCAATCCTTGGATTATAAAAGGACTGAGCCGCGTGATACGAGGGGAAGAAGGCAAGCTGAGCCAAAGACTAGGCTTTTTAACGATTAACAATACAACAACATACACACACTCCGTGGAGTAGGGTATTACGCTTAGGCGGCCCAAACCACGTAAATCTCTGGAGTCACCATCTTGATCCTTATCTCTGCGTGCCCCAACCAAAACAAGAACCTCCATGGGCTACACTTTAGTAGTACCGGGGGAAGTGTCGTTGCTACACTTCGACACACGTGCTTCTTTCTGTCTTCGATTGAAAGAAAAGAAAGAAGGTATGAAATGGATGAACAGTTTGAAATTCCCAGATGGTTACGCAGCTATCCTGAAACGGGCCATAAATTTGAACACAGGAAACCTCACTGGGTTGAAGAGTCATGATTATCATATTGTAATGGAAAGACTCTAACCTATTATGTTTCGAGGCTATCTAGATGATGCGGTGTGGAAGTTTTTAGCCGAGCTCAGCTATTTCTATAGACAGCTTTGTGCTAAAGAAATCAAGATAGGGATGATGGATAAGTTAGAGAAGGAGATAACCATACTTTTATGTAAGATGGAAATTTCTTTTCCATCGGGTTTCTTCAATCCAATGCAACATCTGCTTATCCATCTTCCATTCTAAGCTAAAGTTGGCGGTCCTATGCAATACAGGCGAATGTATCACATTGAAAGAGCGCTACGATATCTGAAACCAATGGTTGGCAACAGGGCAAGGGTGAAAGGATGCATCGCTGAAGCATATGCTCTTAAGGAAGTAAGATACTTTTCAAGTGTCTACTTTGCATAAGAAAACAATATCAATACTTCGGCGATGCGGTACAATGTGGACGAAGCACCCCCTTTAAGCGACCTTTCCATTTTCAAATGAGAGGCACCACCGTTGGTAGCTACACGACCTACGTGCTATCTGAACATGACAGGACTGTTGCTTTACTCTACATGTATGCAAATATAGAAGGCATGCAGGAATACTTCGAGTAAGTGTTTGTCCTACATTTATGCTAATCGACATATTTTACTACACATGTATTCTAAAAGATGTTTTTTCACGTTCATCGAGTTCCACAGACAATGTTGGCGACATATGCATCAACCTACGGCCAAACAATAGAAGGGATGCGAAAAGATGGAATAAATGGAGGGCCGAGTTTCCAATCCTGGTTTTGAGATTGTGTAATACTCTCTTGTCTTCTATGTATTATAAGTTACTATTATTAAAGAAGTGTTATTTTAATTACGATCATTTTTGACAGTGTCGGACTCACAATGTCCATGAAGATTTGCGACAGCTATCTTATGGGTTGGTGAATGTTAGAAGCTATGGTTGATATGACGTAAATGGCTTTCGATTCTGTACAACTCATTTTGAAGCTCTTCGTCCTCTCGTGGCAACATCAAATTTGGGTGTTGTGACAAGAGCAATTGACACTCAAGGGAATTTAACCGATTATTATGGGATCATTAACAAAATCCTTGAATTTACGTTTACCGGAAATAAGACCCTTCGAGTTGTCTTCTTTGACTGTGACTGGTTTGATCGCACTCATGGAACTCGAGAAAACCAATTTGGAATGATGGAAGTGAAACATAAGGACCGACTACGAGGTTACGATACATTTGTTCTAGCACATCAAGTGGAACAAGTGTATAATATACCTTATCCATGCACGAAGCTCAGTTCTTGGTGGGTGGTATATAAGGTGAATCCTCGTGAGCTGTTATATACTCCCGGGGATGATGGTTACCATGATAGCGAAGACATTGAAGAAGTGTACTAAGAAGAAGAGTTGCCCGACACTTTTATGGTGGAGCTTGGTGCAGGACTCGATCAATTAGTTGGAGATGTTGAAGATGTAGAGCAATATGATATGCAAAAACGGAAATTAGAATAGGCCACGATGGAAGATCGTTGGGTTGGTTTAAGGAGTAGGGCACATGATAATGATGTTGATGAATTTTGAAAGTGATTACAAGTAATGTTTACTTGAATATAGTAATATGAATTTTGTATATCTTATTTGCATATTTACTGATTATCTATTAAAACAGGATGGCGTCAAAGAAGGGTAAGAAGGTGTCGCCAACGAGGGTGTTCTACCTCTCTAGACCTGAGGACGCTTTCGCTGGTGCCTCGTCGACTGGGAGCAGACGCTCTCAGCTGTTGGGGCACGTTATGAGCAGCTCTAAAGCTTCATCACAGGTAAATTTCAATCTTTTTTAACAAATTTTACAAATTCAATTTCTAGTTAAACTTACTTATGAATCATTTGAATGTTGTAGTCCTCATGGACTGACTTAGAGGCTACGGCGCCAGTTGAACTTGGCTACCCTTCGGTGAGCCAGCCCTTGGCCAGCCAGCCCTCGACTTGGGAGCCTTCTGTTCCTGACCCTTTTGACTCGGCTAGTGATGAGCCTTCTGGGTCACCTGATGTAGCACCCCAGTAGATGCGGAGGACGAGGAGGACTCACTTTGTTAGTCCTCCACCAGTCCCTTCACAGAAGATCATGATTCGTCCGGTCGGAGACAGGTAATAAAAATTATAGTGTTCAATTATGGTTTCTTTTGGTTACTTAAGTAATGACTCAATAAATATCTTGCAGGGTTTGGGACAACACGTCTTTCACTGGTGATAGACACCAAAGACCAGTGAATGGTGTCCTCGGGTCCATAGTGCGTTTGCACTATCCCGGGGTCATAGACGGGGTGCCTACTCTTTCGTGGGAGGACTACGCACGCGTCCATCACCAGGAGCACGACAACCTTGAGGAGGCCGTATGGGCCGATTTTATGGTAAGTATGTTAAAAATAGTTTCTAAGTTTTAACACTTAAACACTTTTAATGAACATCTCTTCAATATATTCTTTATCACAGGCAAGGTATACTTTAGAGGACCTGAACGACCCTCGCCTGGTTGAGGATGCGAGGAGAGTGTTTCAATACAACGCTGCCAAGGTGCTTCGACAAGCTTTGTCGAACGCTCATGTTCAAATTATTAATGATCACTTGAAGGCGAACCAGCACCACGTGCTACACTTCCGTCAAGAGACCGAGAGGCACCTGACACAGGAGGAGTACGCGCAGGTACGTGGGGTGTAGTAAGTATTTTTTTCTAATAATTTCCTTGATGGTATTTTTAATGATCTATAACTATGTGCAGGGCCACGTGAGCTGGTTGCAGGGTCGGTCCGATGCATTTCGGGCCCTTTGTCAGTACTGGGCTAGCAATGAGTTTAAGTCTAAGTCCGGGAGGGCTCGAGAGTGCAGAGGGGTCGAGGGGAAGAGCAGGCACAACCAAGATAACCACTTGCGTTTAGCTAAAAACATGGTAAGTGTAGGTAACTTATGTTTATATATTCATAATATATTATTCGTACTAACACGTACTGACAAGAGCACGAGACAGGTGTGCTGCCGACCCCTGTTGAGATCTGGAAGAGAGGTCACAGGGACCCTTCTCAGCCTCAGGGGTGCAGTCAGGCTGCAGCTGAGCGATTGGTAAGTTTAGAAATCATTCATATTAAATATAACTATATGGATTGTTGAACTTACACTGTTTTCTTGTTTTCCATGCTAAGTACGGGGAGGAGGCTAGGAAGATACAAGGCGAAGATTTCGATTGGGAACGCGAACCAATCAATCCTCAAGCCGCGTATGTAAGTGGAGGTGGAAAAGCACACAGAAGGTGAGTTCATAAGCCATTTTATCATTTTCAATTCAAAGTATTGAAGATATTAGAATTTCATATTACTAACTCTCTTTTTTATAGGCTCTCTATATTCGAAGGAGTTGTCGACACGAGGGCGGCGAGACCTGCGAAAGGCAGCTCCACACAGGTTTTGTCGGTGGGCACGTCAAGTCGTCGCGTCTCGCAGAGAGACATCGAGATGCAGTCCCTTCGACAAACTGTAGAAGAGAACATCAGGCGACAGGAGGAGGAAAGGAGGGAGGTGGAACGACAAAGGATCGCGTCAGAACAACAAAGGATCGTGTTGCAGGCCACGATCTCTTCCCAGGCAGCCTGGATGGCGCAGATGTGGGAGACAATGGAGGTAACAAAATGAAAACTGAAATTCTTATTGATTCAGCGTAAATGACTTACTAATAGGTAATATCTAATGTTTGCAACGAAAATTCATGGCTTGGGCGCAAGGTTTGGGGATCAGCTACCGCCACTACCGGTCTTTCCAAACGATTCTTCTTCTGCGGGTCAGGTAATTTTCTATGTCAATTGAAGAATTCTAGTTTTACTTAAACTTTACTAAAATAAAGCAAGGAAATAGAGTGAGAGTGAGAGATAGTTAGATAGAGTGAGAGATAGAGTTAGAGGAGGGAGGAAGATAGAGAGAAAAAGATTGAGATAGAAGAAAGAGAGAGATAGTTAGATAGAAGAAAAAGATTGAGATAGAAGAAAGGGAGAGATAGAAAAAAGAGTGAGAGATAGTTAGATAGAGTGGGAGAGGAATGAAGAGAGAGAGGGGGGTGTAGATGGAGATAGAGGGGGAGGAAGATAGAGGGAGAGAGGGAGACGTAGAAGGAGATAGAGGGAAAATGATAGCAATTGAGAGAGATAGAGTGAGAGAGAGAGAGAGATAGATTGAGATAGAGAGTGAGGAATGAAAAGAGAGAGGAAGAGGGGCTCTAGATGGAGATAGAGGTAGAGGATGGGAGGGAGTGATGCATTTATATTTTAACTCTAAGTTTCATTAATTGCAGGGATCTGCGACGGCTGCTCAAACTCTGTCGCCATCGCTACCGCCACCTGGAATGAGCACGATGACGACTTCGACTTCGAAGGTGGCTTCGGAGGTCATACGGGCGAGTGAGCCCTTGTTTGGTTTGTTGATGGTGATGTGATGTATCGACGATGTATTGTGAGGCTTATATATGACTGTTGTGATCTGTTTTATCATTTGTTTGTGATATATTTTCTGATGTATTTCTGGCCATCGACCCGGATAGCATTTCCTATTTTTTTTTTAAAAAAATAAAAAACCTTATTTGGGACATCTTTTTATACAGTACCGTCGCAAATATGGCTCCAGACCGTCGCAAACTAGCCTATGTTATTTGCGATGGCCAGGCCGTCGCAAATAGGGCCTTAATTGCGACGGCCAGCCTGTCACAAATGGTCACGTGGGTCCTGTCGGATGAATGTGTGGGACCTATCGGCTGAACTTATTTGCGATGGCCAGGCCGTTGCAAATAAGGACTAAATTGCGACGACTAGGCCGTCGCAAATAGACGAGTGGGGCCCACTGTCCTCCTGGCAATAATTTGCGATGGCTACTGCCGGCCGTCGCAAATAAGCTTATTTGCGGCGGTGGCCATCGCGAATAAGCTTATTTGCGGCGGTGGCCGTCGCAAATAAGCTTATTTGCGACGAATAACTTGCGACGGCCAAAAGCCGTCGCAAAAAGCTTATTTGTGACGGTTTTTCCCTTATTCGCGACGGCCCTGGCCATCGCAAATCGTCGGGATTCCTGTAGTGTAATTTATCTGTTGGCCTTAATTTACATTTTCTTTCATATAAATTTGACGACAATATATATGGATTCATTATGCAGAAACAAATATATAACACATCTCTGATCTGGCGTTTTCAAACTTCAATCATATAGGTACCTTGCTCCACAATTAACAATAAGCCATGTATGTTCACAGTTATATACGGCCGGTCTACCAAAAGTTTGAGTAATAGAAGCACTCCTATTGTACTGAACAATAACTCACATGAACTCCCAAAGTTTTTAAGTAACAGATTAGAAAGACAGACACTAACATTAGGCATGAATGTGGTGCAGGCCGCGCTGCAGGCTGCATTTTATTTTTAACGGGCCCACGAAGGAGAGATGTGCTGCTAGAGTAACCCTCACATACAAATGAAAGGAATTTTTTATTTTAGCATGATTTTTAAATGATTTTATATTAAGAGCCTGTGAATTTTTTTTGCCAAACTAGCCACCAAACCGTCCACGCCGTGGACGGCAGTCCTACGCTTGCCCCGTAGCAGGCACATCACCTTGGCGTTCACAGCATGGACGGCTGCATCCCAGTCTGCGACGTTGAAATTTAAATATTTAAGCTCGTTGTGTTCAGTTTTCGACATGAAGTTAGAAATACTTAAAGACATTTTTTTAAATGCTGTTATGGAAGTAACTGTAGTACACATTGTTGTTATTTTTTGCAATGACTTATGTAAACTTTTGGTGTAAGCAGTGAATTGCTATGTACCATTGAAATATGCATTACGATCACAGAGTTGCATTTCAAAAAATTTGCCTCCATTGTATTGAATTTTCAACATTGAAATTTAGTGATATATTTGGAAGGTGTTGTTATGGAAGTAAATATAGTATACATTGTTATGATTTCAAGCAATGAGTTACAGAAACTTTCGGTATATGGAATGAATTCTTATGTACTTTTGAAATTTGCATTACGATCACAGTAACATAGTTACAGAAATACATGCATTTAATTAAAAAAAACTCGGCGATTGCATACATTACGAAGTATGCAAATAAGTGTATCCTGCCTGCCTCTCTACTACTACGATATATAAGGCAGACAACACTTATTTATGAACAGAAAGATAAATTTGACAATACAAATGATGTGTGTATGATACACTTAATGTCTAACGTACATCTAACACATCTTAGTTGAATTTAAAGATGAGCATGATTCATGTAGAATCTACTGAGCGCACCGGGGATATTTTCCCTTGCGGAATGCATCCGACCCAGCTTCCCTTGCGCAATGTGCTCACTCGGGCATGCGCTCCCGCTCAGCCTCTCTTGTTTGCCATTCCATACGTTCCTCCTCTTGAACCTTGCGACGATACTCTTCCTCCTCACGTCGACGCTCTTCTTGACTCTTGCGATGCCACTCTTCCTATTCAGTTCTCTCCCTCCTGTATTGCTCAACACTTTCGTCCCACTCTATTTTATAGAGGAAGTTCTTGATAGGAAATCTATACGTGCTATAGACGTAATTGATGCCTTCTGCTGATTATTCATGGTCGATGTACTGTCTGAACTCGCAAAGAGGTGGTGGAGACTGCATGATTCAAGATGTGTCGTTATCAATAGCAGAATTGAAATGTGAATGTGAAATTGATATAATCTGAAGTATATTTGTTACCTGATGTATACCATTGGGAAAAATGGTGTGGTCCTATGAGAGGGATCATACTCATAGTTGTTACACATCCAGAGTCTCCCAACCTAGAAACAGACAATTAGTGCCACATAGATACATTGGCGGTTGTAGTCGCTGGAGGATGTCGTCTCTCTCTTTGTTGTTTGGTGGTGAGAAACGTGAGTCCATGCTAACACATGTATGCATATGGAATGGGTGTGGTGACGGTGTGAGCTAAGTTTGTGAGGTGCAATTGTGGTGACGATGCGGGGTTGCTCTTATATAGATGATCGAGACATGTAGTCATCCAAAAGATTGAAGAGTTATCCATCTAGTGGATGACTCGTCCATCAGGTGGACGACTGATTTTCAATACGGACGAAAAATATATGATTCAATACTATAAGTTACATTATTTGTTGTTGTTTTTCTCTTCAACGTAACTGATACATTACGACAACATAACACAATTGCATACACAATGATACATACATTGAAAACATAAATTTTATTGAAATTGAAGGTACAACAGCATACATTGCAAGTATACATTGGAAGTATACATTGGAACCAATAATTTGAGATTGTTTTTAACTAGTAGGTTTTGGCTTGTGGTCAGGGCATTCACAAGACATATTGCTGCACACAGTACTAGTACCAATGTCGTTGAATTGTTGTAACTCCATATCGGCTATTTCACCCACTAATTATTTGTTTTGATATTGTAAATATTTGATGTAATCTTTAGTTGGCTTGATAGGCGGTGGGTTAACCGACAGTGTGTATCCGCAATTATCATCATCAAAGTAACACTACAGAAACAGAAAGCAAAGTCAACATAAGAAAATATGTTAGATCATAACAAATAGAAGATTTGAACTTACTCCACCGACAATAAAAGAATCGACGACCGTTGTCCTCTCTTCCATCCATCATTTGCACAGCACAATCAAGGCCACAGGGACACTGAAGCCACTCTTGTTTGGTAAAATCATATGGACAAAGAGGATAAAACACACCAAAATCACTTTTGTCTAGAAGCGGGAACTCGTCGAGTGGTACTTCATACTATGTAGGCTACCAACCAAGTAGTTCTCAAGCACCACTCTAATGTTTCCTCTTCCTCTCCTACCATGATCTCTGCTCTCCATTTTGTGAGTACTAAGTTGAATGAGATATTGGGTGTAGGGGGTGACTCTTTTATAAATCAACATGGTGCGGTCTATGGACCAAGCGTAAGAGTACAGATGAAAGTGATGTAGTGAAATAAATGCAGCATAAGAGACATAGAAATAAAATAACATCCAAATTATCATACATAAAGCAACATAAAGTACACATGATATACTATAAAAGCTACAACATCAGCGCGTAGAGCGCTTGGTGCGTCTCCTCCGTGCTGCTCAAACATGGTCAGCATCGTACGATAAGGGGTCGGGAGGGTTTCTAGCCCGAGGTACTATTGTCGGTGTCGCATCCTGTGTGGCCTGCATCAGCTGTGTAGGCTGTGTGGGCTCTGGAGCTCCCTGTGTGGTCTGTGTCGGCTGTGTGGGCTTTGGAGCTCCCTGTGTCTGAGGATGCGTCTCTGCTGCTATGTTGGTAACGTAACTCGCCCAATCGAAGATGTCTCCAAAGTCCTGCTGGGCAGGGTCGAAACCGAAGGACAGATTGTCGAAACCTACAAAATATTTTTGTTGTTACAAGTATAAGTAAATAATAATCTTTACATAACTTTATTATAAAACTAAACTTAGACTTACCACTGCACCAGTTGGACGTCCCAACAATATTAGCAGCATGCGTAGGACGAATGTATGACATCGACGGCACTGTAATGGCAAAAGTTTACATTAGTAATTTCAACAAATTATGAAAAATAATTGTCTTAAAATTTCTTACCTGCTGGCTCAACCGGCGCAGACAGTGGAACTGTCGTAGCTGGAATGAAACTCGACTGTTGCACGGAGGAGTCCTGACGACAAGACTCTGTGCACGACAGGGCCAAGTTCTTCATGGCGTCCTTAATGTAATTGTTGACCCTCTTGCATGCTGACGTCATCTCGGACGTAGTGACCTGCAGCCCTAGTTCAGTCCTCCGAGGCATTGTTGCAGACTCAAATTCTGCATTGCGTAGCATCTCAAGCTGCAAACAATGAGAATTTGAATTATGTATATCTTAAGAAAACCAATGTAATTCGAATAACTGAAGAAAGAGCAATCTTACCGCAACTAAGGTGTTACGATCCCGGTACCTAGGGTATGTGTCCGTAGCAGATGCAACATGTACCTCCGGCTCAGCTGGTGTGTACGTGATCCTGATACATGCCCGAGTCACATACCATTGCAGTCTGCAATGATGTCCAAAACAGCATCTGTCCATCGCTGTACCCACGGTTCTATGCGAGGCCAGAACAAGGTTGAAGCGAAACCCTTGCGTGTGTACCTGCGTGTAATAATCAACTTTATTGAAGAATAGAAAGGTAACATATGATGGATATGGAAATGAAACAAGATACTTACGTGTGAGCAGAAGTTGGAACCGCGAGACCTCTTGGGACTGGAAAAACCTGCTGCTGTCTGAATTGACGCATCACCTGATGAGGTGAGTACTCCTCCACACAAATTTCATACACGAGAGCTTTCCGTGTCTGCCAAAAGTCTGCATCTCTCGTGCACAGCAACGACATTCCACTGCGTGTGATCCGCTGCACAAAGTCGTACAAGTAAGGCATCCAACGACGTTGCTATTGGTGTGTAGGCGATCGAACCACATCGTGTACTCTGGGTACCTCCTATGCAATGTGTCGTCACCCCTTGCATGCTGAAAAAGAAAACCTTATAATTAAGTAAGTACATTTTCACGTAACGTTGAATATATATGAACAACATTTTCAATTACCCTGCATCGAGTCTTGTGCCCAATGTCAGTCTGTCCTCCTCCGTGTCCCTGTACAGAGTGTCGCCATATGGAGATACATCAACTACCCGCCGACCTATTGAGAGTCGCTCGTAGCCCACAAAATAAGCAACATAAGACAACCAGGAAAAATTCCGTCCACCGTGATTTTAATACAATTGAAATAGGACATATTAGATCATTATGAGATAGTAATATAATATATGCGGAAATATTAGATTGTTACTAAATTACCTTCGTGCTAGCCGTACGGAGACCTCAATACGTAGCCGCACGCATTGCTGAATCCCAACTTTACTGCGGTAGTACTTCAGGTGGAGTATCCGCTATCTTCCTAGCAAAGTATTATCACAAGAGTTCCCATGTGAATCTGTGAAAATTATCCATTCAAAAAGCCACAACAAGTACGCCTCCAAGTGTCTCGAGACCGCGTACTCATCCACATCGGGTGAATGTTTTGTGCCTGTAATGAAAAAATAACAATAAAGTTAGTAAATAATATTTATTAAAAAATGGATAATATGACTATAATTCTTAAAATACTTACCTCGTACTGCTACAACAAACTCTTCGGCAGTCCGTGTCCTGTTTCTGTGGAATCCACCATTCCTTTGAGTATACCTTGGGTGAGGGATGACACTCGAGAAACGAGTGAGTTTATGCTCATGCCAGCCGTCTGTGAAGTCTGGCCTACAAACTGTGTCCCCGACGATAGGAAGACCAAGGAGGTACGACACAACCTGTAGCATCACAGTCATCTCCTCACAAGGCATGTTGAAAGTGTGTTTCCATTGATCAACCAACGCAGTAATTAGGGAATGGTCTTATGTCAGCCGCGTGAACTTCTCTTTAGACCGTTCAATTGTATGAGGTTCCAACATCCTACATAGTGGAAGAAGCCCTGCTGCACGTAAACTCTATCATAGAATTACAAGTTAGTATGGAGAATATATAACATTATTTCAATTATTTTATTTAAAACATACATACCGTGTAATCCATCTCGCCTATGGGTAACAACTTCTTCGGCACTCTCGGTCGCAACGTGTCAAGTTCCGTAGCTCGAACACTAGTCAAGTACGACCAATGTCGAACGTCCAACTGAGCGTCCAATAGCTTTGGGGTGCCACAACTATGCAGCCATAACTGCAGAAATACAATATAGTAACTTCATTACAATGTACATTATAACACTTTCTCACTAAGTAAATAACAAAATATTAAGTTAATACAAAATGCGTTAACATAGCCAAGTTTTTCATAAAGCAAATACTTCATTAGAACATCTCTCATCATGCGTATTTCCTCGTGCAGCTAAGTTCTAAGATTACATGATTTGGAATGAACTCATAGAACATTTACATGTTCATCCCTTATTGAGCGGCGACCACGAGGATGTCTCCCGTCATGCGGATTTCCTGAAGGTCCCGCTTCAGTTGCTCCTGTAACATTACATTGAATGCTATTCTTGTAACTATGGTCAAATACATTGCAGTTGCTACATCTCACTTGTAGTGAAGATGAGGACTCATCCATATCATTTTTTGTATGTCTGATTTTACGACGACCACACTTTTGCTTCAACCCCAAATCATCAGAACCTCTTTCGAAATCAGGTCTTGGATCCGTGGTGAATGTACAAAAAAGGGGATAACCAAATATCTCAGCATGCCAAGTCGTCTTCAAAGCCTCCTTGAATAAGTAATGTGAGACATACATGTTTGAAGATATTTTGCTCCAATTGCATGCAGCAATAACACGTAAACAAGGCCTATGAAGGAGATTTTGCTTCATACAAGTACATATGGCCGAGTTCTCACTAAAACACACTCGTGCACCATTATTCATGTGTGCCAGCACGCTGCCTCTGTCTCTGCAAGCGATCTTGAACCTGTTCTGCACAGTTCCCGTTTGTTCCACACTATATAAATGCACCTTCTTAATATTCTCATCCAAGTAGTTAGAAATAAATGTTGAGAAAAGCAAATTTGATCACCCATAAGTAGACATGCTTTTGCAAAACGATCATGAAAGTACTTAATCGTTCCATTCAAGATTCCTTCAACAATACCAACGAGTGGAAGAACTCTTGACCCATGTAGAACGAAGTTGTACACCTATAACAATTTAGTATTAATTTATAATATTATTATGTACAAAAAATACTGCAATTACTGGTCATAGTTCCATACCTATGTGTCGGTGGTTTTGATCCGGCAGATCTCCCGACACTACTAAAGTGTTAGAGGAGTTTGAGGTTCGGTATGGGCGCGCGGAGATTCCAGAAGGTGAGATGTCGAGTGACACAAGGGACACGAAGATTTACGTGGTTCGGTCCGCCTGAGCATAATACCCTACTCCACGGGCTGTGTTGGTGCTGTATTGGATGTATGAGCTCAACGTGTGTTGAGAGTGTAGAGTGAGCGCGTCTTCGGAGAGTGTCTCTCGAGAGTCCCCTATATATCGTCAGCCTGTCCTTTTATAGTACAAGGGCAGGCCGTTACAAGTTAGCCTGGCCCGACATGTGGCCCCGGCAGTTACTGATATTGATACACATTCAACACGTTTAATTGCTCTTAATGACTGAGTTATGGGCTTTGACATCACCGTTACTGGTAATTAAGGTCATCCGATCGTGTGTCATTAATATAGTATTAATGACACTTGATCGGGTCTTGAAGTCCTTGATTCCCCTTTGAAGATCCGGAGCCGTTGTGGAGTCTTCCGGAGGTTAGAGGCTGAAGATCCGACGGTTGGACACGTGGCAGCACCGGAGCACACTGTGGGGAACAGATAGGTCCGGTGTTACCTGACACGTGTCAGTTCCGGAGCTTCCCTCAGTCTGGGGGTAGGTCCGGGGGTGACATTTCGGTACAAAGCCCGGAGCTTCCCCCTTGTGGGCGGTAGCTCCGGTTTGATAGTACACGTGGCGACCCTGGGACTAACCATGTTATAGAAGCGGGTCTAGTTATGTCTGACATGTGGGCCTCCGAAGGTCTTCAAATCAAGTAGATGACTTTCCCTTGAGATCTTTGCAATCCCAAGGAGTATATGGTACCCAGGGTACCGACAGTGGCCCCCTGGGCCCACCTTTGGGGAAGACCCCTTGGGTGAAGTCATTCCGCCGGAGGTGGGTCCATCCTTCGACTTTTGAACTGAGTCTTCAAAGGTCTTCGGATGTGCCGTTGGCAATAGTTTGGAGTTAAATCCTCGCCGCGTGGCATATCCCGTGTGCGGCAAATGAGATCTTTGGCGTGCGGATCTCACGCAATTGAAGGTCGCCGGTTCCCGATACGACAATCGTATCGGTTCCGCGTGCCTTGTCAGGCCGCCGCCTTCGGGCTTCCCACCTCATGATGACAACCGTTCGCCTGGGTAAGAATCTCGACTTGATCGTCGGGTGGTCCCGGGCCCTCTTGTCATCGGCTGGGTGGAATTTTTGAGTAGTATCTTCGACTTCCTTGCGGTTTCCATCCAAACATTGCGAGGGCTTACTTAAGGAGGAAAGCACGCACCATCTGGAGTTCTTTACGCCTCTCGTTTGATCTTGCGCTCAAACTCCCAACTTGTGCTCGCTTTTCCTCTCTTGCCTTGCTGTGATGCGATGGAGTTGGGTCTCCGCGAGAGTCGTTTGAAGACCGAAGGTGAATTGAAGAAGGTACGGGCCCTCATGGGATGGTCCCCGGACTTCTTCAACCGTCTGGTCCGCGCCGGAGGAGAGCTCCCGTTCGAGAAGGAGAACGCCGGCGAGATGGTCTACTTGTCTTCGTACGCCATGGTGGGGTTGATCCCACCTTTTTCCTCCTTTTTCTTGATGCTGCTAGACTTTTATGGTGTGCAGCTATACCATCTTGGCCCCCACTCCATTCTTCTTGTGTCTATCTTCGTCCACTTCTGTGAAATGTGGGTGGGCATCCCCCCTGCATTGAACTCTTCCGGACCTTCTTCACCGTTCATACCACCGGTAGGAGCAATGAGTAACTTGGCTTCTACTACTTCGTGAAGCGCATGAAGTGCCCATTCAAGTACCTCCGGTCGTTTCCCTTTGGAAAGTGGGATGATTGGAAGAAGGACTGGATAGTCATCCGGGTGGAGGAGCACGAGAAGCTGGAGCTGCCCGAAAGCCTCCCCAACATCGACACTGCAGTCTGGAGTGAAGCTCCGGTGCTGTCGGATGCCTTCAACCCTGCTCTGACCAGGATCCTCCAGTGCGTGGAGGGAGGATTAACCCCTCACGCGGTATTTTGCAACTTCCTGGTCAACAGGTGGGCACCACTGAAGAGGAGAGGAAAACTCGCTTGGGCCCTCAACAGCGTGATGGATGATGACCGGGTCGAGACAGGACTGAAGTCCAACATGGCGGGGGCAACCTTGGAGTTACACCTCAAAAAGTTCCAGCATGGCATCGACGTTGCGGGAGATGACTTGACCCCACCATCAGCCTTTCTCCCTCTGAACGTGGAAGTAGAGTTCAGCAGAGAGCTCCGATGGACGATGCCGGTGCTTGACGACCTTGGTGTCGTCGAGAGAAGATCGACCTCCAGGGTGGTGATCCCTGGGGCTTCTGAAGGTGGCTCCGACCCTACCCCGAAGCCAAGGATCGAAGTCATCGGCAAGGGCAAGGAGCCGGCAAACGAACCCTTGAGCCGGAAGAGGAAGCTGCAGCATCCCGACAGAAGGTCCGTCAGGCCTGCCACCTCTGCATCAGCTCCTTCTCCCTGGAGGGGGAGGTCTTCTACAACTGCGGCAGTTGTTCCCGCAGCGGCGTCCTCCCGGGGTGCTAGCTCTGGGCATGAGACTTCAGCACCAGGGCCGGTTGAGGCCTCTAGGTCCGGAGGTCCTTCCCGGTCGAGGGGGGCCTCGACTAAGGAAATGCCCGTGGCTGCGACGAGTTCCGGGGGGCCTTCCGGGGCTTCCACACCGGCGGCGGCTATGGTTAGCCCAGAACACCCGGGAAAGAGGTTCCGCGCAAGCTGGTGCGGAAGCCTCCCGAGGTAATTTTTAATCTTTACCTCAGACAGTTGTTTTTTGTAGTAACTGTTTTTTAAATTTCTTCATCCTTCATCTGCAGCGTTCCCAAGAAGAGGAGTGAGGCTCCACCCTCAGCCACAGCAGCTGAAGTTGTGAGGGCGGAAGCCTCTGCTCCTGTCCTGGTGCCGCCCCAAGTGGTGGCTGAAGCTGCGGCAGCTCCGGCGCCATCTGTCGTGGTCATGGACCTCGACTCATCCCCCGAGACTCCCGTGGTAGCGCTGGACCACGGGAGAGAAGATGCGCCAGCGGCACCTACCCCGGAGGTTGAAGCTCCGGGTTTGGGTGCTGAGATGATGGAAGCTTCGGCCGTTGAGCCGGAGGAAGCAATAATTCCGGCCCCAGAACCGGAAATTTTCGAAGCCCCGACGGTTGAGCCGGAGGTAATTGAAGTCTCGGCGTGTGCGCCGGATGTTGAGGAAGTCCCGGCGGTTGGGCCGGCTACCTCTGAGGCACCGGCCGCAGAGCCGGTCGTTGTTGGAGCTCCGGCCATAGGGCCGGTTGATGTTGAAGACTTTCCGGCTCCCGAGCCGGTTGTTGCGGAGGCGTCGGCGCTCGAGCCCCCAGTAAAGGAGGTGCCCAGGCCAGAGCCAGAAGCAGCCCCTGCTCCGGGAGTGACGATGCCGGAGGTACCCACGGCTGAGCCGGAGTGCCTAGACGAAGTTGCTGGCCCCCTGCCTGAGGGGGCAAATGAAGACCTGGCGGCGGGGCCTCCGGAACCACTTCCGGAGGTCGGAACTTCATCAGCGGGACCCTCCTCGATGGCGACTGAGGCCATCCCGGAGGATGGTCCTAGCGCCGTAGAGGCTCAAGGGACCACTCTTTTGGAGTGGGACCCAATTTTTGTCAGCGAGAACCCGCTGGAACCAGCGGAGGAGACCCCAGCAGGTCCGGAACCTATCCCGTTGTCATTGTCTATTGTCAACGCCTGTTCCAGTATGCGTCAAGTTCAACTGGCCTTCTTCCACGACAGCAAGGCTCTTGAAGAGGAGCGCCAAACCCTTAAGCGGTGGCGTAACCGGCTCTACTTCGAGACCAAGCTGGCGCAGTCGAGGCTAGCAGATGACAAAGAGTGGATCAAGCAGGAGAAGATCCGCCTGGAATACTGGGGCAAATTATTGGATGACAGGGAGAGTATGACTCGCGCCCTCGACGCTCAATCCCTGGCAATTTATGTGCAGACCAAAGCAGCTAATAGTGCGGCCGATGAATGCCAAGAAAGGCTTGAGGCCATTAACACTACTCTTATCAAGCGCCGGGAGGCACTTGAGGAGAGGGAGAAAAGGCTCGAAGATGAAGAGCAGAACTCCTAGAGCTGCGGGATGACGTCTTGAGGAGGGAGAAGGAGCTCACCAAAAAGGTGGCTCTGGCTGACAAGGGCCTCGAAGAGCGCACCAAGAAATTGGAAGAGCGCTGCGCTGAGGAGGAGGAGAAGGCCTGGGTGCGAGGGCAGGAACTCTACGAGCAAGAGTGTGCCATCGCTGCCAGGGAGAAGAAAGTAAGGGGCAGGGAGAAGGACCTGGTTGACCGCCGGAACAAGATCTACCTCCGGGAGGAGGAGCTCAGAAAACTCGAGAAGCGAGTTGCTGAAAAGATTTAGCAAAACGCTAAAGAAGTTGAGCGCCTCGCTCGCGAGAATTCTGAACCGGTGGCGGCCAAAAGATCCTTGGAAGAACTGAAGGGATTGAGGGCTGCAGACTCCCTACAGGTTTGGGAGTTCCTGGGCAAGGCCAACAACGCGCTGACACCGATGGGCTTCAGTCCCGTGCGTCCAGATGATCCGGAGCCGGAGCCGGACCTGGCGTTGCAAGCGCTGAGCTCGGCGGGTAGCAAACTCTCCAAGGTGGGCGACATCATCGCGGACCAGTTGGAGGTTGAGGGGCAATCCCTAGCGAAGAACGTCGCAGAGTATGTGCTAACGTGCTACACCAGCCGGAATCCCCAATTCCCTCTGGACCCGGTGCTTGAAGGTCCCGTCGAAGGGGAAGGTGAAGCCGCCCGAGCCAATGTGTCAGAGGTTGCTCAGAAGGTCGCCCAGTTCTTCCACAGGGTCTAGGACCATCTTCGTAGCTCCCACTTGTATTCTCTCTTTTTCTTCCTCAATTTTGTAATCCCTTGTCTCCACATGAATGAAATCACCAAATTTTTGTGAATTTCACTTTTTGTCTTCAACACTTTTGTCTTCACTTGGCCCCCTGGTAGATGTACACAATTTGATTGTGAACATGTACCAAAAGGATATTGTGTTTTGTTGAAGACTCATTTGCTTCGAACTTGTAGAGTGTAGGTCCGAAGTATTCGATAGTGAAGGCCCCCTGAGGTTGTCGGAGCTTAGTAGCTCCGGCAGTAGTTCCTATCAACGCGTAGAGCATCGATAGTTAGACCTCCGGGGTGTCGGAGCTTAGTAACTCCGGCAGTGACCTTTGCCAACGCGTAGTTTGTCCGCAGCAGACTCCGTTTGCGGGGTCTTCTCACCATCATTTATTCCGCGTCGATGGCTGGCCCCCCTAGCTTTGCCGGAGCTTGGATGCTCCGGTAATGCTTGTTTTCAATGTTTAACATCGATCACAAGCCAGTTAGGGGGAGTCAGAGCTTCGTCAGCTCCGGCTTTTCTCCATCAATGTGGATTCTTTATTTTTCCTGCACACTGAAGCCAAGAAAAATAGTAAAATTTGCTCCTTGCCTATAACCTCGTCGTGGCTTACGATTATCAAGAAAATTTTAGGTCAAACACGGTTCTGAATGTGACCGAACGCATTGCCTTCTTTCTTTCGGATCCAATTGTACTTGGACCCGCCTAACTTCGGCCTGCCGGGGTGTAGGTAGAGTGGCGTACTTAGGGTGCTTGACGAGGCTAAGTCGATAGCACACTCCGACCCTAGATTGGCTTGGCGACATTCACGCGAGTGGGCCATGAACAATATTTGAATCCAGATGAATCGGCAATACAGCTCGAATCATATATGAACCAGTCGAACTAAAATTTCTTAAGAATTGCATGTCTTTGTTATAGACAAGAAAAAGAAAAATAAAAAATGTTGAGCCTGTACAAAATAAATGCACGTGGAGTCTGTTTCACATGAAGATGTCTTTCATTATAGGTCCGGGGTACAGGGGAAACAAGTACACTCTTAGGGTACGGAACCAGGCTAAGCGTGTTTAATTTCTCGTTTGACCCAGGGTAGCTAGCCACACTTTTAGTCCTGAGACTGCGACAAGTGTTGCATGAACTTTGCGGACCTTCCGGGAAAGGTCCGGCTCTTCTCCCGGAGGAACTACCCGACTCTGTACAATGACTCTATAACATACACCTAAAGTTACTATAGACTCACCTCCGTGTTATTAAGTGTAGAACTTACGGAGGTGCTCAATGTTCCAAGGATTTGGGAGAGGTGTCCCATCCTCGGTAGCCAAGCGAACGCTTCCGGGACGGGATACATTAATCTCTCGGAAGGGTCCCTCCCAGCCGGGGGAGAGTTTGTTTAACCCTTCTCTGGATTGTATTCTCTGTAGCACCAGATCGCCTTCCTCGAGCTGTCGGTTGTGTACATGCCACTGATGATAGCGCCGAAGGGCTTGGCGGTATCGGGCATTCCGAACAGCTGCTTGGCACCTTCCCTCCTCAAGGAGGTCTAGGTCTTCACGCCGGAGCTGGTCCTGCGTTGCTTCGTCGAAGGTCCGGACCCGGAGTGACCCCAAAGTGATTTCCGGAGGAAGGATTGCTTTAGCTCCATACACCAGGAAGAAGGGTGTCTCTCCAGTTGACCGGTTTGGAGTTGTCCTGTTGGCCCATAAAGTGGGCGGAAGCTCTTCAATCCAGTTGGCTCCATGTTTTTCAAGCGCTCATAGGTGCGCGTTTTGAGTCCTTTAAGGATTTCAGCATTTGCTCTCTCGGCTTGGCCATTGCTTGGTGGGTGAGCTACGGAGGCGTAGCAAAGTTGAATGTCGAGGTCTTCGCAATATCCTTGAAATGCAGAGCTTGTGAATTGGGTCCCATTGTCAGTGATGATTTTGTTTGGGACTCCAAATCTGCATACAATGGACTGCAAAAAGTTGATAGCAGATTGCTTGTTGATTGTCACAACTGGAGTTGCTTCCGGCCACTTGGTGAACTTGTCAATGGCAACGTACAGGAACTTGTAACCTCCGACGGCTCTTGGGAAAGGTCCCAAGATGTCCATCCCCCACACAGCGAAGGGCCATGTAGGAGGAATCATTTGTAGGGGCTGAGCCGGTGTGTGAATTTGCTTTGCATGAAATTGACATGCTTCACATTTCTTCACCAGCTCAGTTGCATACTGGAGTGCTGTAGGCCAGTAGAAGCCATGCCGAAAGGCTTTACCAACCAGTGTGCGGGAAGACGCATGGTTCCCACACTGGCCTCCATGGATTTCTGCGAGGTGCTCGCAGCCTTCTTCCCTTGTGATGCACCGCATTAGGATGCCATTGGCACCGCGCCGGTAGAGATCCCCTTCTACCAACGTGTATCTTTTAGCCAATCTGACTACCCGGTCAGCGGATACAACATCGTCAGGAAGGATGTTGTCTTTCAAGTAGTTCCGGATCTCCGAGATCCATGCATCAGAACTAACTTGAGCATTTGAGTCTTGCGTGTTGGGTTGCTCGGAGCTTCCGGCAGCACCTACGACCCTTGATAGCTTCCATGGTAACAGGGCCATTGGGACCGTCAGCTTCGGGATGCTGATCTCGCCCCCTTTGCTCAGTTCGGCAGGCTGAGCTGTGGGTTTTGACAACCTCCGAACAAAAGTTCCGTCAGGAGCCGGAGCTCTGGTTGATGCTTTCTCGAGAGTTCGTCGGCTTTAGCATTGTGGGCACGCTGGACATGGTGGAGATCTAGGACTTCGAACTCCTTCTTAAGCCTCTGGACTTCAAGGAGGTAAGCAGCTAGCTGGAGATTGTTGCAGGAGCATTCACCCTTCACTTGCTTAATGATGAGCTGTGAATCTCCCTTGACCAGCAGTTGCTTGACACCGTATGACAGTGCCACCTTTAGTCCATAAATGAGTGCTTCATATTCCGCCATGTTGTTGGTCGCCTTGAAGTCAAGGTGTACCATGTATTTTACCTTCTCTCCGGTTGGTGCGAGGAGAAGGATTCCAGCTCCGGCCCCCTGCTTTTGCATGGAGCCGTCGAAGTAGAGGGTCCAGTGAGGCTCGGTGAAGACCGGAGCCTTGTGTTCTGGCTTCTGCTCACTGGGGCCCCCAGGGATTGATGGAGAGGGTGTCCATTCCGCCATGAAGTCTGCCAATGCTTGACTCTTGATTGCTTTCCTTGAAATGAATTTGAGATCGAATTCGGCCAATTCCGCTGCCCACTTTGCAATATTCCCAGTTGAGTTGGGATTATGCAAGATTGCTCTAAGTGGGTAAGAAGTCACCACTGAGATCTTGTGATCTTGGAAATAATGGCGAAGCTTCCTGGAGGCAATAAGAACTACATAGAACAGCTTATGCACCTCTAGGTATCGAGTCTTGGCGTCATGAAGTACTTCACTAATGAATTACACTGGGCGCTGAATGGTCCGGACCCTCCCGGAGGGGCCCAGAGCTTCCTCTTTATTGATCCGGATCCTCCCGGAGGGGTCCAGATTTTCTTCGAGGACTTCCGGGTCCTTGCTGGAGGAACCCGGAGCTTCTTCAAAAGCGACCTGGACCCTCCCGGAGGGGTCTGGGTCTTCTGAAGTAACTTCTTGTGGATTCAAGTCTGGGAGCTGGGACCCAAACTCGCTTTCAGGAACCTCCAGACCCTCCTGAAGGGGTCTGGACTCCTGAGTATGGGATGGTTCTGGTCTCTCCGCAACCAGGACAATACTGATGACTTCGTCAGTGGCTGAAATGTAAAGCAACAAAGGCTCACCAGGGTTCGGAGATACCAGAATCGGTAGGGTGGTGAGGAGCTGTTTTAGCTCCTGTAACGCCTTTTCTGCTTCTTCAGACCATTGGAATGGTCCGGACTTCCTTAATAACTTGAAGAAGGGGAGTTCCCGTTCCGCCAGTCTTGAAATGAACCGGCTGAGGGCTGCTAGACATCCAGTTAGCTTTTGGACATCTTTGATGCGGGTTGGTGGCCGCATGTCTTCAATGGCTTTGATCTTCGCCGGATTAGCTTCTATGCCCCGGTGACTTACCAGGAAACCAAGAAGTTTTCCGGAGCTAACCTCGAAGACACACTTGTCTGGATTTAGCTTTGTGCGGGTGACCCGCAGCTTGTTGAAGACAGCCTTATTTAGTGTTGTGTAGTCGATACACATCCGAAGCTTCCCGCTGGCCTTGGGCACAACGACTGGGTTTGCCAGCCATTTTGGATGGAAGACTTCTCGGATGAATCCAGCTTTGAGCAACTTCTTCACTTCTTGTCGGATGAAGTTTTGTCGCTCTACGGATTGCTTCCGAGGCTTCTGATGAACAGGCCGGGCGTCGGGGTAGATCTTTAGATTGTGCTCAATCACTTCCCTGGGGATCCCAGGCATTTGTGATGGTTGCCAGGCAAACACGTCGACATTAGCCCGGAGGAAAGCGATGAGCACAAGTTCCTATTTGTCGTTCAATCCCCTCGATATACGGGTGGTCTGAGCGGCATCGGAACCGATTTTGACGACTTTGACGGGAATGTCGGTGTCGCCGCTTTGCTGCACACGAGGTGCAGAAGTCGAGCCTAGCTGACAAATGCTCGGGGGTTTTGGAGCTTGCTCCTGCCTGGAGTCCTCCTCTTGCGCCGTAGTAAGCGCATGGAGTTCTTCCAGAGCAGTTACTCCGGCAGTACGATCTCCGCGGATCCAGAGAATGCCTACTGGTGTTGGCATCTTTAACACCAGGTAACCATAATGAGCAGCTGCCATGAATTTGTACAAGGCAGGCCTACCCAAGATGGCATTGAAGGGTAAGTTGTCTGAGCAACGTCAAAGACCAATTTCTCGGTGAAATACTTCTCCCGGGTCCCGAAGGTAATGGGGAGGGTAATAGCTCCGAGTGGGGTAATGGCTCCCGAACCTACTCCGGAGAAAGGTCGGGAGGGGTGGAGATCCGAAGGTCGGAGCTGAAGCTTGGTAAAAGCTTCGAAGCTTATGAGTTTGAGCCCCGAACCTCCGTCTACCATGACATGGTGGAGCTGGATGTTATTGATGGTAGGAGATACCATCAAAGGTAGCTGACCTACTCCAACCATGCTTCGAGGGCAATCCGAAGCATCAAAAGTGATGGTTGTGTCCATCCACTTTCGATGAGGCTCCGCCCTGGCTGTAGGAGCTACAGCAGCCATGTCCCGACGCATAGTCTTGATGACACGGCTGGAGGTGATGCCCCATGATCCACCAAAAATGGTGTTCATGGTCTTCCGACGCTCGTTGTCAGAGACGTCGGAATCGTTGTCGACGGAGGTGTAGACGTCCTTCAGTCCTGAAAACCTAACTCCACTTCAGCCGGATCTTCGTCAACTTTTTGTTTTCCTTCCCTCTGTCGGAAAGGAGCTTCCTCCCAGTGCTTTTTGTAGCGCTCGGCAAGGTTTTGTACCTCCCGGCAGTCTTCCAAACTGTGGCTGTTCGTTTTGTGAATTGGACACCACACCTTGGGTTTGCCACCGTCTTCAGAAGACGGTCGAGGTCGCTTCTCGGGGCGTGGCCCCCGGCCACCCGGAGCTGCAGCAGCTGCAACATTGGATGCACTGGCCGACGACTTCTTCTTGCCATTAGTCTTTTTCTTCTTCTTGCCACTCCCGGAGGTACTCCTTTGGAGGATTTCTTGTGGTCCTCCGGAGTTGGTTTGGAGTGCATTTCACGGCCCTGCGCAGCTCTGGCACATTTGTCAGCCAAGCTGAAGAGTTCTGTGACACTGGTAATCTCCTTGATCGCCAGTTTCTCCAGCATCTTCTTATCTCGCACTCCCTGTCTAAATGCCACGATGACAGAGGCGCTAGAGATAGAAGGGATAGTGTTTCGTACCTGAGAGAATCTCTGGATGAATGATCGCAAGGATTCTCCTCCTTTTTGCACAACTGCAAAAAGGTCCAGTTCGGTGCCTGGTCGGGTGTAAGAACTCCCGAAGTTGGCGGTGAACTGCCGGCACATATCCTCCCAACTGCTGATGGAGTTGGGTGGAAGGCTCATAAACCAGGACCTGGCGGTCCCAGTTAAAGCCACTGGGAAATAATTGGCCATTATGGCCTCATTTCCTCCAGCTTCCAAGATAGCAGTGGAGTAAATCTGAAGAAATTCAACAGGATTAACGGTCCCGTCGAACTTCTCCGGCAGATGAGGCCGGAACTTCTGTGGCCACCTGACCATACACAGATGCATGGCCAGGGATAAACAGCCTCCTCCTACTTCTTCAGGAGCAGGATTGTCTTGAGCTTCTCGTCTTTCACGAGCACGCTCAATATGGACTCGGCCGTCTTGTTGGCGATTTCGGAGATCAAGCTCCGCCCGGAGGTCATGAGTTGAAAGCCTTGATACCGTGTGAGTGCCTCATGCTTCGGAGGGCAACAACGTCACCTGCTGTGATGCAGCACGTCTCCTGTTGTTGGAAACGTGCGGACCATGTCTGCCAGACCAGGTCCGTCGCTGCGACGGGGCCCGTCCCGAAGGAGGAGGACCCTGGTTGCTGATGCAGTCGGCTGCTGCTGCAACCAAGTGTTCCACAACGGCCCTCCACTGCTCCATTGCATCCCGGGATGCGTCTGGAGGTGGTGGGCGCTGAAGAAGAGCACGTGCTGCATGAAGCGCGTGTTCCAGGTTGTCAAGATTCGACGACGCAGTGATTGACGCCGGTGCACCATCGCGTTGTCCAGCTTGATTTGCTGGTGGAGGCGGCGGTGGTGGAAGTGTGACTCCTGCTGGAACCGTGGTTCCTGCTGGTGGCTGCATATTGGAGGGATTAACCCCAACAGCTTGAACAGCGGGATGACCATTGGATGATCCAGCGGCTGAGTTCACCATTCCTGAAATCTCGGGCGGCCCCCTACCTGGCGCGCCAACTGTCGGTGGTTTTGATCCGGCATATCTCCCGACACTACTAAAGTGTTAGAGGAGTTTGAGGTTCGGTATGGGCGCGCGGAGATTCCAGAAGGTGAGATGTTGAGTGACACAAGGGACATGAAGATTTACGTGGTTCGGGCCGCCTGAGCGTAATATCCTACTCCACGGGGTGTGTTGGTGTTGTATTGGATGTATGAGCTCAACGTGAGTTGAGAGTGTAGAGTGAGCGCGTCTCCGGAGAGTGTCTCTCGAGAGTCCCCTATGTATCGTCGGCCTGTCCTTTTATAGTACAAGGGCAGGCCGTTACAAGTTAGCCTGGCCCAACATGTGGCCCCGACGGTTACTGATATTGATACACATTCAACACATTTAATTGTTCTTAATGACCGAGTTATGGGCTTTGACAGCACCGTTAATGGTAATTAAGGTCATCCGATCGTGTGTCATTAATATAGTATTAATGACACTTGATCGGGTCTTGAAGTCCTTGATTCCCCTTTGAAGATCCGGAGCCGTTGTGGAGTCTTCCGAAGGTTAGAGGCTGAAGATCCGATGGATGGACACGTGGCAGCTGGAGCACACTGTGGGGAACAGATAGGTCCGGTGTTACCCGATACGTGTCAGTTCTGGAGCTTCCCTCGGTCTGGTGTTAGGTCCGGGGGTGCCATTTCGGTACATAGCCCGGAGCTTCCCCCTTGTGGGCGGTAGCTCCGGTTTGATAGTACACGTGGCGACCTTGGGACTAACCATGTTGGAGAAGCGAGTCCGGTTATGTCTGACATGTGGGCCTCCGAAGGTCTTCAAATCAAGTAGATGACTTTCCCTTGAGATCTTTGCAATCCCAAGGAGTATATGGTAACCAGGGTACGGACACTATGCTAAATTAGTTGTCATAATTTTGTACCTAGCAACATGTGTGTCATATAACAAGGACCCTTCTCTTTCATCTCATTATGAATCCAACGCGAGAAGCATCTGATAGATGATCCTACCCTCCAAGCAAATGTATGGTCAGTTGATGGAAGACTAGAAAGAAGTACATAAATATGTTTATTATTATCTCGTCCAAGTACCTCCTGAGTATGTTTCCTTGTCAGCTCACCAAGACGACGCCACAAAGCACTAGACTTTTTCTCTCAATTTTGACTACACAAATGCTTGAAAATGTTCATATGCTGTTTGTTCTTGAAGTGAATGTAAAAATTTGCACCCAAGTGTATCATGCACCATCTTGATTGTATATCCTACAAAAATGGTGAGAGATCATGCTCAGCACAACCGTATTTGATATCCATTATTGCCTTCAACAAACCAGCATGACAGTCATGTATGACACATACATTTTTTTGACCTTGCACTACATCAACTTTAACCCTATAGAGAAACCAGTCAACTGTTGGCATTTTCACTCTCAACAAATGCAAAGGCCACATGCAAAATTTGATTGTCGCCATCAACTCCAATGGCTGTAAGGATTTGACCTTTGTACTTTCGAGTTAGGAATGTACCATCCATACAAAGAATGAGCCCACATTATTGAAATTCATTTATGCATCGTCCCAACAAAAAGAATGCATGGTGAAGAATCAGCTTTCCAGGAAGCCTGGGGTTTGGAACATCTACGATGTCCACAACAGTGCCAACATTTTGTCTTCTGATGATATGGAGTAACTTTGGAAGATTATCATAAGATTATTCATAACTACCAAATCTAGCCTTAATAACCTTTTGTTTGGCTTTCCAAGCTTTCGAATAGGTTATGGTATACTTAAAATCTTGCTCAATTGTGTTGATAATTGATTTTGGTTTGTTGCAAACCACACGAGCATACATGTGATTTGCAATGAACTACAATGTTCGAGCAGTATTACATTTCTCAAGATGATGCAAATCACAAGTATGATCAATAACAATAGAACACTTTTAGAGAGTACTCTATTTATATGCATATCTGCGAACACGAAACGGACAAGTTGTTGATCAACATTTGACATCATACAGTTTTTTAGTGGATCAAGATACCATAAGTGATCTCTTTAGTAAAAGAGATCAGTATTTAACATCATCTTTCGATGCTTCTTTAGCTTTGAAAAGAAATCTCACCGTTACTACATTCTCATAGTAATCCATCAGCAAAGAATACCCTTCAGTAAGTCTTAATTTTCATAATTTTGATTACTCCTATCGGCAGGAGCTAGAGGTTTATCTTCATCGTCTGATGAATCATGTTCAGGAACATTATCATACTACATATTATCCTCATCCATTTGATGAACTAAGTGTTCAATATGCTATCCTTCATCTGCTGAACCCGTTGCCTCACTAACAACTGTAGTTGTCGCACCATCCTCATTTTATTCATCATCCTCATTTCCTTCGTCATCAACTTCCTCATGCGTCTTAACAACGACCTTCTTTGCTTGTACCTTAACGAGAAGCATCAAAGGCTATCCATATTCAAGAGCCTTTGTGACGTAAGTCCGCCAAACAGATGTTCCATTTATTTCTAGTAGTTCTCAAAAAATTTCCTCTCTTGCACAGCTCACAACTCCATGTATCTTCAACTCATTTCATCATCATTCAATCTAAACACCTTCATCAACTATCTATAAACACCCATAAATGTCCTTTCCGTTGGACTTGATATTCCTTGATTTATAAAAGGGATTCCTGATAAATCTACTCCACTCGGACTGTAATTTATAGGACATTCCACTCCATCTCCATAAAATATCTGAAAATCTATTTTATCCGACATTCCTAATAAACAAACACAGTAATTATATTACAACTACTTATGAACAATAAAACTATAAATACTTATTAAATACATAATAAATTATGTACAGAAATATAATTACAGACTTACATAAATGTAAATATAAGTAAAAGAATATAAATATTGAATTATAAATACTAAAAATAAATAAGGATCGAATGTAAGATATAATTATTGTAACATAAATACATAATTCTAAATACTATTAAATGAATCAATATTTTAAAATAAATACAGAATTATAAATACTGTCGGTGGTTTTGATCCGGCAGATCTCCCGACACTACTAAAGTGTTAGAGGAGTTTGAGGTTCGGTATGGGCGCGCAGAGATTCAAGAAGGTGAGATGTCAAGTGATACAAGAGACACCAAGATTTATGTGGTTCGGGCCGCCTGAGCGTAATACCCTACTCCACGGGGTGTGTTGATGTTGTATTGGATGTATGTCTAGAGCGTCTGTCTCGTATGTGTTCGAGCGTGTAGAGAGTCTGTCCTATGTATCGTCGGCCTGTCCTTTTATAGTACAAGGGCAGGCCGTTACAAGTTAGCCTGGCCCGACATGTGGCCCTGGCGGTTACTGATATTGATACACATTCAACACATTTAATTGCCCTTAATGACCGAGTTATGGGCTTTGACAGCACCGTTACTGGTAATTAAGGTCATCCGATCGTGTGTCATTAATATAGTATTAATGACACTTGATCGGGTCTTGAAGTCCTTGATTCCCCTTTGAAGATCCGGAGCCATTGTGGAGTCTTCCGGAGGTTAGAGGCTGAAGATCCGACGATTGGATACGTGGCAGCGCCGGAGCACACTGTGGGGAACAGATGGCTCCGGTGTTACCCGTCACGTGTCAGCACCGGAGCATCCCTCGGTCTGGGGTTAGGTCCGGGGGTGCCATTTCGGTACATAGCCCGGAGCTTCCCCCTTGCAGGCGGTAGCTCCGGTTTGATAGTACACGTGGCGACCCTAGGACTAACCATGTTGGAGAAGCGGGTCCAGACATGTCTGACATGTGGGCCTCCGAAGGTCTTCAAATCAAGTAGATGACTTTCACTTGAGATCTTTGCAATCCCAAGGAGTATATGGTACCCAGGGTACCGACAGTGGCCTCCTGGGCCCACCTCTAGGGAAGACCCCTTGGGTGAAGTCATTCTGCCGGAGGTGGGTCCATCCTTCAACTTTTGAACTGAGTCTTCAAAGGTCTTCAGATGTGCCGTTGGCGATGGTTTGGAGTTAAATCCTCGCCGCGTGGCGTATCCCGTGTGCGGTAGGTGAGATCTTTGGTGTGCGGATCTCACGCAATTGAAGGTCGCCGATTCCCGATACGAAAATCGTATCGGTTCTGCGCGCCTTGTCAGGCCGCCGCCTTCGGGCTTCCCACCTCATGATGACAACCATTCGCCTGGGTAAGAACCTTGACTTGATCGTCGGGGTGGTCCCGGGCCCTCTTGTCATCGGCTGGGTGGAATTTTTGAGTAGTATATTTCACTTCCTTGCGGTTTCCATCCAAGCATCGCAAGGGCTTACTTAAGACGGAAAGCGCGCACCGTTTGGGGTTGGGGTTCTTTACGCCTCTCATCTGATCTTGCGCTCAAACTCCCAACTTGTGCTTGCTCTTCCTCTCCTGCCTTGCTGTGCTGCAATGGAGTTGGGTCTCCGCGAGAGCCGTTTGAAGACCGACGATGACCTGAAGAAGGTCCGGGCCCTCATGGGATGGTCCTCGGACTTATTCAACTGTATGGTCCGCGCCGGGGGAGAGCTCCCATTTGAGAAGGAGCACGCCGGCGAAATGGTGTACTTCTCGTACGCCATGGTGGGGTTGATCCCACCTTTTTCCTCCTTTTTCTTGATGCTGCTAGACTTCTATGGTCTGCAGATGTACCACCTTGTCCCCCACTCCACTCTTCTTGTGTCCGTCTTCGTCCACTTCTGTGAAATGTGGGTGGGCATACCCCCTGCATTGAACTCTTCCGGACCTTCTTCACCGTCCATACCACCGGTAGGAGCAATGAGTACCTTGGCTTCTACTACTTCATGAAGCGCAAGAAGTGCCCATTCAAGTACCTCCGGTCGTTTCCCTCTGGGAAATGGGATGATTGGAAGAAGGACTGGATAATCATCCGGGTGGAGGAGCACGAGAGGTTGGAGCTGCCCGAAGGCCTCCCCAACATCAACACGACAGTTTGGAGTGAAGCTCCAGTGTTGGCGGAAGCCTTCAACCCTGCTCTGACCAGGAGCCGCCAGTGCGTGGAGGGAGGATTAACTCCTTAGGCGGTGTTTTGCAACTTCCTGGTCAACAGGTGGGCATCACTGAAGAGGAGAGAAAAACTCGCTTGGGCCCTCAACAGTGTGATGGACAATGACCGGGTCGAGACCAGGCTGAAGTCCAACATGGCGGGGACAACCTTGGAGTTTCATCTCAAGAAATTCCAGCACGGCATCGACGTTGCGGGTGACGACTTGACTCCGCCATCAGCTTTTCTCCCTCTGAACGTGGAAGTAGAGTTCAGCAGGGAGCTCCGGCGGAAGATGCCCGTGCTTGACGACCTTGGTGTCGTCGAGAGAAGATCGACCTCCAGGGTGGTGATCCCTGGAGCTTCCGAAGGTGGCTCCGACCCTGCCCCGAAGCCAAGGGTCAAGGTCGTCGGCAAGGGCAAGGAGCTGGCGGACGAACCCTTGAGCCGGAAGAGGAAGCTGCAGCATGCCGACGGAAGGTCCGTCAGGCCTGCCACCTCTGCATTAGCTCCTTCTCCCTGGAGGGGGAGGTCTTCTACAACCGCGGCGACAGTACCCGAAGTGGCGTCCTCCCGGGGTGCTAGCTCCGGGCATGTGACTCCAGCACAAGGGCCGGTTGAGGCCTCTAGGTCCGGAGGTTCTTCCCGATCGAGGGGGGCCTCGACTAGGGAAATGCCCGTGGCTGCAACAAGTTCCGGGGGGCCTTCCGGAGCTTCCACGCCGGCGACGGCTATGGTCAGCCCAGAACGCCCGAGAAAGAGGTTCCGTGCAAGCTGGTGCGGAAGCCTCTCGTGGTAATTTTTAATCTTTTCCTCAGATAGTTGTTTTGTTGTAGTAATTGTTTTTTTAGGTTTCTTCATCCATCATCTACAGCGTTCCCAAGAAGAGGAGTGAGGCTCCATCCTCAGCCACAGCAGCTGAAGCTGTGAGGGCGGAAGCTTCTACTCCTTTCCCGGTGCCGCCCAAAGTGGTGGCTGAAGCTGCGACAGCTCCGGCGCCAGCTGTCGTGGTCATGGACCTCGACTCATCCCCAGAGACTCCCGTGGTAGCGCCGGACCGCAGGAGAGAAGATGCGCCAGCGGCACCTGCTCCGGAGGTTGAAGCTCCGGGTCCTGGTGCAGAGATGATGGAAGCTTCGGCCGTTGAGCCGGAGGAAGCAGTAATTCCGGCCCGAGAGCCGGAAATTGTTGAAGCCCCGGCGGTTGAGCCGGAGGTAGTTGAAGTCTCGGTGTGCGCGCCGGATGTTGAGGAAGTCCCGGCGGTTGGGCCGGCTACTTCTGAAGCGCCGGCCGCAGAGCCGGTCATTGTTGGAGCTCCGGCCGCAGGGGCGGTTGATGTTGAAGACTTTCCAGCTCCCGAGCCGGTTGTTGCGGAGGCGTCGGCGCTCGAGCCCTTAGTAGAGGAGGTGCCCAGGCCGGAGCCAGAAGCAACCCCTGCTCCGGGAATGATGACGCCGGAGGTTCCCGCGACTGAGCCGGAGTGCCCAGAAGAGATTGCTGGCCCCCTGCCTGAGGGGGCAGATGAAGACCTGGCGGCGGGGCCTTCGGAACCACTTCCGGAGGTCGGAACTTCATCAGCGAGACCCTCCTCGATGGCGACTGAGGCCATCCCGAAGAACGGCCCTAGTGCCATGGAGACCCAGTGGACCACTCTTGTGGAGTGGGACCCAATTTTTGTATCTGAAAACCCGCTGGAACCAGCGGAGGAGACCCCAGTAGGTCCGGAACCTATCCCGTTGTCATTGTCTATTGACAACGCCTGTTCCAGTCTGCGTCAAGTTCAACTGGCCTTCTTCCACGACAGCAAGGCTCTTGAAGAGGAGCGCCAAACCCTTAGGCGGTGGCGTAACCGACTCTACATCGAGACCAAGTTGGCGCAGTCGAGGCTAGCAGATGACAAAGAGTGGATCAAGCGGGAGAAGGTCAGCCTGGAATACTGGGGCAAATTATTGGATGACAGGGAGAGTATGACTCAAGCCCTCGACGCTCAATCCCAGGACATTTATGAGCAGACCAAAGTAGCTAACAGTGCGGCCGATGAACGCCAAGAAAGGCTTGAGGCCATTAACACTACTCTCATCAAGCGTCGGGAGGCACTTGAGGAGAGGGAGAAACGGCTCGAAGATGAAGAGCAGAAACTCCTAGAGCTGCGGGATGACGTCCTGAGGAGGGAGAAGGAGCTCACCGAAAAGGTGGCTCTAGCCGACAAGGGCCTCAAAGAGCGCGCCAAGAAATTGGAAGAGCGCTGCACCGAGGAGGGGGAGAAGGCCTGGGTGCAAGGGCAAGAACTCTACGAGCAAGAGTGTGCCCTTGCTGCCAGGGAGAAGAAAGTGAGGGGCAGGGAGAAGGACCTTGTTGACCGCCGAAACAAGATCCACCCCCGGGAGGAGGAGCTCGGAAAACTCGAGAAGCGAGTTGCTGAAAAGATTCAGCAAAATGCCAAAGAAGTTGAGCGCCTCGCTCGTGAGAATTCTGAACTGGTGGCGGCCAGAAGATCCTTGGAAGAATTGAAGGGCTTGAGGACTGCAGACTCCCTATAGATTTGGTAGTTCCTGGGCAAGGACAACGACGCCCTGACACCGATGGGCTTCGGTCCCGTGGGCTCGGATGATCCAGAGCCGGAGCCGGACCTGGCGTTGCAGGCGTTGAGCTCGGCAGGTAGCAAACTCTCCAAGGTGGGCGACGTCATCGCGGACCAATTGGAGGTTGAGGGGCAATCCTTGGCGAAGAACGTCGCAGATTATGTGCTGACGTGCTACACCATCCGGAATCCCCAATTCCCTCTGGACCCGGTGCTTGAAGGTCCCGTCGAAGGAGAAGGTGAAGCTGCCCGGGCCAACGTGTCAGAGGTTGCCCAAAAAGTCACCCAGTTCTTCCATAGGGTCTAGGACCATCTCCGTAGCTCCCACTTGTATTCTCTCTTTTTCTTCCTCAATTTTGTAATCCCTTGTCTCCAGATGAATGAAATCCCCAAATTTTTGTGAATTTCACTTTTTGTCTTCAACACTTTTGTCTTCACTTGGCCCCCTGGTAGATGTACACAATTTGATTGTGAACATGTACCAAGAGGATATTGTGTTTTGTTGAAGACTCATTTGCTTCGAACTTGTAGAGTGTAGGTCCGAAGTCTTCGATAGTGAAGGCCCCCTGAGGTCAAATTGACTACCGTTGGAGCTTAGTAGCTCTGGCAATAGTCCCTATCAATGCGTAGAGCATCGATAATTAGCCCTCCGGGGTGTCGGAGCTTAGTAGCTCCGGTAGTGACCTTTGCCAGCGCGTAGCTTGTCGGCAGCTGACTCCGCTTGTGGGGTCTTCTCACCATCTTTTATTTTACATTGACGGTTGGCCCCCCTAGTTTGCGCATAGTTTTGAATTTGCGCGCTATACCTGTATAACAAATGTTTCAAGGCTGAAATCTTTTATTAGGATTTTTAACATGATGTTATACAATGTTTATTTTGTCATTACCTCAAATATATTGTTATGATATACCTGTATAAATTGTGGAAATAACCACATATACAGGGGAGGTTCCACTACAGGAATCTCGATGATTTGCGACGGCCAGGGCCGTCGCAAATAAGATATATGCCGTCGCAAATAAGCTATTTGCGACGGCTTTCCTTATTTGCGACGGTTTTTGGCCATCGCAAATAAGTCGTCGCAATTAACTTGGGTCAACATTAAACCTATATAGATTATACTTCCTAGCTCACCTGGAGCTGTATGAGTACAATCTAGAAAGGTTGTAAAGTGCACTACAACTTTTGTATTCAACCCAACATCTGGTTCGGATGTTTCCTGTATGAAAATTTTGAATTTATACAGGAAGGTCAGCTGGAACAGACTGTGATTACTAATCCAGCTTTAAATTTTCCTTGGATAATTGGAAGTTGGAAACCTTTTCATTGTTCAAGTATCCTTTCCACAGATGGCGCATTTGATGGTACACTTACCAAATGGATGGGTGTTCGCGATGTGTGCTCATCGAAAAGGTTTTCCGGAGCTGTTGATAGCGCTGCTTCAATGGTTCGGGTATCGCGACATACCGAGCTATCGGGGCAGGGAATTCGATGACGAAGGTGTGACAAGATGCACCATCTATGTCGATGTGCCCGCTGGTCCATCATATATTGGATGGGATCACTTCTCCATCAAGGTGAAAGGGGCTCAATTGGAAGACACATGGTGTTTTGCTGCGAGTGTTGCTATTGCAAGGTTTTGCAAGCTTCATTTTTGTCATTTGGTGGGCACCCCGTTCGCACTCTTTCCAGTCGATGGTAGAGCTACTGAGTAGTGGGCGAGTCGAATGAGTGCATATTATGCATTCACGGAGAGGTACCGAAGATAATCTTGGCATTATATGCAGCATCATCGTGTCAAGTGAGCGCTACACAACATATTAGTATTAAAGGGTTGTTGGGTGATCTGAAACAAGCTTTGATTCGAGGAGATTATTTTGAGTGGGCCAATAAATCACTTAGAGCCATGATTGCTCCTCTCAATCGACATTTAAACGTTCAGGAGATTCAGTGGCACCGAGCTGTTCAAGACCTATTGGAAGCTCGACAGGAAACGCAATGCGCAGAAAGCGCATTGGAGGCGAGTCAACTTGAGGTAAAGCTATTGGATGACCAGTTGGGTATGGTAACTCAAGAATGAGATCATGAGGAGGAAGCTTCAAGAGTTCTTGGAGCTGAAGCAAGGAGGACAGATTGCTTACGAGTACTCCAAGATCTTCAATGACTTGGCCTAGTATGCTCAGGACCAAGTGAGTACTGAAGATAAGAAGCGTGAGTTCTTCTACCGGGGTTTGAAGCCCAAGATGAAGGACAAGCTTGCCTTGTTCAACGGCGGCAGCTTCAATAACATGGTCAACGTCACGATCGTACAGGAGGACGCTATTAGAGAGTTGTTCTCTGACAAGAAGAAAAGGAGTGCTCCGCAGAGCAGCGGAGTTGGTGCTCCTCAATAGTACCGAATGGTGTATCGATCACCATCTGGCCAGAGGTGGCAGCCGCCATCACGACCACTGATGTTTCGTGGTCGCCAGTCAACAACACCGACTTTCGTCCACAGCAGCAGTAGGGGATGATTCCACGTGCACCTCCACCTCCATCACGTGCACCTGGATTCCGTCCTCCGTTCCGTACTGGTCAGACCCCGTACACATGTTTGACATGTGGTCATACGGGGAACTTCGCCAAGGACTGCCCGTAGAGCAGAGGACAGTCATCATACTAGGGGGCAAATCAGCCCCACAACCAGCCCAAGAAGCTAGCCACTAGAACCGGCAACGTCCACCACCTCACCATCGAGGACGTTCCTGAAGGCGCACCAGTACTCACGGGTACGTTCTCTCTCCTTGGTCATCCCGTAGTCATCCTCTTTGACTCTGGTGCTTCCCACAACTTTATTAGCAAGTCTTATGTCATTCAATATCAGTTGCCTATCGTTTCCACAAAAACCCCATTATGATTTGTTCTCCAAGTGGGAAAGGAGTAGCAGAAGAGATGGTCTATAGAGTACCTCCCGATCTGAGTGGGAACATATACCCTATCTCTCTCATTATATTGGAGCATCAGAAGTTAGATGTCATCTTAGGGATGGCATGGTTGCAATACAACTGTGCTGTTCTTGACATCGTTCCTCGAAGGATATATCTGAATTCTCCACTCCACCCCCCATAAGATCTCACTCTTGAGAGAATTATCCCAGTGATTCCAACTACTTACAACACCGAGGCCATTAAACTTGAGGACATTCTGGTTGTACATGAGTATCAGTACGTATTTCCCGAAGATCTTTCTGGTATGCCACCAGAAAGATATGTCGAGTTTAGGATTGAACTTGTACCGGGAACAGTGCCGATCTCAAGAAAGCTGTATAAGATGGCACCTAAGGAACTTGCAGAACTGAAGGAGCAGCTGAAGGAACCTATGGACAAGGGTTTCATTCGTCCAAGTTCATCACCTTGGGGCTGTTCTGCATTGTTCGTGGAGAAGAAGGATAAGACATTGAGACTATGTGTGGACTATCGTCCACTCAATGCTGTCACAATCAAGAATAAGTATCCACTACAACACATCAATATTCTATTCGATCAATTGGTGGGTGCTAGGGTATTATCAAAGATGGATCTTCGTTCTGGATATCATCAGATCAGGATTCGACCATAGGATATACCTAAGGTGACATTCTCGACGAGGTATGGATTGTATGAGTACATTGTCATGTCCTTTGGATTGACCAATGCACCGGCCCATTTCATGTATATCATGAATTCGGTGTTCATTCCAGAATTGGACAAGTTTGTCGTGGTCTTCATTGACAACATCCTTGTGTATTCGAAATCCGAAGAAGAACATATTCAACATTTACGCGTCGTGCTTCAATGATTGCGAGACAACAAGCTATATGCCAAGTTTAGCATATGTGAGTTCTGGATTAGCGAAGTGCCATTTTTAGGGCACATCATCTCTGCAGAGGGGATTGCAGTTGATCCAAGAAAGATTAAGCAAGTACTTAAGTGGGAGTTTCCAAAGTCTGTACATGAAGTTTGAAGCTTCCTGGGTTTAGCAGGATATTACCGGAGGTTCATTCCAAGTTTCTCCAAGATAGCTAAACCAATAACGGAACTATTGAAGAAAGGGGAGAAGTATGTATGGATGAAGGAATGTGAGGAAGGTTTTGAAGCATTAGTGGAACACCTCACCACAGCACCGGTGTTAGCCCAACCAGACACAACCAAGTCATTTGATGTTTATTGTGATGCATCTGGGATTGGTTTGGATAGTGTATTGATGCAAGACAGAAGGGTGATCGCTTATGGATCACAGCAATTTCGGAACCATGAGCAGCATTATCCGACTCATGATCTTGAGCTCGCTATCGTGGTACTTGCATTGAAGATGTGGAGACATTATCTATTGGGCAACTATCGGTACCCTGCGTATCGGATACTCCTTGGAACTGCAAAGAGTGCAAAGGAACTCCACCTATCTGAGTTGAAGGCCTCCGAAGGCCCCACGTGTTGCTCGTAACCGGACCTGCCTCCCTCATATGGTTTGTCCCAGTGCCGCCACGTGTATCATAAAATCGGAGCTACAGTCCTTACATGGGAATGCTCCGGACTGGATACCTATGTGGCACCCCCGGACCTAACTCCCGACAGAGGGAAGCTCCAGTACCGACATGTGTACCATGGCACTGGATCTACTCATCCAAGATTGTAAGCTCTGAAGCTGCCACATGTCAAACCGCCGGACCATCAACCTCAACACCACTACAGGAATATTGATAAATTACATCGGCTAGAGCCGATGTAATTAAGGCCTAAACCGATGTAAGTAACTTAATTATGTCAGTTTTCACTTAATTACATTGGCGGTTGGCCGACGCAGCGGTTTGGACGTAATTAAGGTAACTTACGTCGGCCACTGATGTAAGTTACCTTAATTACGTCGGTCTGTAGCAGCCGACATAAGTAACATACCGGGATGGGCCGCGGGCTAGGCCGCAGTACTAACGTCGGTTGCTGCAGACCGACGTAAGTTAAGTGCTCTAACTTACATCGGTTGTTCCAAACCGACGTAAGTTAAGTGGTTTAACTTACGTTGGTATGGTCTGATCGACATAAGTTAAACTGGGCTAACTTACGTCGGCAATTCCATAGCCGACATAAGTTAAGTTTTCGATTTTTTTTTTAAAAAACAGAAACTGACTACCTCGCTCGATGGCGAGAACACAGAACAGACAAATAACATATACACAGCATAACAGTTACAAAATATAGTCCAAAACATCAACAACAACACAATTTGCAAAATAAGTTCCACCGGGCTACACGCTAGCCCCTCCACTACCTCCGTGATCTTCTCGGCATGTTCCCAAACCCTGCAGAAGAAACATAGTCACTAATAAGCATCAATGTCAACTCAGTGATAACATCAGAGTCCAAAAACATCAGTGATAATGTTAGAGTTGGATTGCTTCACATTAAGTCATGCACCTGGGCTATCACAGAAGGTTTCAAGAGGTAATGTAGTGGTCTTTGATATTTTTTGACAGTCATGCTACATTACCTCTTGAAACCTTATGTGATAGCCCAGGTGCATGACTTAATGTGAAGCAATCCAACTCTAACATTATGGTATAACCCACCAAAAGCTTGCTTACACTTAACTTCCTCACCACTATAGGAATCAATATCTGAAAAGTCATCAAGATCTACCTCTATGTTCTACCTCCTTATCTCTCTATATAAAATACTAAAATGGATACAACAATATTAAAAGAGAGTTTTTCACCTGGTCCGGTGTCTGCTGCGGCGGAAGCGTAGGAATCTCGATATCCTGACCGTTGTGTCGAGCAAGAGCCTGCCATTGCAAAATATTAGAAGATATATGTTATTGAAGTGTTGTGAAATTTAACTAAGATACTTTAAATTACTTACCGCCACTGCTGCTTGCATCTGGGCCATCAGTAAGGCCGTACTCTGCTGCTCCTCCCTTGCCTCCGCTCTCGTCCTCTCCAGCTCTGCCTGGGCTTGCGTCAGCGTCTCCCTCGTGGCCTGGAGCTCCAGCTGGGTCTGCGAGAGACGACCACATGTCCCAACGGTCGAAGCTTGCGACGATGAAGCACCTCTCAAAGGTCGCGTCGACCTCGAGTTGACAACTCCATCAAAAATGGCAAACCTGCAAAAGAATGAAAACACTAAGTAGAAGAAGATTAATTCAAAAAGAAATGAAACACACGAAGAACTCATCGTCCGTAGGCCTTCCTGCCTCCGCTTGCGTATGCGTCTTGGGGGTCGATCGGCGCGCTTTCCCAATCGTAATCCGCACTGTGTATCTTTGTGACCTCCTGCGTGTACATTGTCTACAAAACAAATAAATCTTGTAAGTATGTCAATAATAGTATTAGTTATAATGAAATTGATGAATTTCGAAAACTTACCAGTCGGTCGGCTGCGACCTGACTACACTGCCCTGGCTGAGAAGGGTCACTTATCTTGTGACCTCTCTTCCAAACCTGGGTCGGGGTCAGCTCATGACCCATCTCTTGCTCCTGTACAATCGTGTTAGTGAGATAAATAATATACTAGAAACACATAAATAAAATGAAAAGGTACTTACCATGCGTTTAGCCAAACACAAGTAGTCGTCGCCGCCATAGTTGTGCTTGCCCTCGGACCCCATGTGGCCTTGTCTAGCCTTTGTGGACTTATTGATGAAAGCGTCGCTAGCCCAGTACTGACAGAGAGCTAAGTACGCCTCGATGTTACCCTGTAACCAGGAAATACTAAAATGCACATATTTCATTTTTCATCAACGCAGTTAACATACATAGATATTGTAAATATTTAACAATATTAAATACTTACCTCCGCGTACTGCTCCTCTGTCAAGTACGAGTCGGAGTCCTTCCTAAATACACCCCTTTGCTACTCCTGCTCCTGCTCTTAGGGGTGCCGCTTGTAGTATGCATTGACAGCCTGAATCCGGGCATACGACAATGCCGCCGTCATGAGCTTCCGAGCATTGTAATGGAACACGCATCCCGCGTGGTCCTCCATGCCCAGTTCCTCTACTTGGTACCTCAGCTTTAAGCAAACAAATATTTAAGTGATATGCATTAACAATTCAAATGAGTTGAAAAAATGAAACAATTAAACTTACCATAAAATTGTGCCACACGGCTCCCTGAACCGTGTCGTGCACCGGGTGAGAGACACGAGCGTAGTCATCCCACGACAGGGCAGGAAAACCGTCAATCACACCGGGGTAGTGCAACTTCACGATAGCACCCAGAACACTGTTAACCTGCCTCTGGTGCTTCTCGGCCCCCGTGAACGAAAAGTCGTACGAACATCTACAAAATATATTAAATCAGTAAGTAAAGGAAAACAAAATCTAATATTTAATATACTACATACAGTATTTACCTGTCTCCAACAGGACGGATCATGGTCCGCTGAGTAGTAACCGGAGGAGGAGCCGCAAAGTGGCTCCTCCTCTTCCGTCGCCTCTGTTGTGACACTGTCGCGTCCTGTGACCCTGAAGGCTCTGCTGAACCACCGGAGTCTCCAGGAATGCTAGTGGTAGCCGGCTGCACAGGGAGGCTAGCAATAGCCTGCTCCGAAGGGAGGCTAGCGCTAGAGGGCTCCTGTAGTGGCCCCCTAGCCTCTAAGTCGGGCTCCTGTAGCGGCCCCCTAGCCTCTGACTCTGACTCTAACTCATAAGTCTCTGAGTCAGACTGCACAAAAGGAAAAGATTGACAATAAATAATTAATAACAACTGCAATTTCAAAAATAACTTTATTGTAACTAAAATTTACCCCAGTCCGCTGAAAGCACACGACAGCTGAGGGTGGAGCATGTGCCAGAAAGAGGGAACATCAGCTAGAAAGGAACGAGCTCCCTGAGCAAGGGTCTCGTGGCGGCTCAAACCGTCTCACTGGCTTCCCTTTCCCCTTCCCCTTCCCCTTTGACGACATCCTGTTGCAAGGAATAAATGATTAATATGCAAAGATAATATACAAAATTAATGTTAAATTAGTGAATAAAACATTACTTCAAAATTCATCAACATCACGATCATGCACCCTACTCCTTAAACCAGCCCATCGATCTTCTTCTTCCGCATATCGTTTGCGTTTGCGCAAATCAGCAGGTTCGACTATGTCATCGATATCTTTAGTTTCCGATTCTGATTCTGTTTCCGCTTCCATGCCAGCCTCAATATCTTGAGCGTCTCCAACTAAGTCATCGAGTCCTACACCGGGCTCGACTGAGAAGGAGTCTGGCAACTCTTCCTATTGGTAGACACAATCAATCTCAGCTTCGTCGTGGTAATAATCATCATCTTCTGGAGCGTATAACCGCTCACGAGGATTCACCTTATGTACCACCCACCAATCTTTGAATTTATTACATGGATAAGGTAGATAGTACACTTGCTCTACTTGGTGTGCAAGAACTAATGAATCGAATCCTTTCAACCGTTCCTTGTATTTTACTTCGACCATGCCAAATTCGTTTACTCGAATTCCACGAATGGAATCAAACCATTCGCAGTCAAAGAATATCACTCGAATTGGCTTGTTTGCGACAAAAGTGAATTCAAGGATTTTTTTTAATAATCTCATAGTACTGCGTTTCATGATCTTGCGAATCGATTGCCCTCATCACAACTCCGGTATTACATGTTGCCGCGAGAGGACGAATAGATTCAAATTGAGTTGTACGGAATCGAAAGCCGTTGATGTCATATCGACCATAGCTTCTAACATTAACCACTCCACGGGATAGTTGTCGCAAATCTTCATGGACGTTGGCATCTTTTTGGCACTCTCCATGATATGGAGTTATTAGAAAATGTAAGCATTCTTAAGTTATAAGAAAACATTGTTAACATTGATTAGTTATAGAGAAAACATTACATGATCTCGAAACCAAGAGAGAAAATTAGATCCCCCGTTTATTCCTTCCCATCGAATATGTTCTATTTGCTTGCTCGTGGGTTGATGTCTATGTCTCCAATTTTGCTTGTTGAACATACTACACAACAAAGAGAACCTTTTAGAATACATGTGTCGGAAAGATAGTGAAAAGCATAAGTGTAGGAGAAACACTTACTTGAAATATGCATTCATTTCTTCCATATTAGTGTACATGTAGAAGAATGCAGCACGCCTTTCTTTTTCACTAACATCATACGAAGTG